>CAWVQO010000174.1:0-21512 GCA_963932275.1 Andrena praecox
CCTTTCTCACTGACCGCTCAACGGTCTCTGAACTGCATTGAGAAGCTGTCCAGATTCCCGAGGCAGGTCCATCGATCAGGGTCAGGCCAAGTGCGCAGGAAAGCATCTCTACGACTCACTTCCCTTCCCCTTCTCACTGGCCGCTCGATGGTCTCTGGACACGTTAGTTGACTATCGCCCGATGCTCTGCCCGAGGGTTCAGTGTCCACGTTCGAGGCTCTGTTCCTGTCGGATTTCGAGTCCCGCCGTGACACCGTCCCCGGACAGATCTCGAGCGAACGACGGCATCCAACAGTGTCCGCTAACCTGAACTACGATAAGTCCTGTCGGGGTCCGACTAGCATGCAATTTTGCCCTAGATCCAGCCGTCTGGAGTGTGGACACTGTCGAATGTCCGTAAATGAGAGTTGTGCGGTCTCCCCGCCGCAGACCGCGCAGGAATAGACAGTGCGTGTGGGATAGAAGAGGGCCGAGACCGAGTTCCAGTGCAATCCCCACATCTTCGTCCCCTTCCTGTCGTCCGCTTTGGTTCAACCGAGCCTTCTACTCGTGTAATTGTGCGTGTTTGTAGAATCGAGGCACATACACGGGTGTGAGGCAGGCTGTAGGATGGGTGGTTGCGGTGAGAGGAAAAGGTATATTCTTGTACAGATGACGATAACATACCAACTGCCAGAGGGGAGTACGTCATGTCAACTGTGACGGTCTGAGTTTAGTTTTGTGACGGTTGGCGCTCTCATTCACTTAGGCGTTTCACTCTACAGATTCATTCGAAGAGGAGACGGAGGATTTTTGTTTTATTCTTATCTCGCATTCACACACAGCATTCGTGAGTGGATCACGCTATCGCAGCGCGTGTCTGGGCGTGTTGTTCGAGGACAGGGTACACTATCTAAGCCACGTGGTTTCGCATACAAATTTCTAGAGTTCAGCGGCTCGTTCCGATCTATCTATTTGGGCAGCACAGTGGCTTGGGCTTGAGGTAATCGGTGGACGGTGGTCTTGGGCCTGGGTTTGGGCTTGGGCTAGGGCTTGGGCTTGGGCTTGGGTAGTCCAGTTGTGGTCTCTAGTTGTAGTGTCACGTTCCTCCCTTCCTTCCTTCCTTCCTTCCTGGTGTGATTCGTGAGGATGCCCTTCTGAGATGTGGAGATGTGGAGGTGTGGTGTGGATGTCTGGATGTCAAGTCCCTCTCTCGGGTGCCTGGAATCCTTTGACTCCTTGAAGTCCTTGAAATCCTTGAAATCCTTCGACTCCTTGGTGTCCTTTGCGTGCAGGAGTTGACCTGATACGGCGACGGGTTGGCTAGGGCTTGTGTTTGGGCTAGGGCTTGGGTTTGGGCTAGGGCTTGGGCTTGGGCTTGAGCTTGGGCTTGGGCTTGGGCTTGGGTTCGGGCTCGGGCAGTCCAGTTGTAGTCCAGTTGCAGTGCCACGTTACGTTACGTTCCTTCCTTCCTTCCTTCCTTCCTGGTGCGATTCGATGTCCTTCTGAGAGATGTGGAGGTAGATGTGGAGGTAGATGTGGGGGTAGATGTTGATTCCTTCCCAGAAGCTACGAGTCCTTGGGTCCCTCAATTCCTTGGTGTGTGTGTCGAGCGTTGATTGACGTGTTGTAGGGCAATGGGTTAGACGGTGGTGGGCTGGGTAGAGCTATGCTTCGGGTCGAGTTACCCGCTCAGTGAAGCCACGCGAGGCAAGGTGAAGCGAGTGGGGTGAGACAAGGTGCAGGGTTCTCGCTGTTTGACACCATCGAGGGGGGCGCGTGAGGATGAGATTAACTTCCTGTCGAAGCGGGTAGGGCGGACGCACCAGTAAACGAACACGTATCAGTCAATGGACATCCCATGTTGATATGAATAAGATAAGTTGTTAGAATAGGTAGCTAATTACTTAGGTATTTAGACATTTCAGCGTATCTACCCGTTTCCTACTTGTGTCCAATTAAGTTTCCAATACTTGAATTTACTCGCGTTGCAAGCATAGTTTTATAGAGACCGTTCGTTCAGTAGTCTTAAGTGTCCATTCACTGGTGCGTCCGTCGCGTTTGCGGAGATCTACCGGCGTGAGGGTCGTTGTATGTATATATGTGTAACAGCCTTCGATGCGATTCGAATCCATTTGCCAGTTCCGTGATTCCGCGGGTCATGTACGACGAGGGGTTCACTGTTTAATGTTTCCAGTGTGTGGATCTGTTGTCATTGTCGAGTAATGAGTAGTGAAAGGAGTAATAGAGGCTGCGTTATACGAACCGTTGCCTTTTCCTCGCAGAAGGCCGTTGCTCTTGTCCCGTTCCTTGAGTTTACTGGGTTTAATTTTATGCAGTATGAGTCAAATCGAATCGAATCGAAGGCCTTATATGGGTCGAGGTACATCGCGTTACATCGCTTTATATCGCATACAGTTGCATTACTCGCCTAGGGCGATCCGCAGCATGCTGAGTGAGAGCGCCCGTGTCGATGGTTTTACCAGCCCAATTTAGTTTAGTTTTAGTTTAATTTATAAAGTTGAGGCTTACCCTCTGGCTAGTAGTCTCGCCTGTACACGGGGGTAGGAGTGAACGAGAATGAGGAGGGGTCCGCTGGTGGCGATGCTGCTGGTGGGTCATCTCCTGGCTGGGTTTCTCGATCCGTCCTGTCACGTCGATGGGTGGGTGGGTCCTTTGCCTCGTCGGTTCGCGACGACTGTCCGAGGGGCCGGTGTGCACCTCCGGATCTCAACTTCCTACTGGCTCTGAGTCTCAGCGGTCCAGCCTCCGTTCCCCCAGACAGGTCTCGAGCCTCCGTGGTGGTGCTGTGTGTTGGGCTGGCCTTTTCCTTGGGAGAAGGCTGCGTGAATGATTGTTGAGAGCTGACCAGGCTGCTCCGGGTCCAACTTGCATCGGACTCCGTTTTATTTACAGGTCTGTTCGCTGATGGTTGTCAACGGTCTTTTGGTGTCGAGCGATCTCCAGGTCGAGTCTCTCGATACGTCCTGTTTCGTCTAGCCCTTTGATTGATTGGTTCGATGTCTGTCCTTGCGAGCCAGTGCCCACCTCCGGATCTCAACTTCCTTCAGGCTCCGAGTCTCGGTGGTTCGGCTTCTGCTCCCTTGGACAGGTCTCGAGCTTGCGTTGAATCTTGCTTCGACGACGACCACTAGCGAGGACCTACCTGCGTTCCGTCACACCATTTGGCTGTTGTCCAACGCTAAGCAGGCCCAGTCACATCGATCGTCGTTGGTCTTTCGTCCTTCGAACCTCTGTTGATTCTGGTGCAGTGACGTTGTCTTTCCTGGTTTCCTTTTCGCAGACCGTGCAGTTGTGGACTGTGTGTGTGTGGGGGAGAAAAGCGCCGAGGCGTGTTCCGGTGCAAGCCTCACAACTCACGTCCCATCCTGTCGGTTGCTTCGATTCAGTTGAGTTGATTCTGTGAATGAGTAGCTGACCAGGCTGCTCCGGGTTCAGCTTGCGTCGAGCCCGGTTTTATTTATAGGTCTGTTTGCTCGGTGATCCCTTCCGGAATCTCCGAGTTTGTTGGTTCTTGCGTCTCTTTGGGCGTTTGAGTCGAGTGTGAGACTGGATACAGAGAGGAGCGTTCTTCGAGGAGGTCCTTGCGAAGCACATGTTCCTCCTCGTTGCCCGCTCAACTCGTTCCCACTCGTGCCTTGGGTTTTTTTTCTACAAACTGTCGTTTGTGCTTGTGTCGTTGCAGATCAGGCGGTCAGGGCAGAGTCGCGAGCTTGGTTCCCGATAAACGGTCGTCCAAGTGATTCTCGCGTCTCACATCCCCTTCCTGCCGGTTGCTTCGATTCAGTTGAGTTGATCCGGGTCCAACTTGCGTCGGCCCCGTTTCATTTGCAGGTCCGTTTCGCTGACGGTTATCATCGGTCTTCTTGGTGTTGATCGATCTCCAGGTCGAGTCTCTCGATTCGTCCTGTCTCGACTAGCCCCTTGGTTGATTGGTTCTGTTCGTCTTTTCCGGTAACCCCGTCGCAGACCGTGCAGTTGTGGATTGTGTGTGCGGGAGGGAAAAGCGCCGAGGCGGTATTCCGGTGCAAGCCCCACATCTCCTAACCCCTTCCTGACGGCTGCTTTGATTCGATCAAATTCTAGCGGCCGAGATTGGTTCATCGGCCTACGTTCCTTCCGTCTATGTTCCTCGCTGCTCGTTTTCCTGCGGCACATCAGTGATAGTCGGAATCGTCGTCCTGGCAAGTTCTGCTCCTCGCTTCCTCCTATCATCGTCGCCGCCGTCGATGTTTGTTGCACAGTCCGAGCCAGACCCTCGGACCTGTAGAGCTTCCGTCCATGCTTCTTTGGTACGCTTTTCTCCGGTCTCGATCTGAGACCTTGGTTGAACGAGTGAGTCGCGCTTCCCGCGTTCCTCCTGTTATTGTTGTGTTATTATTGTTATTGTTGTTGTCCGGGCTTCTCCGGTGCGTGCATCTCCATCGGCAGCATCTGTCGGTAGACATCAACCCGGCAGGTGCTGCTCCCCGCGTTCTCTCCACTACCATCGTCGCCGATGCTCGTTCCGTAGTACGAGTCCAGGTCGTTTGGCCTGCAGAGTTCCCGTCGGATCTCCTGTTACTGTTATTGTTACCTGTATTTCCAGCATTAGCAGCAGTCGAGGGCGTCGTCCGAGCGAGCCTTGCTTCCCGCGTTCCCTTGACGTCGCCGTTGCTGGTGTTTGCTTCGCAGCTTGAGTCGAGGTCCTTGGACCCGTATTGCTCTCGTCCAGGCTTCCCTGTTGTTGACTGTGTTTCTCTGATCGCATCATTGGACGGAGGCATCGTCCAAGTAGGTCTTAATTCCCCGCACTCCGCCTGATGCTCGATCGTTGTTGGTGCTTCCACTGCTCAGGTCGAGATCAATGGACCCGTAGTGGTGGTGGTGTCTGGATCGACTTCCCCGTTGTCGACTGTGTTTCCTTGATCGCAACAGTGGTCAGAGGCATCGTCCAAGTAGGTATTTATTCCCCGCGCTCCGCCTGATGTTCGATCCTAACTGATGTTCCCCATTGTTCAGATCTAGGACATCTTCTAGTCTGTGGTAGTGGTGGTATCTGGGTCGGCTCTCCTGTTGCCGCGATATTCGCTCATTTCTATGTAGAGAACTGGGATTGAGGATGGTCTCGTCTCATGGCGGCAGACTCTTTCGTGGATCGTAGATCGCATATATGTGCGATGTAGTCTCCAACAAAATAAGCATAATAGTTAAACAAATAAACAAGTAAACTAATAAATAACTAGATAGGTAAGTAAATTAACCAATAAGCTAGTAAGATAAATAAATAAATAAATGAGTTTAATTAGCTTCAGGAGACCACTTATGTGATGTGATAGCAAGTACTAGATGAGTGAGTGACTAGGTTTGACCTGACGTGTTTAAAGGATCAGCAGTCTTTTGGATGGTTCGTAAAGATGAGTTAAAGATGAGTTGGTCCGTGCTGGGAGAGGCGGTCCACGAGAGGACGGTCGTAGACGTCATCTGAATCAGCAGCAAGAGGGAGGAGAGTTGGCCGTAGAAGCCTCGGCTGATCCGTCGGTCGTGATGTCCGCATTTACTGGCAGCGTGTACGAGGCGGGCAGTACGGTTCAGCGATGATCGTTGTTGAGAGCGTCTGTAGAGGTCGAGGTAGCTATTTCTGAGAAGAAAAGAAAGGAAGGAAAAGAAGAAGAGGAGACAGGAAAAGAAAAGGAGAAGAAAGGGGAGAAGAAAAGAAAAGAAGAGAAACGAGAAGAAGAGAAGGGAAGAGAGAAGAGGAAGAGGAGAGAAGAGTCGATAACAATGAATCTGAGTGAGGGTGTGAGTCTGTGAGAGTTTATTCTGGAGTTTTTGACCACTTCTGCTCCAGTTAAGGGCAGCGGGTGCAGAAATGAGAGACGAGGATGCAATGTGCGGCCTGCTTTAGCCTTGTTTAAATTCTACGGGATAGTAGTAACAGTACTGGGCAATATATATATGTATATGAAAGTATATAAAGAGGAGTGAAGATTTAACGTTCAGCGTGGTAAAGATAACGCTGAGGATAGAAATCGAGAGGAGAGGCGGAGGCTGTGAGAACGGTGGAGAGAGGACGTCAGGATCGACGTCGTTCGCGTCCAGGGCCAAGAGTCTGTTTGGCTGTGTAGAGAGAGGGCGCTTGAGAAGAAAATAAATTGTAAGAGATTACAGTCCGATGAGAATAGGAGATACGAGGGCACCGGAAGGACGTTCGAGGAAGACAGTTCATATATGGTGAATAAGAGGGAATATTTTTAGATCTTGTTATGTTAAGGTGCCCGTTAAGTTCGCAGTTGCAGAGGAGAATAATTATTATTTAGACGCAGTAAGATTAGGAGATATCGAGGTATCAAGTCAAGTGACGATAGAGACTTTAAATGTATGATAAAGGTTATTATATGTTCCTAATTTGCGGAGAAATTTAGTGTCAGTTTCGAGACTAGGGATATCAGAAGTAAATTAGGGCGATATTTGAGATTGGCCAGGTGCGATTAGTTAAGAGTAAAAGTTGTTGAGTGTAGGGCACGGAAGAGACTTGCACGCGATCCCTTCGTATTTGTCGAATACTGACCGTTCAAATGTGGAGTCTGAGGTTGAAATTGCGAAGTTATGGTATAGGAGATGATCATGTTGGATATTCTAGTTTGGGTATCTTAATAGGAAAAGGGGAATGGTGAGTGACATTGATAATGTAAAGTTAGAGAGTAGATGGATATGCGAGCATTGTGTGGAAGGGAAATGCCGAGGACAGGTTTCGGAATTGGATTTGATAGTAGAGGGCTATTGGGGTTTGTATATTCAGGCGTGTGTGGACCGGTAGCATCCTCGTCCCACGATGGGTGCAGATATTTGTTAGTTTTACTGACAGGTAGTCAAAATTCGTGCGTGTCTATTGGTTGAGGAAAACATGAAATCTATGAAAAATCTTTGAGAGTATATGCGGATGTCGCGAGCACAGTTCAGTCAGAGGATGTCGATATATTACGGTGTGGCAACGGAGGAGAATACGTTTCTGAGGACTTGGAGAGATGTTGTGGGGATATTGGGACAAGTATAGGCTATAATGTTCTTTACCCGTTTCACCGGATCGGGAAAGCGGAGAGGTTCATCGGAGTCGTGGTTTAGAAAGCTAGATCGATGTTGGGCGATTCGTTTTTACCTAGAGAATTCTGGGGTGGGGCCCTTATAACAGCAGCGTACGTAATTATCAAAAGTCCTAGTACAAGGTTCCAACGCCTTTGATTCAGTATCATGCGCACGTGTACCAAACAAGTTACGCGATAAATTTGATGTAAAGTCCAAGAAATGTGTATTTATTGGATATGCAGAGACAGGGTATAGGTTGTGGGATACAGAAAAGGAAAGTTATTATTTCGGGGGATGCTGTAGTAGAAGATGCAGAAGTATTGTAGTAAAGGAAAGGAAGGATGGCAGCCAAACGTTTGATGGAAGTGAGAAGGACGCGGATAGGATAGAATTAGAGTTAGTATGTTTAGAGGCCAGTAACGAATATGAAGGTACAGAGGAGCTAGTAGAGAGTTTGAGTCAACATGAAATAGACAAGCTTACTGAACGCGAGAGAACAAGAGAGGTAAGGAATGGTTGAATTACCAGCGGAGTTAGGTGATTTCGACTCGTACATGACGAAGTTAGAAGGTTTGGAAGTGTATGCGGTTTTATTTGTTGAGCGGGCACCTGAAGATTATCAAGACTTGGGAGGTAAAAGAGATAAGAATTCACGGTTACAGGCAATGAAGAGGAGATAGAATCTCTCGACAAGAGTAGTACATTGAGCCGAGTCGTTGAGCCCAAGGATGCTGAAATCGTAGGCACGAGATGGGTATTTGCTTTTAAAACCTCTAGATAATAAACATGAGGGTAGAGGTTCGAGTCGCGATTAGTAAGATGGAGCACCTCCTAGGGAGAGTGTATCTGAGATTTAGAGCTCCGGTACAGGGTGTATAGTTGTATTTGACTGGAGAAAGAAGAAGAAGAAGAAGAAGAAGAAGAGAAAGAGGAAGAGGAAGAATAAGAGGAAGAATCGAGTGTTGTAGTGGAAATGTTGAGAGTGTTAATGGTACAACGTCGAAGGAAAGTGGCATGGGATTTTTGGGCATAGACGAGTAAACGAATAAATAGATAAATAGATAGGTAAGTAAATAAACAAATAGGTAAGTGACTGAATAGGTAAATGAATAAATAAATAAATAAATAAATGGATTAATAGATAACAAACAAGTGAACAAGTGAACAAGGAAGCAAACAAGTAAACAAGGAAACGAATAACTAAACTAATACGTCACCGAATAGACTTGGTTGTTCCTGTATAGGTATAGGTAAAGGTATAAGAATATAAGAATATGCATGATGTGCATTGTGCAAGACTCATGTGTGTAGAGGGGTTTTGTCCGAAGAGGTAGAGTTAGGTCTGCTCAGTCCTTCGTGTCCAGGCTTCTCCGGAGCGTGTATCTTTAGCCTCGATCGAGTGGATCCTGTTCCTCGCGTTACCTCTGTCGCTGCCGCCGCTGTCGTCGTCGTCTCTGGTGTTCGTCGTGCAGTCCGAGTAAGAGTTATCCGATCTGTAACATTGCCCATTTCTCGCTAGTTGGCTGCTTGACTCTTAATTTTGTTTACTACCCGATGTGTTGTTTGCTGGTGAGGTTTTGACTGTCGATCCATTGATGTAGCTGGTGTCGGTCCGACAGCCCCAGTCAGAATCGTCGGGCCTGTGTTGGTTTTTTCTGGTTTTGTCCAGGCTCTTCCCCTGCGTCCATCCCCGGCAGCCTTGGTTCCAGAATTCAGGCGTCCTCCGACCAAGTTCCGCTCCTCGAGCTCTTCCTGGCGCCGTTACCGCTGCTGTCTGCTTCACAGCTTCAGTCCGAATCGTCATCGTCGTCGTCGTCGTTGTCATTGTCGTCTGCTGCTGCTGCTGCTGCTGCTGCTGCTGATCTGTAACGTTGCTTATTAGCTAGTTCCCTTGCTGCTGTTGATATTTACCATCCGATGTGTCGTTGTCGCCGTCGTCTCGTTGATAAGATCGCCGCGTCTCGATGTCGCCGATGCCTGCCAGACAGCCCCAGTCAGAATCGTCGGGTCTGTGTTGGTTTCGTCCTGGTTCTCCTTTTGCGTCCATCTCTGATAGCATCAGTTCAGTTTCAGCATTCGTGGTTGTCGTCCGAGTGGATCCTGTTCTCCCTGCTTTCCCTGGCGCCATCGTCGCTGATGTTTGCCGCACAACTCTAGTCCGGATCGTCGTCATCACCGTCTTCGTTTGACCTGTAAGGTTATTTATAAGCTAGTTTCCTGGCTGTTGTCGATATCTACCATCCGATGTGTCGTCTCGCTGACAAGACCGCCGCGTGCTGATGTCGTCTCCCGTTGGCGATCTGTTGTTGTCCTGATCTCCCCGTTCGATTCGGTGGTGACTGAGACGTCCCGTTGACTCGATCGTTGTTGCTGCGTTGTGTTGCACGGTTGATTGATTCCCTCGTAGCTGCAGCAGTGATGGTGATGGCGGTGGTGGTTGTGTCTGGTGTCCATCTCTCCATTCCCGTATCTCGTTTCTGCCTGTGTTTGGTCGTTGTCCTTTCCTTGTTCTCGTCCTCTTCTCTTTACGTTTTTATTTCCTTTATTTCTTTTATTTCCCTGGTGAGCATCAGATGAATAAGTACTTGGTACACAAGCAGATAAACAGGCGAGTAAATGGACAGTTTTTAGAGTAGAGGGTGAAGCGGGTGTGAGTAGGTAGGGTGCAGGGTGCGCGATAGGGGACAGTTGAATGTGGAGCGGAGAATGTTGGGTAAGAAGAAGCTAGAGGGCAGGAGTAAAGGTACAGGTTGAGTGTAGAGCAGAGAATATCAGAGGTGGTAAAGTATAAGGCAGCAGGTAGGTATGTAGAGAGCGAAGGAGAAGATTATCGAGCAGCGTGCAAGAGTACAGGGTTAGTAGAGTGTAGAGTGGCAGTGATAGAGCAAGCAGGATGCAGAACACAGGCAACGAGCATGTATAGAGTGGAGAGTGAAGGTGAGAGGCAGCAGGCAAGATGCATGAGCAGGCAGGGCAAGCGCAATTGTGGGGACGAAAGGTAGCAAGTAGGATGCAAGCAGGCACGACAAGCAAAAGCATAGGGTGGAGAAGAAAAATCATGTGCGACATGCAGGGTGTAGGAATAGTAGGCAGCAGGCACGGAGAGCACATGCAGTTGTGGAGTGAAAAGTGCAAGCGGAGAGCAGCAGGCAGGATGCAATAGCACAAAACTCAACAAGCAAGCAGCAAGCAGGATGCAAGCTCCAACAGGCAACAGGCACGGAGGCACATGCAATTTGACAAGTGTCGAGCGTGAGAGAGAGAGAGAGAGAGAGAGATTTCAGCGCTACTCATTCATTTTGGGAAAGCAAGGTTGAGGGTTTTGTCGGGTAGGAGTCTAAGGCACGCGATTGACAGACAGACAAACTTCTCAGAGATCTTACGACGACGAAGCCCAACGATAGACGACGATAAACGATAAACGATAGATTCCAGGCCAACCGCCCCGGACTTGCGAACAATTTCACTAGACCTAGTTAACGACGTTGAGGTAGACATGACGCGATAGACCCGATGAACGATGGTCATCGCCCGATCTCGATCGAGATGAAATGAAATGGATTCTCGGCTGCGAATATCTTGCAGGCGACAGGCCGATACTAACAGCACCAAAATCGCGCGCGCGACTGGGCTGAAACAGAGGAGATTTGTAGAAAATAGTATTAGTAATATAGCGTTGAACCAACTATTTGGAGAGTACAAAAGGTTGACGAACAGGATCAGCAGACCGGCTCTCGGATGGTGGAGCGATGGGTGCCAAGGAGCAGCAGCAGGTATCCGGGAAGCTGCATACCCAGAGTATAGAAATCAGCCATCTAGTGGAAAATTGTTTAAATCGTTTAACGCGTTTAAAAGTAGCAAAATATGGAGTACGCCAAACAGCAGCAGCAGCAGCAACAACAACTCTCGTTCCTCTGGAAGAACGAAATATATCAGCAAAGGCATACGCAGAGAAGTTGGCTCCATCATTGGTGGCGGGATCTCACACACGGCACAGCAGCAGGGCAGGCAGCATCTCGGACCAAGTACTGCAAAGCCTCGCACATCGCCAGGAGCAGGCAGCATCCCAAACGAAATACTGCAGAGTCTGGTAGATGATATAAGAAGAAGACTAGATTTGTGGATATCACATCGCGCGGGTCATCATCGAGCAAGGACAGAGATGTCAGCAGACTGGGAGGTGTATAGCACCACTCTGGTATCTGAATAAGAGAAACAACAAGAAAGACGTTCGAAGCAGTCATGAGGACGGGAACGATGATGGTGTTGAGGATGGCTGGTGCACTCCGACGTTTGACTTCTCTCTGTGTGTGTGTTTGGCTCGTGCGATGTTGGTAGCGTGATGCAAGGCGCGCAGTCCTTCGGTCGTTGTCCGTGTACGAGTAGTAAGATCCTTTCATAGGTCAGAGAAAACATTTTTATTTCGCACACGGTTATTCATTTCCTCAGCAGTTGCCACGATCCGTGAATGCATCGAGCACCAATCCGAGGAGTCAGCCCTGGAACTCGAGTCGCTTCAGGAGGATGTTTTTAGGACTGATGCTATCTCAGTCCTGCACTGCAGCAGTGGTGTGGGGCCTGTGAACGTGTATCAAAGATCAGAAGTTCTGGTTATAAACAAAATTAAGTGTATAGACAGCCTACTCATGAAAAGAAAGTCAGTGGCAGATGGAATATAACATAACATCGAGAATAGAGGTAAGTATAGAAATAGGTGGCATCGTAAAACATACAGATAATTCAAAGGAAGCGTTCAACAGACAAAATTTATAACATTTAAGTCATCGCGAGAGAGAAGCATTAGTGTCAGAAGCATATAGGTAAGTAAATGTGAATAATAGTGATTTAGAAAAGTAATTCAGAGACAAGGTCACAGACAAACGGTAACGGTTACGACAGCATAAGATAAGATTAGACACGCAATGGTTCATCGACTGAAGCAAGTAGAAAGACAATTTCAATGATTAACAGGATCGGAAGCAGAATCAACACGAGGCAGATGCACGTCTATATAAGCAGAAGAGTAGAGGAATAAGACGACGACGACTTGGAGATCACATCGGATATTCTCACGTGTGCCCTAAACCATCGATTCGTACGACCAACCAACCAAGCGGACGGCGAAAACTTTTAACGAATGACCGTTCAGACAGCGAGCAGATTCGAAGGGCAAGGAATCAGAGGGATCGAGAGATGGACGCGCGGCTGTGGTATCAGCGGGAGCTACATTCACACTCAGACATTCGATCTCTCTCTGTCTAGCTAGCAAGCTGAGTGCAAAGGCAGGCACGAAAGCACAAGTAGAAAGCGGAGAGTAACAAGCAGGATACAAAGCAGGCACGAAAAGCACACAGGTAAGTATGAAAGTGAAGAGTGATGGGTGCAAGAATTAGCAAGCATAGAGTGGAGAAGAAAAGTTACGTGCAGCATGCAGGATGCAAGACCATTGACAAGCAGCAGGCACGAAAGGCACATGCAGGTATAGAGTAGAAAATGGAAGCGGAAAGCAGCAGGCAGGATGCAGAAGCACAAGCATACAGTGGAGAAGAGAAGTCACGTGCAGCATGCAGGATGCAAGAACCGACGACAGCAGCAACAGGCACGATAAGCACATGCAGGTAAGTGTGAAAGTGTTCAAGTTAAGAGTGACAAGCAGGATGCAGAAGCGTAAAAGCAACAGGCAAGCACAGAACAGAAAGCAGCAGGCAGGATCAATCTAAAAGTGACTGGCAAACTGCAGGCACGAGAGCGAGTGCTGTGCACCCGCAACAGGTCCTTTGAAACTCGAGCGAACGCGCGCCAGGCTGGGCCAGAGACCGACGTCGCGCACGCGACTCGTCGCGGAACCACCAATTCCACTTTGACCGGGGTATTAGAGTTGGTTCGGGTCCTGATTTTTGGGGGGCGCGCGTCCGCTCGCGGACGCGTAAAGCATGCTAGGTTTACGCACCCCGAGTTTATAGATGAGAGATTAGAGACGCGGTGTCGTGGATGAAAAGAAACAGCTAACTTTAGACTAGAAAATATCAAGTAAATAAAAAGTAAAGTTGAGTTTGGTATAGAGGAAAAGGAACAGGTAAGTTTAGTTAGGTTTAGTGTAGAGGAAAAGGAACAGGTTAGTTTAGAGTAGAAAATATCAAGTAAATAGAAAGTAAAGTTGAGTTTGGTGTAGAGGAAAAGGAACAGGTAAATTTAGTTAGGTTTAGTGTATAAAGTTGAGTTTGGTGTAGTAGAGAAGAAACAGGTAAGTTTAGCGTAGAGGAAAAGGAACAGCTGAGTTTTAGTTAGGTTTAGTGTAGAGGAAAAGGAACAGGTAAGTTTAGTTAGGTTTAGTGTAGAGGAAAAGAAACAGCTAAGTTTTAGTTAGGTTTAGTGTAGAGGAAAAGAAACAGGTTAGTTTAGAGTAAAAAATAGGAAGTAAATATCAAGTAAAGTTGAGTTTGGTGTAGAGGAAAAGGAACAGCTAAGTTTAGTTAGGTTTAGTGTAGAGGAAAAGAAACAGCTAAGTTTTAGTTAGGTTTAGTGTAGAAGACAATCAAAAAAAAAAATAAAATGAGAGGGGCCCCAACCCCGCCCCCCTCAGTGGGTCTCATCCAAACGAATCTCAACAAAGGGGTCGCGTTCGTTCCCTCCGACCTCGCTCGCTGGCGCGAGGTCTTGGGTCGGAGGGGACGATCGCGACATCCCAGACCCTCCTTTAGAAATCTCGACACACAAGCGACGACACTCGTTGGTTCCAACGCTCTGTTAGTTCGTAACACGCGTGCACTACACAGTTCACAGAGAGAGAGCGGGGTGTCTCCGTTGTCCACGGTCCTTCAGCAGCAGCAGCAGCGTCTCCGCAGAATCGACACTGCGAATCGGCAAAACCTCTGCGAAAGAAGGAAAAGAAAAGAATTAATAATCGAGCACACGTGTCTCGGCGTTATAAACTGCGTAACAACCAACCAACCTCGCGACTCGATCCCCACCGCTGTACGCTCCGCTCCCCCAGATATTTTTCATCACCCGCTCAAACAGAAAGCAAGATCTGTAATCGACAAGGAGCGAATTAGTAGACGAATACATCTCGTCGATCGTCTTTCGCGACGGGGATAAGAATTGTGAAAGGACATATAAATGATACAGCGTTAAACACACAGTTGTTTCGTTACTTACCCGACTAGCAAGACGACGCGCGTGAGATCCTTGGTCGTCGGAGGGAATCCAACGTCACGGACCACGACCAAGCACGGCGCGCTCGTAGCAACTCGACCAGCGCTGATTCTCAATCAGCTCGGGGGGATCCACGTTGGCGTTCGTCGCGCATAGGGCTGCCATCTGTAAAATCACAAACCCCGGACAGAGAGCATTAAAACCCCGGACATTTTCATTCGAAACCCGGACACTTTATAACTATTTCTTATATGTATGTACGAGGTACGAGATATCCCAAGCCAACAATTTCTGTAAAATATAGACTGTGACCGTTAATGACCGACGATAAAATATAGTTGTACAAAGTAGGAATTTATATATGACTTTTTTATACACTTCACTTATAACTAAAAGAAATTTAATTTACAACTAAAATAAAATAAAAAAATTGAAACCAATCGATTATGCTAAACGTAGAAACACAAGTGTTTTGTCACTATCTTCGACTGTCAATTTATACATCCACGACCCGAACTCTTTAGCCGGGGATTCACCGCACGCAACGCACACATAGCATGGGTGAAGACGGATGATTGGTGGGGTCTAACCACACTTATCAGTTGCGTGACAACAATGTAATCTCAGATCAGCGGTTATAAACACTTGTCACGCGCGCGCCAAAAGCTTCTTTTCCAAGGCACGAACGAAAAAGACGCGAGAAGGCAAACTCAGTGAAATCGCGCTAATAGTGGCCCCAAATCAGAGGCGAATATCGCTTTTCAGATTTTTGCACATTTACCATACAATTGATAGACATATGTTGCGTATTTCAGCGGTGATTTTAAAATCAGAACGCGGGTTGGTGCCCGTGGAGCGCTAAACCGCTCTGCTCGTCGGAGTGTGGGAAGTTGAAAATAAAACGAGACACAAGAAAACTATTTATAAGTTAAATACTGGAATTAATTAGATTGTTTTGCATGCTGGTTAGCGACAGACTGCCAGTAGGCCGTCCTTCGTGGTGGAGGTGGAAACTCTGTCAAGCGCGCTTTTCCGTTACACGACGGGGTGGCCACCACGTGGGAAGAGAAAGTAGGCTTTGCTCCGAGGAGCGAGAAAACAACCCTCGAGGGAAATTTATGACTTGCCGAGCGTCGCCAACACTTCTGGAGTCAATCGACACTCTTAAAGACTAACAAAGGACAAGGCCTTCTCAAGAGATTACGTGACTTGGAAGAAACTCGCTATTCGTTTCGGGGTCTGTTAATTGAGATTCTGCCTAAGATCGCATCGCGCATCCTTAATAATACTTTCTCAATCACACGCAAACATCTGCTTTCAAATTTCGCTCCTAATTTACCAATCGATTATATATATTTCCGTGGCTACGTTCGTGTGGTCACGCAACACATATACGACATACATTGATATATAAAAACGGATCGAGACACAGAGAGAGAATCAAGTTGAAACCATCGCACAGTGGAACGAGAATGCCCTATTTATTTGGACATCGGCCAAAATTTGAAGTGTCAAAATTCTGTTGTATAGCTTCATTAAATCTTTATTAAGTGTTCGTAGCATTAGAAAACACAAAGAAATAAACTTTATATTCACATTAGGTTTGATTTAATTGTATATGAATCTGACCTATATGAAAATTTCAGTCTTTTTGTCTTTCAGTTGCACCACTTTAAACCATTATTGCCTAAATCCTAGTACTTGATAAGTTCTGAATAATTTACATATTACCGAGTATCTTATTATTAATGATTTTGTACAAAAAACATTCTGAATTAACTTGGATTTCATCAATAATCAACCGTATTAAATAAAAATGTGTTGCACTCGATACTATAATAATTCAACTAGCGATTTAAAGTTTTGCTCAAAGTCGCCCAAGTTCTAAGATACCTTAATTTAATCCTTTAATGGTAAGGTTTTGAACTGTACAAAAATTACCCGCTACTAGTTGCGATTAATAAAATAAATCTAATGTAAACATTTCAGTTTATACGTATTTAACCTCGGCTAGCGACACGCGTATATCGACGAACGCATGAATCACGTGTCTATTTTTCTGTTCATATTTTTAATAAAATTGTTATATTTAATAATGAATCGTCACTATAAGTTATACCTAATAATTTTGGTACAAGGTAAGATCCCGACCCCGAAAATTCAAAAAATTCTGAAACTTTGTAAATATATATGGGATTTTCTCCTGATTACAACGCAATTTTTGTTTGCTGCCCAAATTCATTCGAAGGGGAGTGAAATTAACCACCGAAAATTTGGCTATTTTTCGATTTTGTGTTATTCTATTTAACATGAATCGAAAGTGTGCAAATTTTTACAATGAAAATCCAAACCGTTTGCAAGTAATTGCCATGTCCAGTTATTGTCCTTACGTCGTTCCACTGTGCATCGGGCCAATGCAGTTTGTTAATGGGGCCGTTGCAGACTGAGAACTGGGGAGACGATAGCGCGTGTGCGTGTGTGTTTATGTCGTTGGCCGTCCAAGAGGCATGCATCGCGACGCTGCGGGCATGTTGGTTGCTTCTGAATTTCCAACACGTTCGAGAGATATGTCGCGGACGCGTAACGGTCGAGTTGAAACGTTTTCGAAAGCAAAACGAGATTCTACGCTGACCGGGGTATCGGTGTTGGTGTGGGTTCTAATGTTGCGGGGGCGCGCAAAGCGTAACGGAGTTTGACGCGAAAAACGAGTTGAAAAAGATGATTGATTTTAAAGCAAAACGAGATTCTATAAAGACCGGGGTATTAGAGTTGGTTCGGGTTCTAATTTTTGGGGGGCGCGCGGCCGCTCGCGGCCGCGTAAAGCGCGTACCGATCGACGCGAAAATAGAGTTGAAAAAAAAACGTGTTTCAAAGCAAAACGAGATTCTATAAAGACCGGGGTATTAGAGTTGGTTCGGGTCCTAATTTTTGGGGGGCGCGCGGCCGCTCGCGGCCGCGTAAAGCGCGTACCGATCGACGCGAAAATAGAGTTGAAAAAAAAACGTGTTTCAAAGCAAAACGAGATTCTATAAAGACCGGGGTATTAGAGTTGGTTCGGGTCCTAATTTTTGGGGGGCGCGCGGCCGCTCGCGGACGCGTAAAGCGCGTACCGATCGACGCGAAAATAGAGTTGAAAAAAAAACGTGTTTCAAAGCAAAACGAGATTCTATAAAGACCGGGGTATTAGAGTTGGTTCGGGTCCTAATTTTTGGGGGGCGCGCGGCCGCTCGCGGACGCGTAAAGCGTGTACTAATTGACGCGAAAGACGAGTTGAAAAAGATGATTGATTTTAAAGCAAAACGAGTGGAAAATGATGTAGAAAAAAGGGCGCGCTCGAATATCGCGACGAAGAAGCGAACATATGCAAGTCTAGATGGATTCTGATTGCCGGCGGCGCGAACACGAACCGTTCAAATCAGCGCGACAAGTTCCGCGCTTTCTCGACACACTACACAGTTCTCCGTTTCGGACGTCCCCACTAACACACTGCGATTAACCCATGTTAATATGTACATTGTAATTAAATAAACTCACGTTTGCAGTGTTGTAGTCGGGCCTCCCTTGACCGGTACTCGTGTTACGCTGTTGGGCGTGGGGTGGATGCGCTGCGTCGCGGCGTGTGGATGCTGCGAGGCACAAGGCGCGGCAAGACCTGTGTGGCATAAAAGCACACACGTTGAGGAACAAGAAGACACACAAACAACCATCATTTTAAAGCATGGAAACAACAAGAAGAACGCCGCGTTAATCGATCAAGTATAAACGAATTAGATTCCAGCGCCTGTGTCAGCGTAAGGCACGAGAGCAGCACGACAGAGACATATACGTTCTCATACGAGATGGATAATTTAACGAATGAGGGAGATATATAGAGAGATACATACACGATATTGTACGTAGAGTGGTGGTACACGAAGCGCACAATACGAACAAAAACAACACAAGACACAACAATACGAAAACACGAGAAACCGAGAGATACAACACTTTTGGCATTCGATGCAAGGAGCAGAGCGAATGATTCCAAGCCTGAAAAGCGCATCTTTTCCACGCTTTTCCCTCTCCAACGACCGAGACTACTACCCTCTCTCCGCTGATGGAGAGACGTTTTCCCGCCGACGACTCTGCGAACCACCTCTTTTTCTACGTCACGACCAATCCACGAGCCCCAACATTCTCGGCCCCCGTTTCAATGGCCGCGAGACGAGATCTGCTCGAGAGGGGACGCGCGAAAGAGTTACGAAGTATAGGAAATTTCCACAAAAACCTTGACGAGACACACGATGCGTGATGATTTCTTTGCACGTTTTACGATTCTTTTCTGCGACGATATAGAGAGAGTGTCTTGGAGAAACGCGCGCGCGCGGCGGCGATCAACTACACAAACTCTATATATATGGTTTCAATTCAAACCAATGTGCAATTTCTAATTCCTATACTACGAGAGAGAGAGAGACTTTTCGCGTCGCGATCAGTCGATAGTTTTAGAATCATGTCGAGAGAGACCACCTGCGCTGGCATTTGGCGCGGTTCGAGTTGGTTTTTCCTAAGCTGCCCCAATAAACGATCTCTGTTCTTTGAACAAAGCCAGCCCCGCGAGCGGCCAAATGTTTAGCCCCCACGTCGGCGAGGACGTGGACGACACCAATTAGAGGTGTGTAGTTAGCCGGTAGGTACGGAACAACACGTGCAGCAAATAAGGGTCGATTTTTATGGTTGGGCGCGCGGCGGATCGACTAGCACCTCGTAGGTAGACAAATAAAGAGAGAGACCGTAGCAAGGATTTTTACGGTTCGGCGCGCGGTGCTTTGCACATGTTTAACTCTCGAAACGTTGGTGGGTCACAGACAGAGAAGAGTACCGTAGGAAGGATTTTTACGGATCTCGAGCCAAGGCTCTTTTCGCCCGCGTACATGTGCGAGCGCGCGATCCTTTCAAGGCTCGCGCTGCTTTCTCCGAGCTAAGCTCGATGACGATTTATTGGGGGTCCTCGAGAGAGAGTGACACTTTGTTATGCTGTCGGCGGTGTTGGTGTCGAGAGATTTGCCAGATGCCGGCGCCTCGGGGACTTATTCTTTATTTTCGTTTCGCGCGCGGCCCGCGGTGCTCAAACAGAGTTGGAACGTGCGCGCGCGCATGATATCGTGTTGTCGATGCCATAGTTTTCCAACGAGCGCTGTCATATTCGTTCATTCATTAGTGTCGATTTATATGTATATATATATATATTGATTATAGTTGAAACTGATGGCGAGACTCTGACTCCAAGTTTTATTTCTCGCGTCCAACAAGTTGTTGTTTTCTGGGTTTTGTCTAACAATTAATACGCGTGTGAATTTCCGTTCAAATACAAACGCGTTTCGCGTCGAGTCGATTCGTGTGATTCGAATATAGAGTTTTTCCCACTACTATTTATACTACTCTCTGTTTCAAATCGTCGAAACGCTGAAAGACATTAGGGATCGTGGTGTCGTTGGCGCCTAAAAACACGCAACCCTCTGTACAGTTGAACGCGGCCCCTAGCGTCACGGAACCCAGTATACACCGCGCGGCGGCCCGATCGTCAGAGACACGCGATTGGTTGGTTGGTTTAGATTCGCGCGCGACCAATGGCAGTGTCATCATTTTCGCACGTCCGAGTTTCCTTCCGCGTACCTTTCTAGCGGGCGCGATTCCTATACTCTATGCTCGATCGAGTTAACGAGTTTCCCTTCTCACGTATTTTTACCAAGTTCGTGGCTTGCAAAAGTGGCGTGTTTACACCGCGCGCGAATCGTTGTTGCAAACCAAGTTGCAGTTTGTAACCTAAAAACGCGCGAGTTTTTACGAATTTCCTCTCTTATTTCTGCTAAACAGTCGTTAAATATCGCGCGCGATCTCATTAAAATTTACAACTAACTAACGACGACGTTTCCGCGATTTCGATTATTCGGTCGAATAATTCTAACCTGTACACCAGTCGCGATTTTACTAACTATTAATTTTCTTTTCCAGGGTTTTTTCTGGTTCGTGTTAGGATCCTTGGTCCAAGGATCGCGCATCATTTTGCAATCGTTGGTAAGTAAAAAAGGCTGTGCGTGCGTTTAACTCTGTATTTTCGATATATCATTTCACAATTCTTAAACCCCCCGTTTCTGTGGCTTCGTAGGAGCATCATTCACCCGCAAAAGACGACCGACAAGAAGAGGACTGGTCGGCGCGTGGTGCGATTCTCTGGAATAGACGACGAAAGCGACCTGCTACGGAGCAGCAGATTTCTCAACGACGATCGTAAGAGAATAAAAGTAAGTACGCCCTACGTATCGGGTTATGCGTTATTTATAAATATGTTTTCTAAAACAATACATATATAAGGTTGGTTGGTCGGTTAGATACGTGGCGCGCCAACGATCCGGTTCGCTATCGTCGATTTCCTTCTTCGACTAATTTCTCCCTGTCAATTTTCCAGACGTCTCGTCACACAGCGCCTGGACAGTTGGTGGACCCCGACGATGCTGCGCTCTTGGTCCGTGTCGTCTGGTTGTTGTTTGCTGCTACCGCTGGCGGAGACGAGGTTGGTTGGTTGGTCGCTGCGTGCCACGCTACGTCCCAGCGTCCACTCCCTTGGAAATCTTGCGTTCGCGAGGTGTCTACTATACTTTTGTCGCTTTTTCTTCCGATTTTAACTAATAATTCTTTTTTTGCTTTCAAAAAGAAGGAGCTTTTACAAAACGGATCAAGTAAGAGGTTGGTTGGTTGTTAGAAGCAGTATAACGCGTGTGTGTTCTATTATTAATTATTTTCTTTTCCTTTTTTTTAGGTTTTGCTGATCGCTGCTGTTCGGACTGCGACTATTCGACAACGAAAAACCAAGTGTTGGAAATGAAACGTGCGCGCGTGTGTGTATTTATTTCGGCGGCGAATGAACGAATGAACGAATGATAGAACGAACGAATGATACGAAAATCGAGACGAAGCGAATTATTTCAGACTGTGTTTGTATTCTTCGTTGTATCCTGTATGTATAGAGTCCGGGAGAGGCTGAGATTCTCTTCTCTTTTTTTCAATAAATTGAATTTTAAACGTGTACTTGTCTCTAAATCTCTCTGTCACTTCAAGGTCATTGATCCCGATTTACTACGATTCCAGATTGCTCCTAATACAGCGACACGAACGAAAATAGTGCGCGCAGGTCACGTTTATGCTAAGATTTAAGCGCGCGGTCAGGTTCTCCTATCGTAGCGAGGCCCGATACGATTATTCGTTTCTTTCTGTATTTACTTTCAGGGTTGTTTCTGGTTCTTTTCCAATAT
>CAWVQO010000175.1:0-565000 GCA_963932275.1 Andrena praecox
ACAGCCGCCGACATATCCGACGACTATAGGGTCGTCCCCGCGACCCCGGGCCAATGTTGGCCAATCGCCGACATGTCCGACGACTACAGGGTCGTCCCTACGACCCCGGGACTAGATAGGCCCGCCACCGTCATGTCCGACGACTATCGGATCGTCCCCACGACAACGGGCCAAAGTTGGCCAGCCGCCGACATGTCCGACGACTATTGGGTCGTCCCCACGACCCCGGGCCAAAGTTGGCCAGCCGCCGTCTTGTCCGACGACTATGGGGTCGTCCCCACGACCCCAGGACTAGATTGGCCCGCCACCGTCATGTCCGACGACAATAGGGTCGTCCCCACGACCACGGGCCAAAGTTGGCAAGCTGCCGACTTGTCCGACGACTATAGGGTCGTCCCCACGACCCCGGGACTAGGTAGACCCGCCGCCGACGTGTCCGACAACTATAGGGTCGTCCCCACGACCCCGTGCCAAAGTTGGCAAGCCGCCGAAATGTCCGACGACTATAGGGTCGTCCCCACAACCCCGGGACTAGATTGGCCCGCCACCGTCAAGTCCGACGACTATAGGATCGTCTCCACGACCACGGGCCAAAGTTGGCCAGCCGCTGACATGTCCGTCGACTATAGGGTCGTCCCCACGACCCCGGGCCAATGTTGGCCAATCGCCGACATGTCCGACGACTATAGGGTCGTCCCTACGACCCCGGGGCTAGATTGGCCCGCCACCGTCATGTCCGACGACTATAGGGTCGTCCCCACGACCCCGGGACTAGGTTGACAAGGCGCCGAAATGTCCGACGACTATAGGGTCCTCCCCACGACCGCGAGCCAAGGATGTCCAGCCGCCGTCTTGTCCGACGACTATAGGGTCGTACCCACGACCCCGGGACTAGATTGGCCCGCCACCGTCATGTCCAACGACTATAGGGTCGTCCCCACGACCATGGGCCAAAGTTGGCCAGCCGCCGATATGTCCAACGACTATTGGGTCGTCCCCACGACCCCGGGACTAGATTGGCCCGCCACCGTCAAGTCCGACGACTATAGGATCGTCTCCACGACCACGGCCCAAAGTTGGCCAGCCGCCGACATGTCCAACGACTATTGGGTCGTCCCCACGACCACGGGCCAAAGTTAGCCAGCCGACGACATGTCCGACGACTATAGGGTCGTCCCCACGACCCCGGGCCAAAGTTAGCAAGCCGCCGAAATGTCCGACAACTATAGGGTCGTCCCCACGACCGCGGGCCAAAGATGTCCAGCCGCCGTCTTATCCGACGACTATAGGGTCGTCCCTACGACCGCGGGACTAGGTTGGCTCGCCGCCGACTTGTCCGACGACTATAGGCTCGTCCCCACGACCCCGGGTCAAAGTTGGCCAGCCGCCGATATGTCCGACGACTATAGAGTCGTCCCCACGACCCCGGGAATATATTGGCCCGCCACCGTCTTGTCCGACGACTATAGGGTCGTCCCCACGACCACGGGCCAAAGTTGGCCCGCCGCCGACTGGTCCGACGACTATAGGGTCGTCCCCACGACCGCGGGCCAAAGTTGGCAAGCCGCCGACTTTTCCGACGACTATAGGCGTCGTCCCCACGACCCCGGGGCTAGGATGGGCCGCCGCCGACATGTTCAACGACTATTGGGCCGTCCCCACGACCCCGGGCCAATGTTGGCCAGCCGCCGAAATGTCCGACGACTATAGAGTCGTCCCCACAACCCCGGGACTAGATTGGCCCACCACCGTCATGTCCGACGACTATAGGGTCGTCCCCACGACCCCGGGTCTAGGTTGACAAGCCGCCGAAATGTCCGACGACTATAGGGTCTTCCCCACGACCGCGAGCCAAGGATGTCCAGCCGCCGTCTTGTTCGACGAGTATAGGGTCGTACCCACGACCCCGGGACTAGATTGGCCCGCCACCGTCATGTCCAACGACTATAGGGTCGTCCCCACGACCATGGGCCAAAGTTGGCCAGCCGCCGATATGTCCAACGACTATTGGGTCGTCCCCACGACCCCGGGACTAGATTGGCCCGCCATCGTCAAGTCCGACGACTATAGGGTCGTCCCCACGACCCCGGGCAAATTTGGCAAGCCGCCGACATATCCGACGACTATAGGGTCGTCCCCACAACCCCGGGACTAGATTGGCCAGCCACCCTCAAGTCCGACGACTATAGGATCGTCTCCACGACCACGGCCCAAAGTTGGCCTGCCGCCAACTTGTCCGACGACTATAGGGTCGTCCCTACGACCCCGGGGCTAGATTGGCCCGCCACCGTCATGTCCGACGACTATAGGGTCGTCCCCACGACCCCGGGACTAGGTTGACAAGGCGCCGAAATGTCCGACGACTATAGGGTCCTCCCCACGACCGCGAGCCAAGGATGTCCAGCCGCCGTCTTGTCCGACGACTATAGGGTCGTACCCACGACCCCGGGACTATATTGGCCCGCCACCGTCATGTCCAACGACTATAGGGTCGTCCCCACGACCATGGGCCAAAGTTGGCCAGCCGCCGATATGTCCAACGACTATTGGGTCGTCCCCACGACCCCGGGACTAGATTGGCCCGCCACCGTCAAGTCCGACGACTATAGGGTCGTCCCCACGACCCCGGGCAAATTTGGCAAGCCGCCGACATATCCGACGACTATAGGGTCGTCCCCACGACCACGGGCCAAAGTTGGCCCGCCGCCGACTGGTCCGACGACTATAGGGTCGTCCCCACGACCACGGGCCAAAGTTTGCCAGCCGCTGACTTGTCCGACGACTATAGGGTCATCCCCACGACCACGGGCCTAAGTTGGCAAGCCGCCGACTTTTCCGACGACTATAGGCGTCGTCCCCACGACCCCGGGGCTAGGATGGGCCGCCGCCGACATGTTCAACGACTATTGGGCCGTCCCCACGACCCCGGGCCAATGTTGGCCAGCCGCCGAAATGTCCGACGACTATAGAGTCGTCCCCACAACCCCGGGCCAAAGTTGGCAAGCTGCCGACTTGTCCGACGACTATAGGGTCGTCCCCACGACCCCGGGACTAGGTAGACCCGCCGCCGACGTGTCCGACAACTATAGGGTCGTCCCCACGACCCCGGGCCAAAGTTGGCAAGCCGCCGAAATGTCCGACGACTATAGGGTGGTCCCCACAACCCCGGGACTAAATTGGCCCGCCACCGTCATGTCCAACGACTATAGGGTCGTCCCCACGACCACGGGCCAAAGTTGGCCAGCCTCCGACTTGTCCAACGACTATAGGGTTGTCCCTACAACCCCGGGCCAAAGTTGGCCAGCCGCCGACTTGTCCGAGGACTATAGGGTCGTCCCCACGGACCCGGGACTAGGTTGGCCAGCCGCCGACTAGTCCGACCACTATAGGGTCGTCCCCACGACCCCGGGCAAAAGTTGGCCAGCCGCCGACTTGTCCGGCGACTATAGGGTCGTCCCCACGACGCCGGGACTAGATTGGCCCCCACCGTCTTGTCCGACGACTATAGGGTCGTCCCCACGACCCCGGGACTAGATTGGCCCGCCACCGTCAAGTCCGACGACTATAGGGTCGTCCCCACGACCCCGGGCCAAAGCTGGACAGCCGCCGACTTGTCCGACGACTATAGGGTCGTCCCCACGACCCCGGGCCAAAGCTGGACAGCCGACGACTTGTCCGACGACTATAGGGTCGTCCCCACAACCCCGGGCCAAAGTTGGCAAGCTGCCGACTTGTCCGACGACTATAGGGTCGTCCCCACGACCCCGGGACTAGGTAGACCCGCCGCCGACGTGTCCGACAACTATAGGGTCGTCCCCACGACCCCGGGCCAAAGTTGGCAAGCCGCCGAAATGTCCGACGACTATAGGGTGGTCCCCACAACCCCGGGACTAGATTGGCCCGCCACCGTCATGTCCAACGACTATAGGGTCGTCCCCACGACCACGGGCCAAAGTTGGCCAGCCTCCGACTTGTCCAACGACTATAGGGTTGTCCCTACAACCCCGGGCCAAAGTTGGCCAGCCGCCGACTTGTCCGAGGACTATAGGGTCGTCCCCACGGACCCGGGACTAGGTTGGCCAGCCGCCGACTAGTCCGACCACTATAGGGTCGTCCCCACGACCCCGGGCAAAAGTTGGCCAGCCGCCGACTTGTCCGGCGACTATAGGGTCGTCCCCACGACGCCGGGACTAGATTGGCCCCCACCGTCTTGTCCGACGACTATAGGGTCGTCCCCACGACCCCGGGCCAAAGCTGGACAGCCGCCGACTTGTCCGACGACTATAGGGTCGTCCCCACGACCCCGGGCCAATGCTGGACAGCCGACGACTTGTCCGACGACTATAGGGTCGTCCCCACGACCCCGGGCAAAAGTTGGCCAGCCGCCGACTTGTCCGGCGACTATAGGGTCGTCCCCACGACGCCGGGACTAGATTGGCCCCCACCGTCTTGTCCGACGACTATAGGGTCGTCCCCACGACCCCGGGACTAGATTGGCCCGCCACCGTCATGTCCAACGACTATAGGGTCGTCCCCACGACCATGGGCCAAAGTTGGCCAGCCGCCGATATGTCCAACGACTATTGGGTCGTCCCCACGACCCCGGGACTAGATTAGCCCGCCACCGTCAAGTCCGACGACTATAGGGTCGTCCCCACGACCCCGGGCAAATTTGGCAAGCCGCCGACATATCCGACGACTATAGGATCGTCCCCACGACTACGGGCCAAAGGTGGCCAGCCGCCGACATGTCCGACGACTATCGGATCGTCCCCACTACCACGGGACTAGATTGGCCCGCCACCGTCATGTCCCACGACTATAGGGTCTTCCCCACGACCCCGGGCCAAGCTTGGCCCGCCGCCGACTTGTCCGACGACTATAGGGTCGTCGCCACGACCCCGGGTCTAGGTTCGCCAGCCGCCGACATGTCCGACGACTATAGGGTCGCCCCCACGACCCCGGGCCAAAGTTGGCAAGCCGCCGAAATGTCCGACGACTGTAGGGTCGTCCCCACGACCCCGGGACTAGATTGGCCCGCCACCGTCAAGTCCGACGACTATAGGGTCGTCCCCACGACCTCGGGACTAGGTTGGCCAGCCGCCGACATGTCCGACGACTATAGGGTCGTCCCCACGACCCCGGGCCATTGTTGGCATGCCGCCGAAATGTCCGACGCCTATAGGGTCGTCCCCACGACCCCGGCCCAAAGTTGGCAAGCCGCCGAAATGTCCGACGACTATTGGGTCGTCCCCACGACCCCGGGCCAAAGTTGGCCAGCCGCCGTCTTGTCCGACGACTATGGGGTCGTCCCCACGACCCCAGGACTAGATTGGCCCGCCACCGTCATGTCCGACGACAATAGGGTCGTCCCCACGACCACGGGCCAAAGTTGGCAAGCTGCCGACTTGTCCGACGACTATAGGGTCGTCCCCACGACCCCGGGACTAGGTAGACCCGCCGCCGACGTGTCCGACAACTATAGGGTCGTCCCCACGACCCCGTGCCAAAGTTGGCAAGCCGCCGAAATGTCCGACGACTATAGGGTCGTCCCCACAACCCCGGGACTAGATTGGCCCGCCACCGTCAAGTCCGACGACTATAGGATCGTCTCCACGACCACGGGCCAAAGTTGGCCAGCCGCTGACATGTCCGTCGACTATAGGGTCGTCCCCACGACCCCGGGCCAATGTTGGCCAATCGCCGACATGTCCGACGACTATAGGGTCGTCCCTACGACCCCGGGGCTAGATTGGCCCGCCACCGTCATGTCCGACGACTATAGGGTCGTCCCCACGACCCCGGGACTAGGTTGACAAGGCGCCGAAATGTCCGACGACTATAGGGTCCTCCCCACGACCGCGAGCCAAGGATGTCCAGCCGCCGTCTTGTCCGACGACTATAGGGTCGTACCCACGACCCCGGGACTAGATTGGCCCGCCACCGTCATGTCCAACGACTATAGGGTCGTCCCCACGACCATGGGCCAAAGTTGGCCAGCCGCCGATATGTCCAACGACTATTGGGTCGTCCCCACGACCCCGGGACTAGATTGGCCCGCCACCGTCAAGTCCGACGACTATAGGATCGTCTCCACGACCACGGCCCAAAGTTGGCCAGCCGCCGACATGTCCAACGACTATTGGGTCGTCCCCACGACCACGGGCCAAAGTTAGCCAGCCGACGACATGTCCGACGACTATAGGGTCGTCCCCACGACCCCGGGCCAAAGTTAGCAAGCCGCCGAAATGTCCGACAACTATAGGGTCGTCCCCACGACCGCGGGCCAAAGATGTCCAGCCGCCGTCTTATCCGACGACTATAGGGTCGTCCCTACGACCGCGGGACTAGGTTGGCTCGCCGCCGACTTGTCCGACGACTATAGGCTCGTCCCCACGACCCCGGGTCAAAGTTGGCCAGCCGCCGATATGTCCGACGACTATAGAGTCGTCCCCACGACCCCGGGAATATATTGGCCCGCCACCGTCTTGTCCGACGACTATAGGGTCGTCCCCACGACCACGGGCCAAAGTTGGCCCGCCGCCGACTGGTCCGACGACTATAGGGTCGTCCCCACGACCACGGGCCAAAGTTGGCAAGCCGCCGACTTTTCCGACGACTATAGGCGTCGTCCCCACGACCCCGGGGCTAGGATGGGCCGCCGCCGACATGTTCAACGACTATTGGGCCGTCCCCACGACCCCGGGCCAATGTTGGCCAGCCGCCGAAATGTCCGACGACTATAGAGTCGTCCCCACAACCCCGGGACTAGATTGGCCCACCACCGTCATGTCCGACGACTATAGGGTCGTCCCCACGACCCCGGGTCTAGGTTGACAAGCCGCCGAAATGTCCGACGACTATAGGGTCTTCCCCACGACCGCGAGCCAAGGATGTCCAGCCGCCGTCTTGTTCGACGAGTATAGGGTCGTACCCACGACCCCGGGACTAGATTGGCCCGCCACCGTCATGTCCAACGACTATAGGGTCGTCCCCACGACCATGGGCCAAAGTTGGCCAGCCGCCGATATGTCCAACGACTATTGGGTCGTCCCCACGACCCCGGGACTAGATTGGCCCGCCATCGTCAAGTCCGACGACTATAGGGTCGTCCCCACGACCCCGGGCAAATTTGGCAAGCCGCCGACATATCCGACGACTATAGGGTCGTCCCCACAACCCCGGGACTAGATTGGCCAGCCACCCTCAAGTCCGACGACTATAGGATCGTCTCCACGACCACGGCCCAAAGTTGGCCTGCCGCCAACTTGTCCGACGACTATAGGGTCGTCCCTACGACCCCGGGGCTAGATTGGCCCGCCACCGTCATGTCCGACGACTATAGGGTCGTCCCTACGACCCCGGGGCTAGATTGGCCCGCCACCGTCATGTCCGACGACTATAGGGTCGTCCCCACGACCCCGGGACTAGATTGGCCCGCCACCGTCAAGTCCGACGACTATAGGGTCGTCCCCACGACCTCGGGACTAGGTTGGCCAGCCGCCGACATGTCCGACGACTATAGGGTCGTCCCCACGACCCCGGGCCATTGTTGGCATGCCGCCGAAATGTCCGACGCCTATAGGGTCGTCCCCACGACCCCGGCCCAAAGTTGGCAAGCCGCCGAAATGTCCGACGACTATAGGGTCGTCCCCACGACCGCGGGCCAAAGATGTCCAGCCGCCGTCTTGTCCGACGACTATAGGGTCGTAGCCACGACCCCGGGACTAGATTGGCCCGCCACCGTCATGTCCGACGACTATAGGGTCGTCCCCACGACCCCGGGACAAGGTTGGCCCAACGCCGACTTGTCCGACGACTATAGGGTCGTACCCACGACCCCGGGAGTAGGCTGACAAGCCGCCAACATGTCCGACGACTATAGGGTCGTCCCGACGACCCCGGGCCAATGTTGGTCAATCGCCAACATGTCCGACGACTATAGGGTCGTCCCTACGACCCCGGGACTAGATTGGTCCGCCACCGTCAAGTCCGACGACTATAGGGTCGTCCCCACGACCTCGGGACTAGGTTGGCCAGCCGCCGACATGTCCGACGACTATAGGGTCGTCCCCACGACCCCGGGCCATTGTTGGCATGCCGCCGAAATGTCCGACGCCTATAGGGTCGTCCCCACGACCCCGGCCCAAAGTTGGCAAGCCGCCGAAATGTCCGACGACTATAGGGTCGTCCCCACGACCGCGGGCCAAGGTTGGACAGCCGCCGACATATCCGACGACTATAGGGTCGTCCCCGCGACCCCGGGACTAGATAGGCCCGCCACCGTCATGTCCGACGACTATGGGGTCGTCCCCACGACCCCAGGACTAGATTGGCCCGCCACCGTCATGTCCGACGACAATAGGGTCGTCCCCACGACCACGGGCCAAAGTTGGCCAGCCGCCGACATGTCCGACGACTATTGGGTCGTCCCCACGACCCCGGGCCAAAGTTGGCCAGCCGCCGTCTTGTCCGACGACTATGGGGTCGTCCCCACGACCCCAGGACTAGATTGGCCCGCCACCGTCATGTCCGACGACAATAGGGTCGTCCCCACGACCACGGGCCAAAGTTGGCAAGCTGCCGACTTGTCCGACGACTATAGGGTCGTCCCCACGACCCCGGGACTAGGTAGACCCGCCGCCGACGTGTCCGACAACTATAGGGTCGTCCCCACGACCCCGTGCCAAAGTTGGCAAGCCGCCGAAATGTCCGACGACTATAGGGTCGTCCCCACAACCCCGGGACTAGATTGGCCCGCCACCGTCAAGTCCGACGACTATAGGATCGTCTCCACGACCACGGGCCAAAGTTGGCCAGCCGCTGACATGTCCGTCGACTATAGGGTCGTCCCCACGACCCCGGGCCAATGTTGGCCAATCGCCGACATGTCCGACGACTATAGGGTCGTCCCTACGACCCCGGGGCTAGATTGGCCCGCCACCGTCATGTCCGACGACTATAGGGTCGTCCCCACGACCCCGGGACTAGGTTGACAAGGCGCCGAAATGTCCGACGACTATAGGGTCCTCCCCACGACCGCGAGCCAAGGATGTCCAGCCGCCGTCTTGTCCGACGACTATAGGGTCGTACCCACGACCCCGGGACTAGATTGGCCCGCCACCGTCATGTCCAACGACTATAGGGTCGTCCCCACGACCATGGGCCAAAGTTGGCCAGCCGCCGATATGTCCAACGACTATTGGGTCGTCCCCACGACCCCGGGACTAGATTGGCCCGCCACCGTCAAGTCCGACGACTATAGGATCGTCTCCACGACCACGGCCCAAAGTTGGCCAGCCGCCGACATGTCCAACGACTATTGGGTCGTCCCCACGACCACGGGCCAAAGTTAGCCAGCCGACGACATGTCCGACGACTATAGGGTCGTCCCCACGACCCCGGGCCAAAGTTAGCAAGCCGCCGAAATGTCCGACAACTATAGGGTCGTCCCCACGACCGCGGGCCAAAGATGTCCAGCCGCCGTCTTATCCGACGACTATAGGGTCGTCCCTACGACCGCGGGACTAGGTTGGCTCGCCGCCGACTTGTCCGACGACTATAGGCTCGTCCCCACGACCCCGGGTCAAAGTTGGCCAGCCGCCGATATGTCCGACGACTATAGAGTCGTCCCCACGACCCCGGGAATATATTGGCCCGCCACCGTCTTGTCCGACGACTATAGGGTCGTCCCCACGACCACGGGCCAAAGTTGGCCCGCCGCCGACTGGTCCGACGACTATAGGGTCGTCCCCACGACCACGGGCCAAAGTTGGCAAGCCGCCGACTTTTCCGACGACTATAGGCGTCGTCCCCACGACCCCGGGGCTAGGATGGGCCGCCGCCGACATGTTCAACGACTATTGGGCCGTCCCCACGACCCCGGGCCAATGTTGGCCAGCCGCCGAAATGTCCGACGACTATAGAGTCGTCCCCACAACCCCGGGACTAGATTGGCCCACCACCGTCATGTCCGACGACTATAGGGTCGTCCCCACGACCCCGGGTCTAGGTTGACAAGCCGCCGAATTGTCCGACGACTATAGGGTCTTCCCCACGACCGCGAGCCAAGGATGTCCAGCCGCCGTCTTGTTCGACGAGTATAGGGTCGTACCCACGACCCCGGGACTAGATTGGCCCGCCACCGTCATGTCCAACGACTATAGGGTCGTCCCCACGACCATGGGCCAAAGTTGGCCAGCCGCCGATATGTCCAACGACTATTGGGTCGTCCCCACGACCCCGGGACTAGATTGGCCCGCCATCGTCAAGTCCGACGACTATAGGGTCGTCCCCACGACCCCGGGCAAATTTGGCAAGCCGCCGACATATCCGACGACTATAGGGTCGTCCCCACAACCCCGGGACTAGATTGGCCAGCCACCCTCAAGTCCGACGACTATAGGATCGTCTCCACGACCACGGCCCAAAGTTGGCCTGCCGCCAACTTGTCCGACGACTATAGGGTCGTCCCTACGACCCCGGGGCTAGATTGGCCCGCCACCGTCATGTCCGACGACTATAGGGTCGTCCCCACGACCCCGGGACTAGGTTGACAAGGCGCCGAAATGTCCGACGACTATAGGGTCCTCCCCACGACCGCGAGCCAAGGATGTCCAGCCGCCGTCTTGTCCGACGACTATAGGGTCGTACCCACGACCCCGGGACTATATTGGCCCGCCACCGTCATGTCCAACGACTATAGGGTCGTCCCCACGACCATGGGCCAAAGTTGGCCAGCCGCCGATATGTCCAACGACTATTGGGTCGTCCCCACGACCCCGGGACTAGATTGGCCCGCCACCGTCAAGTCCGACGACTATAGGGTCGTCCCCACGACCCCGGGCAAATTTGGCAAGCCGCCGACATATCCGACGACTATAGGGTCGTCCCCACGACCACGGGCCAAAGTTGGCCCGCCGCCGACTGGTCCGACGACTATAGGGTCGTCCCCACGACCACGGGCCAAAGTTTGCCAGCCGCTGACTTGTCCGACGACTATAGGGTCATCCCCACGACCACGGGCCTAAGTTGGCAAGCCGCCGACTTTTCCGACGACTATAGGCGTCGTCCCCACGACCCCGGGGCTAGGATGGGCCGCCGCCGACATGTTCAACGACTATTGGGCCGTCCCCACGACCCCGGGCCAATGTTGGCCAGCCGCCGAAATGTCCGACGACTATAGAGTCGTCCCCACAACCCCGGGCCAAAGTTGGCAAGCTGCCGACTTGTCCGACGACTATAGGGTCGTCCCCACGACCCCGGGACTAGGTAGACCCGCCGCCGACGTGTCCGACAACTATAGGGTCGTCCCCACGACCCCGGGCCAAAGTTGGCAAGCCGCCGAAATGTCCGACGACTATAGGGTGGTCCCCACAACCCCGGGACTAAATTGGCCCGCCACCGTCATGTCCAACGACTATAGGGTCGTCCCCACGACCACGGGCCAAAGTTGGCCAGCCTCCGACTTGTCCAACGACTATAGGGTTGTCCCTACAACCCCGGGCCAAAGTTGGCCAGCCGCCGACTTGTCCGAGGACTATAGGGTCGTCCCCACGGACCCGGGACTAGGTTGGCCAGCCGCCGACTAGTCCGACCACTATAGGGTCGTCCCCACGACCCCGGGCAAAAGTTGGCCAGCCGCCGACTTGTCCGGCGACTATAGGGTCGTCCCCACGACGCCGGGACTAGATTGGCCCCCACCGTCTTGTCCGACGACTATAGGGTCGTCCCCACGACCCCGGGACTAGATTGGCCCGCCACCGTCAAGTCCGACGACTATAGGGTCGTCCCCACGACCCCGGGCCAAAGCTGGACAGCCGCCGACTTGTCCGACGACTATAGGGTCGTCCCCACGACCCCGGGCCAAAGCTGGACAGCCGACGACTTGTCCGACGACTATAGGGTCGTCCCCACAACCCCGGGCCAAAGTTGGCAAGCTGCCGACTTGTCCGACGACTATAGGGTCGTCCCCACGACCCCGGGACTAGGTAGACCCGCCGCCGACGTGTCCGACAACTATAGGGTCGTCCCCACGACCCCGGGCCAAAGTTGGCAAGCCGCCGAAATGTCCGACGACTATAGGGTGGTCCCCACAACCCCGGGACTAGATTGGCCCGCCACCGTCATGTCCAACGACTATAGGGTCGTCCCCACGACCACGGGCCAAAGTTGGCCAGCCTCCGACTTGTCCAACGACTATAGGGTTGTCCCTACAACCCCGGGCCAAAGTTGGCCAGCCGCCGACTTGTCCGAGGACTATAGGGTCGTCCCCACGGACCCGGGACTAGGTTGGCCAGCCGCCGACTAGTCCGACCACTATAGGGTCGTCCCCACGACCCCGGGCAAAAGTTGGCCAGCCGCCGACTTGTCCGGCGACTATAGGGTCGTCCCCACGACGCCGGGACTAGATTGGCCCCCACCGTCTTGTCCGACGACTATAGGGTCGTCCCCACGACCCCGGGACTAGATTGGCCCGCCACCGTCAAGTCCGACGACTATAGGGTCGTCCCCACGACCCCGGGCCAAAGCTGGACAGCCGCCGACTTGTCCGACGACTATAGGGTCGTCCCCACGACCCCGGGCCAAAGCTGGACAGCCGACGACTTGTCCGACGACTATAGGGTCGTCCCCACGACCACGGGCCAAAGTTGGCCAGCCGGCGACATTTCCGACGACTATAGGGTCGTGCCCACGACCCGGGACTAGACTGGCCCGCCACCGTCATGTCCAACGACTATGGGGTCGTCGCCACGACCCCGCGACTAGATTGGCCCGCCACCGTCATGTCCGACGACTATAGGGTCGTCCCCACGACCCCCGGGCCAAAGTTGGCCAGCCGCCGACATGTCCGACGACTATAGGGTCGTCCCCACGACCCGGGACTAGACTGGCCCGCCACCGTCATGTCCGACGACTATAGGGTCATCCCCACGACCCCGGGACTAGGTTGGCCCGCCGCCGACTTGTCCGGCGACTATAGGGTCGTCCCCACGACCCCGGGACTAGATTGGCCCGCCACCGTCATTTCCGACGACTATAGGGTCGTCCCCACGACCACGAGCCAAAGTTGGCCAGCCGCCGACATATCCGACGACTGTAGGGTCGTCCCCACGACCCCGGGACTAGATTGGCCCGCCACCGTCATTTCCGACGACTATATGGTCGTCCCCACGACCACGGGCCAAAGTTGGCCAGCCGCCGACATGTCCGACGACTATAGGGACGTCCCCACGACCACGAGCCAAAGTTGGCCAGCCGCTGATATGTCCGACGACTATAGGGTCGTCCCCACGACCCCGGACTAGATTGGCCCGCCACCGTCATTTCCGACGACTATAGGGTCGTCCCCACGACCACGGGCCAAAGTTGGCCAGCCGCCGACATGTCCGACGACTATAGGGTCGTCCCTACGACCCGGGACTAGACTGGCCCGCCACCGTCATGTCCGACGACTATAGGGTCGTCCCCACGACCCCCGGACTAGGTTGGCCGGCCGCCGACTTGTCCGACGACTATAGGGTCGTCCCCACGACCCCCCGACTAGGTTGGCCGGCCGCCGACTTGTCCGACGACTATAGGGTCGTCCCCACGACCCCCCGACTAGGTGGGCTCGCCGCCGACTTGTCCGACGACTATAGGGTCGTCCCCACGACCCCGGGACTAGGTTGGCTCGCCACCGTCATGTCTGACGACTATAGGGTCGTCCCCACGACCCCGTGCCAAAGTTGGCAAGCCGCCGAAATGTCCGACGACTGTAGGGTCGTCCCCACGACCCCGAGACTAGATTGGCCCGCCACCGTCAAGTCCGACGACTATAGGGTCGTCCCCAGGACCTTGGGACTAGATTGGCCCGCCACCGTCAAGTCCGACGACTATAGGGTCGTCCCCACGACCCCGGGCCAAAGTTGGCAAGCCGCCGAAATGCCCGACGACTGTAGGGTCGTCCCCACGACCCCGGGACTAGATTGGTCCGCCACCTTCATGTCCGACCACTATAGGGTCGTCCCCACGACCCCGGGCAAAAGTTGGCCAGCCGCAGACTTGTCCGACGACTATAGGGTCGTCCCCACGACCCCGGGCCAAAGTTGGCCAGCCGCCGACATGTCCGACGACTATAGGGTCGTCTTCACGACCACGGGCCAAAGTTGGCCAGCCGCCGACATGTCCGACGACTATAGATTCGTCCCCACGACCCCGGGCCAAAGTTGGCCAGCCGCCGACTTGTCCGACGACTATGGGGTCGTCCCTACGATCCCGGGACTAGATTGGGCAGCCGCCGACTTGTCCGACGACTATAGGGTCGTCCCCATGACCCCGGGACTAGATTGGCCCGCCACCGTCATGTCCGACGACTATAGGGTTGTCCCTACAACCCCGGGCCAAAGTTGGCCAGCCGCCGACTTGTCCGACGACTATAGGGTCGTCCCTACGACCCCGGGACTAGATTGGCCCGCCACCGTCAAGTCCGACGACTATAGGGTCGTCCCCACGACCCCGGGCCAAAGCTGGACAGCCGCCGACTTGTCCGACGACTATAGGGTCGTCCCCACGACCCCGGGCCAAAGCTGGACAGCCGACGACTTGTCCGACGACTATAGGGTCGTCCCCACGACCACGGGCCAAAGTTGGCCAGCCGGCGACATTTCCGACGACTATAGGGTCGTGCCCACGACCCGGGACTAGACTGGCCCGCCACCGTCATGTCCAACGACTATGGGGTCGTCCCCACGACCCCGGGACTAGATTGGCCCGCCACCGTCATGTCCGACGACTATAGGGTCGTCCCCACGACCCCCGGACTAGGTTGGCCGGCCGCCGACTTGTCCGACGACTATAGGGTCGTCCCCACGACCCCCGGACTAGGTGGGCTCGCCCCCGACTTGTCCGACGACTATAGGGTCGTTCCCACGACCCCGGGCCAAAGTTGGCAAGCTGCCGACTTATCCGACGACTATAGGGTCGTCCCCACGACCCCGGGACTAGGTAGGCCCGCCCCCGACTTGTCCGACGACTATAGGGTCGTCCCCACGACCACGAGCCAAAGTTGGCCAGCCGCCGACATATCCGACGACTGTAGGGTCGTCCCCACGACCCCGGGACTAGATTGGCCCGCCACCGTCATTTCCGACGACTATAGGGTCGTCCCCACGACCACGGGCCAAAGTTGGCCAGCCGCCGACATGTCCGACGACAATAGGGACGTCCCCACGACCACGAGCCAAAGTTGGCCAGCCGCTGATATGTCCGACGACTATAGGGTCGTCCCCACGACCCCGGACTAGATTGGCCCGCCACCGTCATTTCCGACGACTATAGGGTCGTCCCCACGACCCCCGGACTAGGTTGGCCGGCCGCCGACTTGTCCGACGACTATAGGGTCGTCCCCACGACCCCCCGACTAGGTTGGCCGGCCGCCGACTTGTCCGACGACTATAGGGTCGTCCCCACGACCCCCCGACTAGGTGGGCTCGCCGCCGACTTGTCCGACGACTATAGGGTCGTCCCCACGACCCCGGGACTAGGTTGGCTCGCCACCGTCATGTCTGACGACTATAGGGTCGTCCCCACGACCCCGTGCCAAAGTTGGCAAGCCGCCGAAATGTCCGACGACTGTAGGGTCGTCCCCACGACCCCGAGACTAGATTGGCCCGCCACCGTCAAGTCCGACGACTATAGGGTCGTCCCCAGGACCTTGGGACTAGATTGGCCCGCCACCGTCAAGTCCGACGACTATAGGGTCGTCCCCACGACCCCGGGCCAAAGTTGGCAAGCCGCCGAAATGCCCGACGACTGTAGGGTCGTCCCCACGACCCCGGGACTAGATTGGTCCGCCACCTTCATGTCCGACGACTATAGGGTCGTCCCCACGACCCCGGGCCAAAGTTGGCCAGCCGCCGACATGTCCGACGACTATAGGGTCGTCTTCACGACCACGGGCCAAAGTTGGCCAGCCGCCGACATGTCCGACGACTATAGATTCGTCCCCACGACCCCGGGCCAAAGTTGGCCAGCCGCCGACTTGTCCGACGACTATGGGGTCGTCCCTACGATCCCGGGACTAGATTGGGCAGCCGCCGACTTGTCCGACGACTATAGGGTCGTCCCCAGGACCTTAGGACTAGATTGGCCCGCCACCGTCAAGTCCGACGACTATAGGGTCGTCCCCACGACCCCGGGCCAAAGTTGGCAAGCCGCCGAAATGTCCGACGACTGTAGGGTCGTCCCCACGACCCCGGGACGAGATTGGTCCGCCACCTTCATGTCCGACGACTATAGGGTCGTCCCCACGACCCCGGGCCAAAGTTGGCCAGCCGCCGACATGTCCGACGACTATAGGGTCGTCTTCACGACCACGGGCCAAAGTTGGCCAGCCGCCGACATTTCCGACGACAATAGGGTCGTCCTCACGACCACGGGCCAAATTTGGCCAGCCGCCGACTTGTCCGACGATTATAGGGTCGTCCCCACGACCCCGGGCCAATAATGGCCAATCGCCGACATGTCCGACGACTATAGGGTCGTACCCACGACCCCGGGACTAGATTGGCCCGCCACCGTCATGTCCGACGACTATCGGATCGTCCCCACGACCACGGGCCAAAGTTGGCCAGCCGCCGACATGTCCGACGACTATGGGGTCGTCCCCACGTCCACGGGCCAAAGTTGTCCAGCCGCCGACATGTCCGACGACTATAGGGTCGTCCCCACGACCCCGGAACTAGATTGGCCCGCCACCGTCATGTCCGACGACTATAGGGTCGTCCCCACGACCCCGGGCCAAAGGTGGCATGCCGCCGAAATGTCCGACGACTATAGGGTCGTCCCCACGACCCCGGGCCAATAATGGCCAATCGCCGACATGTCCGACGACTATAGGGTCGTACCCACGACCCCGGGACTTGATTGGCCCGGCACCGTCATGTCCAACGACTATCGGATCGTCCCTACGACCACGGGCCTAAGTTGACCAGCCGCCGACATGTCCGACGACTATAGGGTCGTCCCTATGACCCCGGGACTAGATTGGCCCGCCACCGTCATGTCCGACGAATATGGGATCGTCCCCACGACCACGGGCCAAAGTTGGCCAGCCGCCGACATGTCCGACGACTATGGGGTCGTCCCCACGTCTACGGGCCAAAGTTGTCCAGCCGCCGACATGTCCGACGACTATAGGGTCGTCCCCACGACCCCGGAACTAGATTGGCCCGCCACCGTCATGTCCGACGACTATAGGGTCGTCCCCACGACCCCGGGCCAAAGTTGGCCAGCCGCCGACATTTCCGACGACAATAGGGTCGTCCTCACGACCACGGGCCAAATTTGGCCAGCCGCCGACTTGTCCGACGACTATAGGGTCGTCCCCACGGCCCCGGGACTAGGTTGGCCCGCAGCCGACTTGTCCGACGACTATAGGGTCGTCCCCACGACCACGGGCCAAAGTTGGCCAGCCGCCGACATGTCCGACGACTATGGGGTCGTCCCCACGTCCACGGGCCAAAGTTGTCCAGCCGCCGACATGTCCGACGACTATAGGGTCGTCCCCACGACCCCGGAACTAGATTGGCCCGCCACCGTCATGTCCGACGACTATAGGGTCGTCCCCACGACCCCGGAACTAGATTGGCCCGCCACCGTCATGTCCGACGACTATAGGGTCGTACCCACGACCCCGGGACTTGATTGGCCCGGCACCGTCATGTCCAACGACTATCGGATCGTCCCTACGACCACGGGCCTAAGTTGACCAGCCGCCGACATGTCCGACGAGTATAGGGTCGTCCCTATGACCCCGGGACTAGATTGGCCCGCCACCGTCATGTCCGACGAATATGGGATCGTCCCCACGACCACGGGCCAAAGTTGGCCAGCCGCCGACATGTCCGACGACTATGGGGTCGTCCCCACGTCTACGGGCCAAAGTTGTCCAGCCGCCGACATGTCCGACGACTATAGGGTCGTCCCCACGACCCCGGAACTAGATTGGCCCGCCACCGTCATGTCCGACGACTATAGGGTCGTCCCCACGACCCCGGGCCAAAGTTGGCCAGCCGCCGACATTTCCGACGACAATAGGGTCGTCCTCACGACCACGGGCCAAATTTGGCCAGCCGCCGACTTGTCCGACGACTATAGGGTCGTCCCCACGGCCCCGGGACTAGGTTGGCCCGCAGCCGACTTGTCCGACGACTATAGGGTCGTCCCCACGACCACGGGCCAAAGTTGGCCAGCCGCCGACATGTCCGACGACTATGGGGTCGTCCCCACGTCCACGGGCCAAAGTTGTCCAGCCGCCGACATGTCCGACGACTATAGGGTCGTCCCCACGACCCCGGAACTAGATTGGCCCGCCACCGTCATGTCCGACGACTATAGGGTCGTCCCCACGACCCCGGAACTAGATTGGCCCGCCACCGTCATGTCCGACGACTATAGGGTCGTCCCCACGACCCCGGGCCAAAGTTGGCCAGCCGCCGACATGTCCGACGACTATAGATTCGTCCCCACGACCCCGGGCCAAAGTTGGCCAGCCGCCGACTTGTCCGACGACTATGGGGTCGTCCCTACGATCCCGGGACTAGATTGGCCCGCCACCGTCATGTCCAACGACTATAGGGTCGTCCCCACGACCACGGGCCAAAGTTGGCCAGCCTCCGACTTGTCCGACGACTATAGGGTTGTCCCTACAACCCCGGGCCAAAGTTGGCCAGCCGCCGACTTGTCCGAGGACTATAGGGTCGTCCCCACGGACCCGGGACTAGGTTGGCCAGCCGCCGACTAGTCCGACCACTATAGGGTCGTCCCCACGACCCCGGGCAAAAGTTGGCCAGCCTCCGACTTGTCCGACGACTATAGGGTTGTCCCTACAACCCCGGGCCAAAGTTGGCCAGCCGCCGACTTGTCCGAGGACTATAGGGTCGTCCCCACGGACCCGGGACTATGTTGGCCAGCCGCCGACTAGTCCGACCACTATAGGGTCGTCCCCACGACCCCGGGCAAAAGTTGGCCAGCCGCCGACTTGTCCGACGACTATAGGGTCGTCCCCACGACGCCGGGACTAGATTGGCCCGCCACCGTCTTGTCCGACGACTATAGGGTCGTCCCCACGACCCCGGGACTAGATTGGCCCGCCACCGTCAAGTCCGACGACTATAGGGTCGTCCCCACGACCCCGGGACTAGATTGGCCCGCCACCGTTAAGTCCGACGACTATAGGGTCGTCCCCACGACCCCGGGCCAAAGCTGGACAGCCGCCGACTTGTCCGACGACTATAGGGTCGTCCCCACGACCCCGGGCCAAAGCTGGACAGCCGACGACTTGTCCGACGACTATAGGTTCGTCCCCTCGACCACGGGCCAAAGTTGGCCAGCCGGCGACATTTCCGACGACTATAGGGTCGTGCCCACGACCCGGGACTAGACTGGCCCGCCACCGTCATGTCCAACGACTATGGGGTCGTCCCCACGACCCCGGGACTAGATTGGCCCGCCACCGTCATGTCCGACGACTATAGGGTCGTCCCCACGACCCCCGGACTAGGTTGGCCGGCCGCCGACTTGTCCGACGACTATAGGGTCGTCCCCACGACCCCCGGACTAGGTGGGCTCGCCCCCGACTTGTCCGAGGACTATAGGGTCGTCCCCACGACCCGGGACTAGACTGGCCCGCCACCGTCATGTCCAACGACTATGGGGTCGTCCCCACGACCCCGGGACTAGATTGGCCCGCCACCGTCATGTCCGACGACTATAGGGTCGTCCCCACGACCCCCGGACTAGGTTGGCCGGCCGCCGACTTGTCCGACGACTATAGGGTCGTCCCCACGACCCCCGGACTAGGTGGGCTCGCCCCCGACTTGTCCGACGACTATAGGGTCGTTCCCACGACCCCGGGCCAAAGTTGGCAAGCTGCCGACTTATCCGACGACTATAGGGTCGTCCCCACGACCCCGGGACTAGGTAGGCCCGCCCCCGACTTGTCCGACGACTATAGGGTCGTCCCCACGACCCCGGGACTAGATTGGCCCGCCACCGTTCTGTCCGACGACTATAGGGTCGTCCCCACGACCACGGGCCAAAGTTGGCCAGCCGGCGACATGTCCGACGACTATAGGGTCGTCCCCACGACCCGGGACTAGACTGGCCCGCCACCGTTATGTCCGACGACTATAGGGTCATCCCCACGACCCCGGGACTAGGTTGGCCCGCCGCCGACTTGTCCGACGACTATAGGGTCGTCCCCACGACCCCGGGACTAGATTGGCCCGCCACCGTCATTTCCGACGACTATAGGGTCGTCCCCACGACCCCGGGTCCAGGTTGGCCAGCCGCCGACATTTCCGACGACTATAGAGTCGTCCCCACGACCCCGAGACTAGATTGGCCCGCCACCGTCATGTCCGACGACAATAGGGTCGTCCCCACGACCCCGGGTCCAGGTTGGCCAGCCGCCGACATTTCCGACGACTGTAGGGTCGTCCCCACGACCCCGGGACTAGATTGGCCCGCCACCGTCAAGTCTGACGACTATAGGGTCGTCCCCACGACCTCGGGACTAGGTTGGCCAGCCGCCGACATGTCCGACGACTATTGGATCATCCCCACGACCACGGGCCAAAGTTGGCCAGCCGCCGACATGTCCGACGACTATAGGGTCGTCCCCACGACCCCGGGACTAGATTGGTCCGCCACCGTCTTGTCCGACGACTATAGGGTCGTCCCCACGATCCCGAGTCCAGGTTGGCCAGCCGCCGACATTTCCGACGACTATAGAGTCGTCCCCACGACCCCGGGACTAGATTGGCCCGCCACCGTCAAGTCCTACGACTATAGGGTCGTCCCCACGACCCCGGGCCAAAGTTGGCCAGCCGCCGACATGTCCGACGACTATAGATTCGTCCCCACAACCCCGGGCCAAAGATGGCCAGCCGCCGACTTGTCCGACGACTATAGGGTCGTCCCTACGATCCCGGGACTAGATTGGGCCGCCACCGCCATGTCCGACGACAATAAGGTCGTCCCCACGGCCACGGGCCAAAGTTGGCCAGCCGCCGACATGTCCGACGACTATAGATTCGTCCCCACGACCCCGGGCCAAAGTTGGCCAGCCGCCGACTTGTCCGACGACTATGGGGTCGTCCCTACGATCCCGGGACTAGATTGGGCAGCCGCCGACTTGTCCGACGACTATAGGGTCGTCCCCACGACCCCGGGACTAGATTGGCCCGCCACCGTCTTGTCCGACGACTATAGGGTCGTCTTCACGACCACGGGCCAAAGTTGGCCAGCCGCCGCCATTTCCGACGACAATAGGGTCGTCCTCACGACCACGGGCCAAATTTGGCCAGCCTCCGACTTGTCCGACGACTATAGGGTTGTCCCTATAACCCAGGGCCAAAGTTGGCCAGCCGCCGACTTGTCCGAGGACTATAGGGTCGTCCCCACGGACCCGGGACTAGGTTGGCCAGCCGCAGACTAGTCCGACCACTATAGGGTCGTCCCCACGACCCCGGGCAAAAGTTGGCCAGCCGCCGACTTGTCCGACGACTATAGGGTCGTCCCCACGACGCCGGGACTAGATTGGCCCGCCACCGTCTTGTCCGACGACTATAGGGTCGTCCCCACGACCCCGGGACTAGATTGGCCCGCCACCGTCAAGTCCGACGACTATAGGGTCGTCCCCACGACCCCGGGACTAGATTGGCCCGCCACCGTCAAGTCCGACGACTATAGGGTCGTCCCCACGACCCCGGGCCAAAGCTGGACAGCCGCCGACTTGTCCGACGACTATAGGGTCGTCCCCACGACCCCGGGCCAAAGCTGGACAGCCGACGACTTGTCCGACGACTATTGGGTCGTCCCCACGACCACGGGCCAAAGTTGGCCAGCCGGCGACATTTCCGACGACTATAGGGTCGTGCCCACGACCCGGGACTAGACTGGCCCGCCACCGTCATGTCCAACGACTATGGGGTCGTCCCCACGACCCCGGGACTAGATTGGCCCGCCACCGTCATGTCCGACGACTATAGGGTCGTCCCCACGACCCCCGGACTAGGTTGGCCGGCCGCCGACTTGTCCGACGACTATAGGGTCGTCCCCACGACCCCCGGACTAGGTGGGCTCGCCCCCGACTTGTCCGACGACTATAGGGTCGTTCCCACGACCCCGGGCCAAAGTTGGCAAGCTGCCGACTTATCCGACGACTATAGGGTCGTCCCCACGACCCCGGGACTAGGTAGGCCCGCCCCCGACTTGTCCGACGACTATAGGGTCGTCCCCACGACCCCGGGACTAGATTGGCCCGCCACCGTTCTGTCCGACGACTATAGGGTCGTCCCCACGACCACGGGCCAAAGTTGGCCAGCCGGCGATATGTCCGACGACTATAGGGTCGTCCCCACGACCCGGGACTAGACTGGCCCGCCACCGTCATGTCCGACGACTATAGGGTCATCCCCACGACCCCGGGACTAGGTTGGCCCGCCGCCGACTTGTCCGACGACTATAGGGTCGTCCCCACGACCCCGGGACTAGATTGGCCCGCCACCGTCATTTCCGACGACTATAGGGTCGTCCCCACGACCACGGGCCAAAGTTGGCCAGCCGCCGACATATCCGACGACTGTAGGGTCGTCCCCACGACCCCGGGCCAAAGTTGGCCAGCCGCTGATATGTCCGACGACTATAGGGTCGTCCCCACGACCCCGGGACTAGATTGGCCCGCCACCGTCATTTCCGACGACTATAGGGTCGTCCCCACGACCACGGGCCAAAGTTGGCCAGCCGCCGACTTGTCCGACGACTATAGGGTCGTCCCCATGACCCGGGACTAGACTGGCCCGCCACCGTCATATCCGACGACTATAGGGTCGTCCCCACGACCCCCGGACTAGGTTGGTACGCCGCCGACTTGTCCGACGAGTATAGGGTCCTCCCCACGACCACGGGCCAAAGTTGGCCAGCCGCCGACATGTCCGACGACTATAGGGTCGTCCCCACGACCCGGGACTAGACTGGCCCGCCACCGACATGTCCGACGACTATAGAGTCGTCCCCACGACCCCGGGTCAATGTTGGCTCGCCGCCGACATGTCCGACGACTATAGGGTCGTCCCCACGACCCCCGGGCCAAAGTTGGACAGCCACCGACATTTCCGACGACTATAGGGTCGTCCCCACGACCACGGGCCAGAGTTGGCCAGCCGCTGATATGTCCGACGACTATAGGGTCGTCCCCACGACCCCGGGCCAAAGTTGGCCAGCCGCCGACATGTCCGACGACTATAGGGTCGTCTTCACGACCACGGGCCAAAGTTGGCCAGCCGCCGACATGTCCGACGACTATAGATTCGTCCCCACGACCCCGGGCCAAAGTTGGCCAGCCGCCGACTTGTCCGACGACTATGGGGTCGTCCCTACGATCCCGGGACTAGATTGGGCAGCCGCCGACTTGTCCGACGACTATAGGGTCGTCCCCAGGACCTTAGGACTAGATTGGCCCGCCACCGTCAAGTCCGACGACTATAGGGTCGTCCCCACGACCCCGGGCCAAAGTTGGCAAGCCGCCGAAATGTCCGACGACTGTAGGGTCGTCCCCACGACCCCGGGACGAGATTGGTCCGCCACCTTCATGTCCGACGACTATAGGGTCGTCCCCACGACCCCGGGCCAAAGTTGGCCAGCCGCCGACATGTCCGACGACTATAGGGTCGTCTTCACGACCACGGGCCAAAGTTGGCCAGCCGCCGACATTTCCGACGACAATAGGGTCGTCCTCACGACCACGGGCCAAATTTGGCCAGCCGCCGACTTGTCCGACGATTATAGGGTCGTCCCCACGACCCCGGGCCAATAATGGCCAATCGCCGACATGTCCGACGACTATAGGGTCGTACCCACGACCCCGGGACTAGATTGGCCCGCCACCGTCATGTCCGACGACTATCGGATCGTCCCCACGACCACGGGCCAAAGTTGGCCAGCCGCCGACATGTCCGACGACTATGGGGTCGTCCCCACGTCCACGGGCCAAAGTTGTCCAGCCGCCGACATGTCCGACGACTATAGGGTCGTCCCCACGACCCCGGAACTAGATTGGCCCGCCACCGTCATGTCCGACGACTATAGGGTCGTCCCCACGACCCCGGGCCAAAGGTGGCATGCCGCCGAAATGTCCGACGACTATAGGGTCGTCCCCACGACCCCGGGCCAATAATGGCCAATCGCCGACATGTCCGACGACTATAGGGTCGTACCCACGACCCCGGGACTTGATTGGCCCGGCACCGTCATGTCCAACGACTATCGGATCGTCCCTACGACCACGGGCCTAAGTTGACCAGCCGCCGACATGTCCGACGACTATAGGGTCGTCCCTATGACCCCGGGACTAGATTGGCCCGCCACCGTCATGTCCGACGAATATGGGATCGTCCCCACGACCACGGGCCAAAGTTGGCCAGCCGCCGACATGTCCGACGACTATGGGGTCGTCCCCACGTCTACGGGCCAAAGTTGTCCAGCCGCCGACATGTCCGACGACTATAGGGTCGTCCCCACGACCCCGGAACTAGATTGGCCCGCCACCGTCATGTCCGACGACTATAGGGTCGTCCCCACGACCCCGGGCCAAAGTTGGCCAGCCGCCGACATTTCCGACGACAATAGGGTCGTCCTCACGACCACGGGCCAAATTTGGCCAGCCGCCGACTTGTCCGACGACTATAGGGTCGTCCCCACGGCCCCGGGACTAGGTTGGCCCGCAGCCGACTTGTCCGACGACTATAGGGTCGTCCCCACGACCACGGGCCAAAGTTGGCCAGCCGCCGACATGTCCGACGACTATGGGGTCGTCCCCACGTCCACGGGCCAAAGTTGTCCAGCCGCCGACATGTCCGACGACTATAGGGTCGTCCCCACGACCCCGGAACTAGATTGGCCCGCCACCGTCATGTCCGACGACTATAGGGTCGTCCCCACGACCCCGGAACTAGATTGGCCCGCCACCGTCATGTCCGACGACTATAGGGTCGTACCCACGACCCCGGGACTTGATTGGCCCGGCACCGTCATGTCCAACGACTATCGGATCGTCCCTACGACCACGGGCCTAAGTTGACCAGCCGCCGACATGTCCGACGAGTATAGGGTCGTCCCTATGACCCCGGGACTAGATTGGCCCGCCACCGTCATGTCCGACGAATATGGGATCGTCCCCACGACCACGGGCCAAAGTTGGCCAGCCGCCGACATGTCCGACGACTATGGGGTCGTCCCCACGTCTACGGGCCAAAGTTGTCCAGCCGCCGACATGTCCGACGACTATAGGGTCGTCCCCACGACCCCGGAACTAGATTGGCCCGCCACCGTCATGTCCGACGACTATAGGGTCGTCCCCACGACCCCGGGCCAAAGTTGGCCAGCCGCCGACATTTCCGACGACAATAGGGTCGTCCTCACGACCACGGGCCAAATTTGGCCAGCCGCCGACTTGTCCGACGACTATAGGGTCGTCCCCACGGCCCCGGGACTAGGTTGGCCCGCAGCCGACTTGTCCGACGACTATAGGGTCGTCCCCACGACCACGGGCCAAAGTTGGCCAGCCGCCGACATGTCCGACGACTATGGGGTCGTCCCCACGTCCACGGGCCAAAGTTGTCCAGCCGCCGACATGTCCGACGACTATAGGGTCGTCCCCACGACCCCGGAACTAGATTGGCCCGCCACCGTCATGTCCGACGACTATAGGGTCGTCCCCACGACCCCGGAACTAGATTGGCCCGCCACCGTCATGTCCGACGACTATAGGGTCGTCCCCACGACCCCGGGCCAAAGTTGGCCAGCCGCCGACATGTCCGACGACTATAGATTCGTCCCCACGACCCCGGGCCAAAGTTGGCCAGCCGCCGACTTGTCCGACGACTATGGGGTCGTCCCTACGATCCCGGGACTAGATTGGCCCGCCACCGTCATGTCCAACGACTATAGGGTCGTCCCCACGACCACGGGCCAAAGTTGGCCAGCCTCCGACTTGTCCGACGACTATAGGGTTGTCCCTACAACCCCGGGCCAAAGTTGGCCAGCCGCCGACTTGTCCGAGGACTATAGGGTCGTCCCCACGGACCCGGGACTAGGTTGGCCAGCCGCCGACTAGTCCGACCACTATAGGGTCGTCCCCACGACCCCGGGCAAAAGTTGGCCAGCCTCCGACTTGTCCGACGACTATAGGGTTGTCCCTACAACCCCGGGCCAAAGTTGGCCAGCCGCCGACTTGTCCGAGGACTATAGGGTCGTCCCCACGGACCCGGGACTATGTTGGCCAGCCGCCGACTAGTCCGACCACTATAGGGTCGTCCCCACGACCCCGGGCAAAAGTTGGCCAGCCGCCGACTTGTCCGACGACTATAGGGTCGTCCCCACGACGCCGGGACTAGATTGGCCCGCCACCGTCTTGTCCGACGACTATAGGGTCGTCCCCACGACCCCGGGACTAGATTGGCCCGCCACCGTCAAGTCCGACGACTATAGGGTCGTCCCCACGACCCCGGGACTAGATTGGCCCGCCACCGTTAAGTCCGACGACTATAGGGTCGTCCCCACGACCCCGGGCCAAAGCTGGACAGCCGCCGACTTGTCCGACGACTATAGGGTCGTCCCCACGACCCCGGGCCAAAGCTGGACAGCCGACGACTTGTCCGACGACTATAGGTTCGTCCCCTCGACCACGGGCCAAAGTTGGCCAGCCGGCGACATTTCCGACGACTATAGGGTCGTGCCCACGACCCGGGACTAGACTGGCCCGCCACCGTCATGTCCAACGACTATGGGGTCGTCCCCACGACCCCGGGACTAGATTGGCCCGCCACCGTCATGTCCGACGACTATAGGGTCGTCCCCACGACCCCCGGACTAGGTTGGCCGGCCGCCGACTTGTCCGACGACTATAGGGTCGTCCCCACGACCCCCGGACTAGGTGGGCTCGCCCCCGACTTGTCCGAGGACTATAGGGTCGTCCCCACGACCCGGGACTAGACTGGCCCGCCACCGTCATGTCCAACGACTATGGGGTCGTCCCCACGACCCCGGGACTAGATTGGCCCGCCACCGTCATGTCCGACGACTATAGGGTCGTCCCCACGACCCCCGGACTAGGTTGGCCGGCCGCCGACTTGTCCGACGACTATAGGGTCGTCCCCACGACCCCCGGACTAGGTGGGCTCGCCCCCGACTTGTCCGACGACTATAGGGTCGTTCCCACGACCCCGGGCCAAAGTTGGCAAGCTGCCGACTTATCCGACGACTATAGGGTCGTCCCCACGACCCCGGGACTAGGTAGGCCCGCCCCCGACTTGTCCGACGACTATAGGGTCGTCCCCACGACCCCGGGACTAGATTGGCCCGCCACCGTTCTGTCCGACGACTATAGGGTCGTCCCCACGACCACGGGCCAAAGTTGGCCAGCCGGCGACATGTCCGACGACTATAGGGTCGTCCCCACGACCCGGGACTAGACTGGCCCGCCACCGTTATGTCCGACGACTATAGGGTCATCCCCACGACCCCGGGACTAGGTTGGCCCGCCGCCGACTTGTCCGACGACTATAGGGTCGTCCCCACGACCCCGGGACTAGATTGGCCCGCCACCGTCATTTCCGACGACTATAGGGTCGTCCCCACGACCCCGGGTCCAGGTTGGCCAGCCGCCGACATTTCCGACGACTATAGAGTCGTCCCCACGACCCCGAGACTAGATTGGCCCGCCACCGTCATGTCCGACGACAATAGGGTCGTCCCCACGACCCCGGGTCCAGGTTGGCCAGCCGCCGACATTTCCGACGACTGTAGGGTCGTCCCCACGACCCCGGGACTAGATTGGCCCGCCACCGTCAAGTCTGACGACTATAGGGTCGTCCCCACGACCTCGGGACTAGGTTGGCCAGCCGCCGACATGTCCGACGACTATTGGATCATCCCCACGACCACGGGCCAAAGTTGGCCAGCCGCCGACATGTCCGACGACTATAGGGTCGTCCCCACGACCCCGGGACTAGATTGGTCCGCCACCGTCTTGTCCGACGACTATAGGGTCGTCCCCACGATCCCGAGTCCAGGTTGGCCAGCCGCCGACATTTCCGACGACTATAGAGTCGTCCCCACGACCCCGGGACTAGATTGGCCCGCCACCGTCAAGTCCTACGACTATAGGGTCGTCCCCACGACCCCGGGCCAAAGTTGGCCAGCCGCCGACATGTCCGACGACTATAGATTCGTCCCCACAACCCCGGGCCAAAGATGGCCAGCCGCCGACTTGTCCGACGACTATAGGGTCGTCCCTACGATCCCGGGACTAGATTGGGCCGCCACCGCCATGTCCGACGACAATAAGGTCGTCCCCACGGCCACGGGCCAAAGTTGGCCAGCCGCCGACATGTCCGACGACTATAGATTCGTCCCCACGACCCCGGGCCAAAGTTGGCCAGCCGCCGACTTGTCCGACGACTATGGGGTCGTCCCTACGATCCCGGGACTAGATTGGGCAGCCGCCGACTTGTCCGACGACTATAGGGTCGTCCCCACGACCCCGGGACTAGATTGGCCCGCCACCGTCTTGTCCGACGACTATAGGGTCGTCTTCACGACCACGGGCCAAAGTTGGCCAGCCGCCGCCATTTCCGACGACAATAGGGTCGTCCTCACGACCACGGGCCAAATTTGGCCAGCCTCCGACTTGTCCGACGACTATAGGGTTGTCCCTATAACCCAGGGCCAAAGTTGGCCAGCCGCCGACTTGTCCGAGGACTATAGGGTCGTCCCCACGGACCCGGGACTAGGTTGGCCAGCCGCAGACTAGTCCGACCACTATAGGGTCGTCCCCACGACCCCGGGCAAAAGTTGGCCAGCCGCCGACTTGTCCGACGACTATAGGGTCGTCCCCACGACGCCGGGACTAGATTGGCCCGCCACCGTCTTGTCCGACGACTATAGGGTCGTCCCCACGACCCCGGGACTAGATTGGCCCGCCACCGTCAAGTCCGACGACTATAGGGTCGTCCCCACGACCCCGGGACTAGATTGGCCCGCCACCGTCAAGTCCGACGACTATAGGGTCGTCCCCACGACCCCGGGCCAAAGCTGGACAGCCGCCGACTTGTCCGACGACTATAGGGTCGTCCCCACGACCCCGGGCCAAAGCTGGACAGCCGACGACTTGTCCGACGACTATTGGGTCGTCCCCACGACCACGGGCCAAAGTTGGCCAGCCGGCGACATTTCCGACGACTATAGGGTCGTGCCCACGACCCGGGACTAGACTGGCCCGCCACCGTCATGTCCAACGACTATGGGGTCGTCCCCACGACCCCGGGACTAGATTGGCCCGCCACCGTCATGTCCGACGACTATAGGGTCGTCCCCACGACCCCCGGACTAGGTTGGCCGGCCGCCGACTTGTCCGACGACTATAGGGTCGTCCCCACGACCCCCGGACTAGGTGGGCTCGCCCCCGACTTGTCCGACGACTATAGGGTCGTTCCCACGACCCCGGGCCAAAGTTGGCAAGCTGCCGACTTATCCGACGACTATAGGGTCGTCCCCACGACCCCGGGACTAGGTAGGCCCGCCCCCGACTTGTCCGACGACTATAGGGTCGTCCCCACGACCCCGGGACTAGATTGGCCCGCCACCGTTCTGTCCGACGACTATAGGGTCGTCCCCACGACCACGGGCCAAAGTTGGCCAGCCGGCGATATGTCCGACGACTATAGGGTCGTCCCCACGACCCGGGACTAGACTGGCCCGCCACCGTCATGTCCGACGACTATAGGGTCATCCCCACGACCCCGGGACTAGGTTGGCCCGCCGCCGACTTGTCCGACGACTATAGGGTCGTCCCCACGACCCCGGGACTAGATTGGCCCGCCACCGTCATTTCCGACGACTATAGGGTCGTCCCCACGACCACGGGCCAAAGTTGGCCAGCCGCCGACATATCCGACGACTGTAGGGTCGTCCCCACGACCCCGGGCCAAAGTTGGCCAGCCGCTGATATGTCCGACGACTATAGGGTCGTCCCCACGACCCCGGGACTAGATTGGCCCGCCACCGTCATTTCCGACGACTATAGGGTCGTCCCCACGACCACGGGCCAAAGTTGGCCAGCCGCCGACTTGTCCGACGACTATAGGGTCGTCCCCATGACCCGGGACTAGACTGGCCCGCCACCGTCATATCCGACGACTATAGGGTCGTCCCCACGACCCCCGGACTAGGTTGGTACGCCGCCGACTTGTCCGACGAGTATAGGGTCCTCCCCACGACCACGGGCCAAAGTTGGCCAGCCGCCGACATGTCCGACGACTATAGGGTCGTCCCCACGACCCGGGACTAGACTGGCCCGCCACCGACATGTCCGACGACTATAGAGTCGTCCCCACGACCCCGGGTCAATGTTGGCTCGCCGCCGACATGTCCGACGACTATAGGGTCGTCCCCACGACCCCCGGGCCAAAGTTGGACAGCCACCGACATTTCCGACGACTATAGGGTCGTCCCCACGACCACGGGCCAGAGTTGGCCAGCCGCTGATATGTCCGACGACTATAGGGTCGTCCCCACGACCCCGGGACTAGATTGGCCCGCCACCGTCATTTCCGACGACTATAGGGTCGTCCCCACGACCACGGGCCAAAGTTGGCAAGCCGCCGAAATGTCCGACGACTGTAGGGTCGTCCCCACGACCCCGAGACTAGATTGGCCCGCCACCGTCAAGTCCGACGACTATAGGGTCGTCCCCAGGACCTTGGGACTAGATTGGCCCGCCACCGTCAAGTCCGACGACTATAGGGTCGTCCCCACGACCCCGGGCCAAAGTTGGCAAGCCGCCGAAATGTCCGACGACTGTAGGGTCGTCCCCACGACCCCGGGACTAGATTGGTCCGCCACCTTCATGTCCGACGACTATAGGGTCGTCCCCACGACCCCGGGCCAAAGTTGGCCAGCCGCCGACATGTCCGACGACTATAGGGTCGTCTTCACGACCACGGGCCAAAGTTGGCCAGCCGCCGACATGTCCGACGACTATAGATTCGTCCCCACGACCCCGGGCCAAAGTTGGCCAGCCGCCGACTTGTCCGACGACTATGGGGTCGTCCCTACGATCCCGGGACTAGATTGGGCAGCCGCCGACTTGTCCGACGACTATAGGGTCGTCCCCACGACCCCGGGACTAGATTGGCCCGCCACCGTCTTGTCCGACGACTATAGGGTCGTCCCCACGACCCCGGGCCAAAGTTGGCCAGCCGCCGACATGTCCGACGACTACAGGGTCGTCTTCACGACCACGGGCCAAAGTTGGCCAGCCGCCGACATGTCCGACGACTATAGATTCGTCCCCACGACCCCGGGCCAAAGTTGGCCAGCCGCCGACTTGTCCGACGACTATGGGGTCGTCCCTACGATCCCGGGACTAGATTGGGCAGCCGCCGACTTGTCCGACGACTATAGGGTCGTCCCCACGACGCCGGGACTAGATTGGCCCCCACCGTCTTGTCCGACGACTATAGGGTCGTCCCCACGGCCCCGGGACTAGATTGGCCCGCCACCGTCAAGTCCGACGACTATAGGGTCGTCCCCACGACCCCGGGACTAGATTGGCCCGCTACCGTCAAGTCCGACGACTATAGGGTCGTCCCCACGACCCCGGGCCAAAGCTGGACAGCCGCCGACTTGTCCGACGACTATAGGGTCGTCCCCACGACCCCGGGCCAAAGCTGGACAGCCGACGACTTGTCCGACGACTATAGGGTCGTCCCCACGCCCACGGGCCAAAGTTGGCCAGCCGGCGACATTTCCGGCGACTATAGGGTCGTGCCCACGACCCGGGACTAGACTGGCCCGCCACCGTCATGTCCAACGACTATGGGGTCGTCCCCACGACCCCGGGACTAGATTGGCCCGCCACCGTCATGTCCGACGACTATAGGGTCGTCCCCACGACCCCCGGACTAGGTTGGCCGGCCGCCGACTTGTCCGACGACTATAGGGTCGTCCCCACGAACCCCGGACTAGGTGGGCTCGCCCCCGACTTGTCCGACGACTATAGGGTCGTTCCCACGACCCCGGGCCAAAGTTGGCAAGCTGCCGACTTATCCGACGACTATAGGGTCGTCCCCACGACCCCGGGACTAGGTAGGCCCGCCCCCGACTTGTCCGACGACTATAGGGTCGTCCGCACGACCCCGGGACTAGATTGGCCCGCCACCGTTCTGTCCGACGACTATAGGGTCGTCCCCACGACCACGGGCCAAAGTTGGCCAGCCGGCGACATGTCCGACGACTATAGGGTCGTCCCCACGACCCGGGACTAGACTGGCCCGCCACCGTCATGTCCGACGACTATAGGGTCATCCCCACGACCCCGGGACTAGGTTGGCCCGCCGCCGACTTGTCCGGCGACTATAGGGTCGTCCCCACGACCCCGGAACTAGATTGGCCCGCCACCGTCATTTCCGACGACTATAGGGACGTCCCCACGACCACGAGCCAAAGTTGGCCAGCCGCCGACATATCCGACGACTGTAGGGTCGTCCCCACGACCCCGGGGCTAGATTGGCCCGCCACCGTCATTTCCGACGACTATAGGGTCGTCCCCACGACCACGGGCCAAAGTTGGCCAGCCGCCGACATGTCCGACGACTATAGGGTCGTCCCCACGACCACGAGCCAAAGTTGGCCAGCCGCTGATATGTCCGACGACTATAGGGTCGTCCCCACGACCCCGGGACTAGATTGGCCCGCCACCGTCATTTCCGACGACTATAGGGTCGTCCCCACGACCACGGGCCAAAGTTGGCCAGCCGCCGACATGTCCGACGACTATAGGGTCGTCCCTACGACCCGGGACTAGACTGGCCCGCCACCGTCATGTCCGACGACTATAGGGTCGTCCCCACGACCCCGGGCCAATAATGGCCAATCGCCGACATGTCCGACGACTATAGGGTCGTACCCACGACCCCGGGACTAGATTGGCCCGCCACCGTCATGTCCGACGACTATAGGGTCGTCCCCACGACCCCGGGGCTAGATTGGCCCGCCACCGTCATGTCCGACGACTATACGGTCGTCCCCACGACCTCGGGACTAGGTCGGCCAGCCACCGACATGTCCGACGACTATAGGGTCGTCCCCACGACCCCGGGCCAAAGTTGGCAAGCCGCCGAAATGTCCGACGACTATAGGGTCGTCTCCACAACCCCGGGACTAGATTGGCACGCCACCGTCAAGTCCGACGAGTATAGGATCGTCTCCACGACCACGGGCCAAAGTTGGCCAGCCGCCGACATGTCCGTCGACTATAGGGTCGTCCCCACGACCCCGGGCCAAAGTTGGCAAGCCGCCGAAATGTCCGACGACTATAGGGTCGTCCCCACGACCGCGGGCCAAAGATGTCCAGCCGCCGTCTTGTCCGACGACTATAGGGTCGTCCCCACGACCCCGGGACTAGATTGGCCCGCCACCGTCATGTCCGACGACTATAGGGTCGTCCCCACGACCCCGGGACAAGGTTGGCCCGCCGCCGACTTGTCCGACGACTATAGGGTCGTACCCACGACCCCGGGACTAGGCAGACAAGCTGCCAACATGTCCGACGACTATAGGGTCGTCCCGACGACCCCGGGCCAATGTTGGCCAATCACCAACATGTCCGACGACAATAGGGTCGTCCCTACGACCCCGGCACTAGATTGGCCGGCCACCGTCATGTCCAACGACTATAGGGTCGTCCCCACGACCCCGGGACTAGGTTGACAAGCCGCCAACATATCCGACGACTATACGGTCGTCCCCACGACCTCGGGACTAGGTCGGCCAGCCACCGACATGTCCGACGACTATAGGGTCGTCCCCACGACCCCGGGCCAAAGTTGGCAAGCCGCCGAAATGTCCGACGACTATAGGGTCGTCCCCACAACCCCGGGACTAGATTGGCACGCCACCGTCAAGTCCGACGAGTATAGGATCGTCTCCACGACCACGGGCCAAAGTTGGCCAGCCGCCGTAATGTCCAACGACTATTGGGTCGTCCCCACGACCACGGGCCAAAGTTGGCCAGCCGCCGACATGCCCGACGACTATAGGGTCGTCCCCACGACCCCGGGACTCGATTGGTCCGCCACCGTCATGTTCGACGACTATATGGTCGTCCCCACGACCCCGGGCCAAAGTTGGCAAGGCGCCGAAATGTCCGACGACTATAGGGTCGTCCCTACGACCCCGGGACTAGATTGGCCCGCCACCGTCATGTCCAACGACTATAGGGTCGTCCCCATGACCCCGGGCCAAAGTTGGCATGCCGCCGAAATGTCCGACGACTATAGGGTCGTCCCCACGACCCCGGGCCAAAGTTGGCAAGCCGCCGAAATGTCCGACGACTATAGGGTCGTCCCCACGACCGCGACCCAAGAATATCCAGCCGCCGTCTTGTCCGACGACTATAGGGTCGTCCCCACGACCCCGGGACTAGATTGGCCCGCCACCGTCATGTCCGACGACTATAGGGTCGTCCCCACGACCCCGGGACAAGGTTGGCCCGCCGCCGACTTGTCCGACGACTATAGGGTCGTACCCACGACCCCGGGACTAGGCAGACAAGCCGCGAACATGTCCGACGACTATAGGGTCGTCCCGACGACCCCGGGCCAATGTTGGCCAATCACCAACATGTCCGACGACAATAGGGTCGTCCCTACGACCCCGGCACTAGATTGGCCGGCCACCGTCATGTCCAACGACTATAGGGTCGTCCCCACGACCCCGGGACTAGGTTGACAAGCCGCCAACATATCCGACGACAATACGGTCGTCCCCACGACCTCGGGACTAGGTCGGCCAGCCACCGACATGTCCGACGACTATAGGGTCGTCCCCACGACCGCGGGCCAAAGATGTCCAGCCGCCGTCTTGTCCGACGACTATAGGGTCGTACCCACGACCCCGGGACTAGATTGGCCCGCCACCGTCTTGTCCGACGACTATAGGGTCGTCCCCACGACCCCGGGACTAGATTGGCCCGCCGCCGACATGTCCGACGACTATAGGGTCGTCCCCACGACAGCGGGCCTACGTTGGCCAGCCGCCGACATGTCCGACGACTAAAGGGTCGTCCCCACGACCCCGGGACTAGGTTGGCTCGCCGCCGACATGTCCGACGACTATAGGGTCGTTCCCACGACACCGGGACTAGGTTGGATCGCCGCCGACTTGTCCGAGCACTATAGGGTCGTCCCCACGACCCTGGGACTAGGTCTGCTCGCCGCCGACATGTCCGACGACAATATGTTCGTCCCCACGACCCCCGGAGTAGGTTGGCTCGCCGCCGACTTGTCTGACGACTATAGGGTCGTCCCCACTACCCCGGGCCAAAGATGTCCAGCCGCCGTCTTGTCCGACGACTATAGGGTCGTCCCCACGACCCCCGGACTAGGTTGGTACGCCGCCGACTTGTGCGACGAGTATAGGGTCCTCCCCACGACCCCGGGCCAATGTTGGCCAATCGCCGACATGTCCGACGACTATAGGGTCGTCCCTACGACCCCGGGACTAGATTGGCCCGCCACCGTCATGTCCAACGACTATAGGGTCGTCCCCACGACCATGGGCCAAAGTTGGCAAGCCGCCGAAATGTCCGACGACTATAGGGTCGTCCCCACGACCCCGGGACATGGTTGGCCCGCCGCCGACTTGTCCGACGACTATAGGGTCGTACCCACGACCCCGGGACTAGGCAGACAAGCCGCCAACATGTCCGACGACTATAGGGTCGTCCCGACGACCCCGGGCCAATGTTGGCCAATCACCAACATGTCCGACGACAATAGGGTCGTCCCTACGACCCCGGCACTAGATTGGCCGGCCACCGTCATGTCCAACGACTATAGGGTCGTCCCCACGACCCCGGGACTAGGTTGACAAGCCGCCAACATATCCGACGACAATACGGTCGTCCCCACGACCTCGGGACTAGGTCGGCCAGCCACCGACATGTCCGACGACTATAGGGTCGTCCCCACGACCCCGGGCCAAAGTTGGCAAGCCGCCGAAATGTCCGACGACTATAGGGTCGTCTCCACAACCCCGGGACTAGATTGGCACGCCACCGTCAAGTCCGACGAGTATAGGATCGTCTCCACGACCACGGGCCAAAGTTGGCCAGCCGCCGACATGTCCGTCGACTATAGGGTCGTCCCCACGACCCCGGGCCAAAGTTGGCAAGCCGCCGAAATGTCCGACGACTATAGGGTCGTCCCCACGACCGCGGGCCAAAGATGTCCAGCCGCCGTCTTGTCCGACGACTATAGGGTCGTACCCACGACCCCGGGACTAGATTGGCCCGCCACCGTCATGTCCAACGACTATAGGGTAGTCCCCACGACCCCGGTACTAGATTGGCCCGCCACCGTCATGTCCAACGACTATCGAATCGTCCCCACAACCCCGGGCCAATGTTGGCCAATCGCCGACATGTCCGACGACTATAGGGTCGTCCCTACGACCCCGGGACTAGATTGGCCCGCCACCGTCATGTCCAACGACTATAGGGTCGTCCCCACGACCATGGGCCAAAGTTGGCCAGCCGCCGTAATGTCCAACGTCTATTGGGTCGTCCCCACGACCCCGGGACTAGATTGGCCCGCCACCGTCAAGTCCGACGATTATAGGGTCGTCCCCACGACCCCGGGCAAATTTGGCAAGCCGCCGACATGTCCGACGACTGTAGGGTCGTCCCCACGACCCCGGGACTAGATTGGCCCGCCACCGTCATGTCCAACGACTATAGGGTCGTCCCCACGACCATGGGCCAAAGTTGGCCAGCCGCCGTAATGTCCAACGACTATTGGGTCGTCCCCACGACCACGGGCCAAAGTTGGCCAGCCGCCGACATGCCCGACGACTATAGGGTCGTCCCCACGACCCCGGGACTCGATTGGTCCGCCACCGTCATGTTCGACGACTATATGGTCGTCCCCACGACCCCGGGCCAAAGTTGGCAAGGCGCCGAAATGTCCGACGACTATAGGGTCGTCCCTACGACCCCGGGACTAGATTGGCCCGCCACCGTCATGTCCAATGACTATAGGGTCGTCCCCATGACCCCGGGCCAAAATTGGCATGCCGCCGAAATGTCCGACGACTATAGGGTCGTCCCCACGACCCCGGGCCAAAGTTGGCAAGCCGCCGAAATGTCCGACGACTATAGGGTCGTCCCCACGACCGCGACCCAAGAATATCCAGCCGCCGTCTTGTCCGACGACTATAGGGTCGTCCCCACGACCCCGGGACTAGATTGGCCCGCCACCGTCATGTCCGACGACTATAGGGTCGTCCCCACGACCCCGGGACAAGTTTGGCCCGCCGCCGACTTGTCCGACGACTATAGGGTCGTACCCACGACCCCGGGACTAGGCAGACAAGCCGCCAACATGTCCGACGACTATAGGGTCGTCCCGACGACCCCGGGCCAATGTTGGCCAATCACCAACATGTCCGACGACAATAGGGTCGTCCCTACGACCCCGGCACTAGATTGGCCGGCCACCGTCATGTCCAACGACTATAGGGTCGTCCCCACGACCCCGGGACTAGGTTGACAAGCCGCCAACATATCCGACGACTATACGGTCGTCCCCACGACCTCGGGACTAGGTCGGCCAGCCACCGACATGTCCGACGACTATAGGGTCGTCCCCACGACCCCGGGCCAAAGTTGGCAAGCCGCCGAAATGTCCGACGACTATAGGGTCGTCCCCACAACCCCGGGACTAGATTGGCACGCCACCGTCAAGTCCAACGACTATAGGGTAGTCCCCACGACCCCGGTACTAGATTGGCCCGCCACCGTCATGTCCAACGACTATCGAATCGTCCCCACAACCCCGGGCCAATGTTGGCCAATCGCCGACATGTCCGTCGACTATAGGGTCGTCCCCACGACCCCGGGCCAAAGTTGGCAAGCCGCCGAAATGTCCGACGACTATAGGGTCGTCCCCACGACCGCGGGCCAAAGATGTCCAGCCGCCGTCTTGTCCGACGACTATAGGGTCGTACCCACGACCCCGGGACTAGATTGGCCCGCCACAGTCATGTCCAACGACTATAGGGTAGTCCCCACGACCCCGGTACTAGATTGGCCCGCCACCGTCATGTCCAACGACTATCGAATCGTCCCCACAACCCCGGGCCAATGTTGGCCAATCGCCGACATGTCCGACGACCATAGGGTCGTACCTACGACCCCGGGACTAGATTGGCCCGCCACCGTCATGTCCGACGACAATAGGGTCGTCCCCACGACCCCGGGTCCAGGTTGGCCAGCCGCCGACATTTCCGACGACTATAGAGTCGTCCCCACGACACCGGGCCAAAGTTGGCCAGCCGCCGACATGTCCGACGACTATAGGGTCGTCCCCACGACCCCGGGACAAGGTTGGCCCGCCGCCGACTTGTCCGACGACTATAGGGTCGTACCCACCACCCCGAGTCCAGGTTGGCCAGCCGCCGACATTTCCGACGACTATAGAGTCGCCCCCACGACCCCGGGCCAATGTTGGCCAGCCACCGTCATGTCCGACGACTATAGGGTCGTCCCCACGACCCCGGGACAAGGTTGGCCCGCCGCCGATTTGTCCGACGACTATAGGGTCGTACCCACGACCCCGGGACTAGGCTGACAAACCGCCAACATGTCCGACGACTATAGGGTCGTCCCCACGACCCCGGGCCAATGATGTCCAGCCGCCGTCTTGTCCGACGACTATAGGGTCGTCCCCACGACCCCGGGACTAGGCTGACAAACCGCCAACATGTCCGACGACTATAGGATCGTCCCCACGACCCCGGGCCAATGATGTCCAGCCGCCGACATGTCCGACGACTATAGGGTCGTCCCCACGACCCCGGGCCAAAGTTGGGCAGCCGCCGACAGGTCCGACGACTATAGGGTCGTCCCCACGACCCCGAGACTAGATTGGCCCGCCACCGTCATGTCCGACGACAATAGGGTCGTCCCCACGACCCCGGACCAGGTTGGCCAGCGGCCGACATTTCCGACGACTATAGAGTCGTCCCCACGACACCGGGCCAAAGTTGGCCAGCCGCCGACATGTCCGACGACTATAGGGTCGTCCCCACGACCCCGGGACAAGGTTGGCCCGCCGCCGACTTGTCCGACGACTATAGGGTCGTACCCACGACCCCGGGACTAGGCTGACAAGCCGCCAACATGTCCGACGACTATAGGGTCGTCCACACGACCCCGGGCCAATGATGTCCAGCCGCCGTCTTGTCCGACGACTATAGGGTCGTCCCCACGACCCCGGGACTAGATTGGCCCGCCACCGTCATGTCCGACGACTATAGGGTCGTCCCCACGACCCCCAGACTAGATTGGCCCGCCACCGTCATTTCCGACGACAATAGGGTCGTCCCCACGACCCCGGGACCAGGTTGGCCAAGCGCCGACATTTCCGACGACTATAGACGCGTCCCCACGACACCGGGCCAAAGTTGGCCAGCCGCCGACATGTCCGACGACTATAGGGTCGTCCCCACGACCCCGGGCCAAAGTTGGTCAGCCGCCGACATTTCCGACGACTATAGGGTCGTCCCCACGACCCCGGGCCAATGTTGGCCAGCCGCCGACATGTTCAACGACTATTGGGCCGTCCCCACGACCACGGGCCAAACTTGACCAGCCGCCGACATGTCCGACGACTATAGGGTCGTCCCCACGACCCCGGGCCAATGTTGGCCAATCGCCGACATGTCCGACGACTACAGGGTCGTCCCTACGACCCCGAGACTAGATAGGCCCGCCACCGTCATGTCCGACGACTATCGGATCGTCCCCACGACCACGGGCCAAAGTTGCCCAGCCGCCGTCATGTCCGACGACTATTGGGTCGTCCCCACGACCCCGGGCCAAAGTTGGCCAGCCGCCGACTTGTCCGACGACTATGGGGTCGTCCCCACGACCCCAGGACTAGGTTGGCCCGCCACCGTCTTGTCCGACGACTATAGGGTCGTCCCCACGACCCCGAGACTAGATTGGCCCGCCACCGTCATGTCCGACGACAATAGGGTCGTCCCCACGACCCCGGGTCCAGGTTGGCCAAGCGCCGACATTTCCGACGACTATAGAGTCGTCCCCACGACACCGGGCCAAAGTTGGCCAGCCGCCGACATGTCCGACGACTATAGGGTCGTCCCCACGACCCCGAGACGAGATTGGCCCGCCACCGTCATGTCCGACGATTATAGTGTCGTCCCCACGACCCCGGGACAAGCATGGCCCGCCGCCGACTTGTTCGACGACTATAGGGTCGTCCCCACGACCCCGGGACTAGATTGGCCCGCCACCGTCGTGTCCGACGACAATAGGGTCGTCCCCACGACCCCGGGTCTAGGTTGGCCAGCCGCCGACATGTCCGACGACTATAGAGTCGTCCCCACGACACCGGGCCAAAGTTGGACAGCCGCCGACATGTCCGACTACTATAGGGTCGTCCCCACGACCTCGGGTCTAGATTGGCCCGCTACCGTCATGTCCGAACACTATAGGGTCGTCCCTACGACCACGGGACTAGATTGGCCCGCCACCGCCATGTCCGACGACTATAGGGTCGTCCCCACGACCCCGGGCCAAAGATGTCCAGCCGCCGTCTTGTCCGACGACTATAGGGTCGTCCCCACGACCCCGGGACTAGATTGGCCCGCCACCGTCAAGTCCGACGACCGCGGGACTAGGCTGACAAGCCGCCAACATGTCCGACGACTATAGGGTCGTCCGCACGACCCCGGGCCAAAGTTGGCCAGCCGCCGACATGTCCGACGACTATAGGGTCGCCCCTCGACCCGGAGACTAGATTGGCCCGCCACCGTCATGTCCGACGACAATGGGGTCGTCCCCACGACCCCGGGACTAGGTTGGCTCGCCGCCGACATGTCCGACGACTATAGGGTCGTTCCCACGACACCGGGACTAGGTTGGATCGCCGCCGACTTGTCCGAGCACTATAGGGTCGTCCCCACGACCCTGGGACTAGGTTGGCTCGCCGCCGACATGTCCGACGACTATATGTTCGTCCCCACGACCCCCGGAGTAGGTTGGCTCGCCGCCGACTTGTCCGACGACTATAGGGTCGTCCCCACGACCCCGGGCCAAAGATGTCCAGCCGCCGTCTTGTCCGACGACTATAGGGTCGTCCCCACGACCCCCGGACTAGGTTGGTACGCCGCCGACTTGTGCGACGAGTATAGGGTCCTCCTCACGACCACGGGCCAAAGTTGGCCAGCCGCCGACATGTCCGACGACTATAGGGTCGTCCCTACGACCCCGGGGCTAGATTGGCCCGCCACCGTCATGTCCAACGACTATAGGGTCGTCCCCACGACCATGGGCCAAAGTTGGCAAGCCGCCGAAATGTCCGACGACTGTAGGGTCGTCCCCACGACCCCGGGCCAATGTTGGCCAATCGCCGACATCTCCGACGACTAGGGGGTCGTCCCCACGACCCCGGGACTAGATTGGCCCGCCATCGTCATGTCCAACGACAATAGGGTCGTCCCCACGACCCCGGGACTAGGTTGACAAGCCGCCAACATGTCCGACGACTATAGGGTCGTCCCCACGACCCCGGGCCAAAGATGGCATGCCGCCGAAATGGCCGACGACTATAGGGTCGTCCCCAGGACCGCGGGCCAAAGATGTCAAGCCGTCGTCTTCTCCGACGACTATAGGGTCGTCCCCACGACCCCGGGCCAATGTTGGCCAATTGCCGACATGTCCGACGACTATAGGGTCGTCCCTACGACCCCGGGACTAGATTGGCCCGCCATCGTCATGTCCAACGACAATAGGGTCGTCCCCACGACCCCGGGACTAGGTTGACAAGCCGCCAACATGTCCGACGACTATAGGGTCGTCCCCACGACCCCGGGCCAAAGATGGTATGCCGCCGAAATGGCCGACGACTATAGGGTCGTCCCCAGGACCGCGGGCCAAAGATGTCAAGCCGTCGTCTTCTCCGACGACTATAGGGTCGTCCCCACGACCCCGGGCCAATGTTGGCCAATTGCCGACATGTCCGACGACTATAGAGTCGTCCCCACGACCCCGGGTCAATGTTGGCTCGCCGCCGACATGTCCGACGACTATAGGGTCGTCCCCACGACCCCCGGGCCGAAGCTGAACAGCCACCGACATTTCCGACGACTATAGGGTCGTCCCCACGACCACGGGCCAAAGTTGGCCAGCCGCCACATGTCCGACGACTATAGGGTCGTCCCCACGACCCGGGACTAGACTGGCCCGCCACCGTCATGTCCGACGACTATAGGGTCGTCCCCACGACCCCCGGACTAGGTTGGCCGGCCGCCCACTTGTCCGACGACTATAGGGTCGTCCCCACGACCCCCCGACTAGGTGGGCTCGCCGCCGACTTGTCCGACGACTATAGGGTCATCCCCACGACCCCGGGACTAGGTTGGCCCGCCGCCGACTTGTCCGACGACTATAGGGTCGTCCCCACGACCCCGGGACTAGGCTGGCTCGCCACCGTCATGTCTGACGACTATAGGGTCGTCCCCACGACCCCGGGCCAAAGTTGGCCAGCCGCCGACATGTCCGACGACTATAGGGTCGTCCCCACGACCCCGGGCCAAAGTTGGCCAGCCGCCGACATGTCCGACGACTATAGAACGTCCCCACGACCCCGAGACTAGATTGGCCCGCCACCGTCATGTCCGACGACAATAGGGTCGTCCCCACGACCCCGGGTCCAGGTTGGCCAGCCGCCGACATTTCCGACGACTATAGAGTCGTCCCCACGACACCGGGCCAAAGTTGGCCAGCCGCCTACATGTCCGACGACTATAGGGTCGTCCCCACGACCCCGGGTCCAGGTTGGCCAGCCGCCGACATTTCCAACGACTATAGAGTCGTCCCCACGACACCGGGCCAAAGTTGGCCAGCCGCCTACATGTCCGACGACTATAGGGTCGTCCCCACGACCCCGGGTCCAGGTTGGCCAGCCGCCGACATTTCCGACGACTATAGAGTCGTCCCCACGACACCGGGCCAAAGTTGGCAAGCCGCCGAAATGTCCGACGACTGTAGGGTCGTCCCCAAGACCCCGGGACTAGATTGGCCCGCCACCGTCAAGTCCGACGACTATAGGGTCGTCCCCACGACCCCGGGCCAAAGTTGGCAAGCCGCCGAAATGTCCGACGACTGTAGGGTCGTCCCCACGACCCCGGGACTAGATTGGCCCGCCACCGTCAAGTCCGACGACTATAGGGTCGTCCCAACGACCTCGGGACTAGGTTGGCCAGCCGCCGACATGTCCGACGACTATAGGGTCGTCCCCACGACCCCGGGCCAAAGATGTCCAGCCGCCGTCATGTCCGACGACTATAGGGTCGTCCCCACGACCCCGAGACTAGATTGGCCCGCGACCGTCATTTCCGACGACAATAGGGTCGTCCCCACGACCCCGGGACCAGGTTGGCCAAGCGCCGACATTTCCGACGACTATAGACGCGTCCCCACGACACCGGGCCAAAGTTGGCCAGCCGCCGACATGTCCGACGACTGTAGGGTCGTCCCCACGACCCCGGGCCAATGTTGGCCAATCGCCGACATCTCCGACGACTAGGGGGTCGTCCCCACGACCCCGGGACTAGATTGGCCCGCCATCGTCATGTCCAACGACAATAGGGTCGTCCCCACGACCCCGGGACTAGGTTGACAAGCCGCCAACATGTCCGACGACTATAGGGTCGTCCCCACGACCACGGGCCAAAGTTGGCCAGCCGCCGACATGTCCGACGACTATTGGGCCGTCCCCACGACCACGGGCCAAAGTTGGCAAGCCGCCGAAATGTCCGACGACTGTAGGGTCGTCCCCACAACCCCGGGACTAGATTGGCCCGCCACCGTCAAGTCCGACGACTATAGGGTCGTACCCACGACCCCGGGCCAAAGTTGGCAAGCCGCCGAAATGTCCGACGACTGTAGGGTCGTCCCCAAGACCCCAGGACTAGATTGGCCCGCCACCGTCATGTCCGACGACAATAGGGTCGTCCCCACGACCCCGGGGCTAGGATGGCCCGCCGCCGACATGTTCAACGACTATTGGGCCGTCCCCACGACCCCGGGCCAATGTTGGCCAGCCGCCGACATGTCCGACGACTATAGGGTCGTCCATACGACCCCGGGACTAAATTGGCCCGCCACCGTCATGTCCAACGACTATAGGGTCTAGGTTGACAAGACGCCAAAATGTTCGACGAATATAGGGTCGTCCCCACGACCCCGGGCTAAAGATGGCATGCCGCCGAAATGTCCGACGACAATCGGATCGTCCCCACGACCACGGGCCAAAGTTGGCCAGCCGCCGACATGTCCGACGACTATTGGGTCGTCCCCACGACCCCGGGCCAAAGTTGGCCAGCCGCCGACTTGTCCGACGACTATGGGGTCGTCCCCACGACCCCAGGACTAGATTGGCCCGCCACCGTCATGTCCGACGACAATAGGGTCGTCCCCACGACCCCGGGCCAATGTTGGCCAATCGCCCACATGTCCGACGACTATAGGGTCGTCGATACGACCCCGGGACTAAATTGGCCCGCCACCGTCATGTCCAACGACTATAGGGTCGTCCCCACAACCACGGGCCAAAGTTGGCCAGCCGCCAACTTGTCCGACGACTATGGGGTCGTCCCCACGACCCCGGGCCAAAGTTGGCCAGCCGCCGACATGTCCGACGACTATAGGGTCGTCCCCACGACCCCGAGACTAGATTGGCCCGCCACCGTCATGTCCGACGACAATAGGGTCGTCCGCACGACCCCGAGTCCAGGTTGGCCAGGCTCCGACATTTCCGACGACTATAGAGTCGTCCCCACGACACCGGGCCAAATGGCCAGCCGCCGACATGTCCGACGACTATAGGGTCGTCCCCACCACCCCGGGCCAAAGTTGGCAAGCCGCCGAAATGTCCGACGACTCTAGGGTCGTCCCCAAGACCCCGGGACTAGATTGGCCCGCCACCGTCAAGTCCGACGACTATAGGGTCGTCCCCACGACCTCGGGACTAGGTTGGCCAGCCGCCGACATGTCCGATGACTATAGGGTCGTCCCCACGACCCCGGGCCAATGTTGGCCAATCGCCGACATGTCCGACGACTATAGGGTCGTCCATACGACCCCGGGACTAAATTGGCCCGCCACCGTCATGTCCAACGACTATAGGGTCATCCCCACGACCCCGGGTCTAGGTTGACACGACGCCAAAATGTTCGACGAATATAGGGTCGTCCCCACGACCCCGGGCTAAAGATGGCATGCCGCCGAAATGTCCGACGACTATAGGGTCGTCCCCACGACCGCGGGACTAGGCTGACAAGCCGCCAACATGTCCGACGACTATAGGGTCGTCCCCACGACCCCGGGCCAAAGTTGGCCAGCCGCCGACAGGTCCGACGACTATAGGGTCGTCCCAACGACCTCGGGACTAGGTTGGCCAGCCGCCGACATGTCCGACGACTATAGGGTCGTCCCCATGACCCCGGGCCAAAGATGTCCAGCCGCCGTCTTGTCCGACGACTATAGGGTCGTCCCCACGACCACGGGCCAAAGTTGGCCAGCCGCCGACATGTCCGACGACTATTGGGCCGTCCCCACGACCACGGGCCAAAGTTGGCAAGCCGCCGAAATGTCCGACGACTATAGGGTCGTCCCCACGACCCCGGGCCAAAGATGTCCAGCCGCCGTCTTGTCCGACGACTATAGGGTCGTCCCCACGACCCCGGGCCAAAGTTGGCAAGCCGCCGAAATGTCCGACGACTGTAGGGTCGTCCCCAAGACCCCAGGAGTAGATTGGCCCGCCACCGTCATGTCCGACGACAATAGGGTCGTCCCCACGACCCCGAGGCTAGAATGGCCCGCCGCCGACATGTTCAACGACTTTTGGGCCGTCCCCACGACCCCGGGCCAATGTTGGCCAATCGCCGACATGTCCGACGACTATAGGGTCGTCCCTACGACCCCGGGACTAGATTGGCCCGCCACCGTCATGTCCAACGACTATAGGGTCGTCCCCGCGACCGCGGGCCAAAGATGTCCAGCCGCCGTCTTGTCCGACGACTATAGGTTCGTCCCCACGACCCCGGGACTAGATTGGCCCGCCACCGTCATGTCCGACGACTATAGGGTCGTCCCCACGACCCCGAGACTAGATTGGCCCGCGACCGTCATTTCCGACGACAATAGGGTCGTCCCCACGACCCCGGGACCAGGTTGGCCAAGCGCCGACATTTCCGACGACTATAGACGCGTCCCCACGACACCGGGCCAAAGTTGGCCAGCCGCCGACATGTCCGACGACTATAGGGTCGTCCCCACGACCCCGGGCCAAAGTTGGTCAGCCGCCGACATTTCCGACGACTATAGGGTCGTCCCCACGACCCCGGGCCAATGTTGGCCAGCCGCCGACATGTTCAACGACTATTGGGCCGTCCCCACGACCACGGGCCAAAGTTGACCAGCCGCCGACATGTCCGACGACTATAGGGTCGTCCCCACGACCCCGGGCCAATGTTGGCCAATCGCCGACATGTCCGACGACTACAGGGTCGTCCCTACGACCCCGAGACTAGATAGGCCCGCCACCGTCATGTCCGACGACTATCGGATCGTCCCCACGACCACGGGCCAAAGTTGGCCAGCCGCCGTCATGTCCGACGACTATTGGGTCGTCCCCACGACCCCGGGCCAAAGTTGGCCAGCCGCCGACTTGTCCGACGACTATGGGGTCGTCCCCACGACCCCAGGACTAGGTTGGCCCGCCACCGTCTTGTCCGACGACTATAGGGTCGTCCCCACGACCCCGAGACTAGATTGGCCCGCCACCGTCATGTCCGACGACAATAGGGCCGTCCCCACGACCCCGGGTCCAGGTTGGCCAAGCGCCGACATTTCCGACGACTATAGAGTCGTCCCCACGACACCGGGCCAAAGTTGGCCAGCCGCCGACATGTCCGACGACTATAGGGTCGTCCCCACGACCCCGAGACGAGATTGGCCCGCCACCGTCATGTCCGACGATTATAGGGTCGTCCCCACGACGCCGGGACAAGCTTGGCCCGCCGCCGACTTGTCCGACGACTATAGGGTCGTCCCTACGACCCCGGGACAGGATTGGCCCGCCGCCGTCTTGTCCGACGACTATAGGGTCGTCCCCACGACCCCGGGACTAGATTGGCCCGCCACCGTCATGTCCGGCGATTATAGTGTCGTCCCCACGACCCCGGGACAAGCTTGGCCCGCCGCCGACTTGTTCGACGACTATAGGGTCGTCCCCACGACCCCGGGACTAGATTGGCCCGCCACCGTCATGTCCGACGACTATAGGGTCGTCCCCACGACCCCGGGACAAGGTTGGCCCGCCGCCGACTTGTCCGACGACTATAGGGTCGTACCCACGACCCCGGGACTAGGCAGACAAGCTGCCAACATGTCCGACGACTATAGGGTCGTCCCGACGACCCCGGGCCAATGTTGGCCAATCACCAACATGTCCGACGACAATAGGGTCGTCCCTACGACCCCGGCACTAGATTGGCCGGCCACCGTCATGTCCAACGACTATAGGGTCGTCCCCACGACCCCGGGACTAGGTTGACAAGCCGCCAACATATCCGACGACTATACGGTCGTCCCCACGACCTCGGGACTAGGTCGGCCAGCCACCGACATGTCCGACGACTATAGGGTCGTCCCCACGACCCCGGGCCAAAGTTGGCAAGCCGCCGAAATGTCCGACGACTATAGGGTCGTCCCCACAACCCCGGGACTAGATTGGCACGCCACCGTCAAGTCCGACGAGTATAGGATCGTCTCCACGACCACGGGCCAAAGTTGGCCAGCCGCCGTAATGTCCAACGACTATTGGGTCGTCCCCACGACCACGGGCCAAAGTTGGCCAGCCGCCGACATGCCCGACGACTATAGGGTCGTCCCCACGACCCCGGGACTCGATTGGTCCGCCACCGTCATGTTCGACGACTATATGGTCGTCCCCACGACCCCGGGCCAAAGTTGGCAAGGCGCCGAAATGTCCGACGACTATAGGGTCGTCCCTACGACCCCGGGACTAGATTGGCCCGCCACCGTCATGTCCAACGACTATAGGGTCGTCCCCATGACCCCGGGCCAAAGTTGGCATGCCGCCGAAATGTCCGACGACTATAGGGTCGTCCCCACGACCCCGGGCCAAAGTTGGCAAGCCGCCGAAATGTCCGACGACTATAGGGTCGTCCCCACGACCGCGACCCAAGAATATCCAGCCGCCGTCTTGTCCGACGACTATAGGGTCGTCCCCACGACCCCGGGACTAGATTGGCCCGCCACCGTCATGTCCGACGACTATAGGGTCGTCCCCACGACCCCGGGACAAGGTTGGCCCGCCGCCGACTTGTCCGACGACTATAGGGTCGTACCCACGACCCCGGGACTAGGCAGACAAGCCGCCAACATGTCCGACGACTATAGGGTCGTCCCGACGACCCCGGGCCAATGTTGGCCAATCACCAACATGTCCGACGACAATAGGGTCGTCCCTACGACCCCGGCACTAGATTGGCCGGCCACCGTCATGTCCAACGACTATAGGGTCGTCCCCACGACCCCGGGACTAGGTTGACAAGCCGCCAACATATCCGACGACAATACGGTCGTCCCCACGACCTCGGGACTAGGTCGGCCAGCCACCGACATGTCCGACGACTATAGGGTCGTCCCCACGACCGCGGGCCAAAGATGTCCAGCCGCCGTCTTGTCCGACGACTATAGGGTCGTACCCACGACCCCGGGACTAGATTGGCCCGCCACCGTCTTGTCCGACGACTATAGGGTCGTCCCCACGACCCCGGGACTAGATTGGCCCGCCGCCGACATGTCCGACGACTATAGGGTCGTCCCCACGACAGCGGGCCTACGTTGGCCAGCCGCCGACATGTCCGACGACTAAAGGGTCGTCCCCACGACCCCGGGACTAGGTTGGCTCGCCGCCGACATGTCCGACGACTATAGGGTCGTTCCCACGACACCGGGACTAGGTTGGATCGCCGCCGACTTGTCCGAGCACTATAGGGTCGTCCCCACGACCCTGGGACTAGGTCTGCTCGCCGCCGACATGTCCGACGACAATATGTTCGTCCCCACGACCCCCGGAGTAGGTTGGCTCGCCGCCGACTTGTCTGACGACTATAGGGTCGTCCCCACTACCCCGGGCCAAAGATGTCCAGCCGCCGTCTTGTCCGACGACTATAGGGTCGTCCCCACGACCCCCGGACTAGGTTGGTACGCCGCCGACTTGTGCGACGAGTATAGGGTCCTCCCCACGACCCCGGGCCAATGTTGGCCAATCGCCGACATGTCCGACGACTATAGGGTCGTCCCTACGACCCCGGGACTAGATTGGCCCGCCACCGTCATGTCCAACGACTATAGGGTCGTCCCCACGACCATGGGCCAAAGTTGGCAAGCCGCCGAAATGTCCGACGACTATAGGGTCGTCCCCACGACCCCGGGACATGGTTGGCCCGCCGCCGACTTGTCCGACGACTATAGGGTCGTACCCACGACCCCGGGACTAGGCAGACAAGCCGCCAACATGTCCGACGACTATAGGGTCGTCCCGAAGACCCCGGGCCAATGTTGGCCAATCACCAACATGTCCGACGACAATAGGGTCGTCCCTACGACCCCGGCACTAGATTGGCCGGCCACCGTCATGTCCAACGACTATAGGGTCGTCCCCACGACCCCGGGACTAGGTTGACAAGCCGCCAACATATCCGACGACAATACGGTCGTCCCCACGACCTCGGGACTAGGTCGGCCAGCCACCGACATGTCCGACGACTATAGGGTCGTCCCCACGACCCCGGGCCAAAGTTGGCAAGCCGCCGAAATGTCCGACGACTATAGGGTCGTCTCCACAACCCCGGGACTAGATTGGCACGCCACCGTCAAGTCCGACGAGTATAGGATCGTCTCCACGACCACGGGCCAAAGTTGGCCAGCCGCCGACATGTCCGTCGACTATAGGGTCGTCCCCACGACCCCGGGCCAAAGTTGGCAAGCCGCCGAAATGTCCGACGACTATAGGGTCGTCCCCACGACCGCGGGCCAAAGATGTCCAGCCGCCGTCTTGTCCGACGACTATAGGGTCGTACCCACGACCCCGGGACTAGATTGGCCCGCCACCGTCATGTCCAACGACTATAGGGTAGTCCCCACGACCCCGGTACTAGATTGGCCCGCCACCGTCATGTCCAACGACTATCGAATCGTCCCCACAACCCCGGGCCAATGTTGGCCAATCGCCGACATGTCCGACGACTATAGGGTCGTCCCTACGACCCCGGGACTAGATTGGCCCGCCACCGTCATGTCCAACGACTATAGGGTCGTCCCCACGACCATGGGCCAAAGTTGGCCAGCCGCCGTAATGTCCAACGTCTATTGGGTCGTCCCCACGACCCCGGGACTAGATTGGCCCGCCACCGTCAAGTCCGACGACTATAGGGTCGTCCCCACGACCCCGGGCAAATTTGGCAAGCCGCCGACATGTCCGACGACTGTAGGGTCGTCCCCACGACCCCGGGACTAGATTGGCCCGCCACCGTCATGTCCAACGACTATAGGGTCGTCCCCACGACCATGGGCCAAAGTTGGCCAGCCGCCGTAATGTCCAACGACTATTGGGTCGTCCCCACGACCACGGGCCAAAGTTGGCCAGCCGCCGACATGCCCGACGACTATAGGGTCGTCCCCACGACCCCGGGACTCGATTGGTCCGCCACCGTCATGTTCGACGACTATATGGTCGTCCCCACGACCCCGGGCCAAAGTTGGCAAGGCGCCGAAATGTCCGACGACTATAGGGTCGTCCCTACGACCCCGGGACTAGATTGGCCCGCCACCGTCATGTCCAATGACTATAGGGTCGTCCCCATGACCCCGGGCCAAAATTGGCATGCCGCCGAAATGTCCGACGACTATAGGGTCGTCCCCACGACCCCGGGCCAAAGTTGGCAAGCCGCCGAAATGTCCGACGACTATAGGGTCGTCCCCACGACCGCGACCCAAGAATATCCAGCCGCCGTCTTGTCCGACGACTATAGGGTCGTCCCCACGACCCCGGGACTAGATTGGCCCGCCACCGTCATGTCCGACGACTATAGGGTCGTCCCCACGACCCCGGGACAAGTTTGGCCCGCCGCCGACTTGTCCGACGACTATAGGGTCGTACCCACGACCCCGGGACTAGGCAGACAAGCCGCCAACATGTCCGACGACTATAGGGTCGTCCCGACGACCCCGGGCCAATGTTGGCCAATCACCAACATGTCCGACGACAATAGGGTCGTCCCTACGACCCCGGCACTAGATTGGCCGGCCACCGTCATGTCCAACGACTATAGGGTCGTCCCCACGACCCCGGGACTAGGTTGACAAGCCGCCAACATATCCGACGACTATACGGTCGTCCCCACGACCTCGGGACTAGGTCGGCCAGCCACCGACATGTCCGACGACTATAGGGTCGTCCCCACGACCCCGGGCCAAAGTTGGCAAGCCGCCGAAATGTCCGACGACTATAGGGTCGTCCCCACAACCCCGGGACTAGATTGGCACGCCACCGTCAAGTCCAACGACTATAGGGTAGTCCCCACGACCCCGGTACTAGATTGGCCCGCCACCGTCATGTCCAACGACTATCGAATCGTCCCCACAACCCCGGGCCAATGTTGGCCAATCGCCGACATGTCCGTCGACTATAGGGTCGTCCCCACGACCCCGGGCCAAAGTTGGCAAGCCGCCGAAATGTCCGACGACTATAGGGTCGTCCCCACGACCGCGGGCCAAAGATGTCCAGCCGCCGTCTTGTCCGACGACTATAGGGTCGTACCCACGACCCCGGGACTAGATTGGCCCGCCACAGTCATGTCCAACGACTATAGGGTAGTCCCCACGACCCCGGTACTAGATTGGCCCGCCACCGTCATGTCCAACGACTATCGAATCGTCCCCACAACCCCGGGCCAATGTTGGCCAATCGCCGACATGTCCGACGACCATAGGGTCGTACCTACGACCCCGGGACTAGATTGGCCCGCCACCGTCATGTCCGACGACAATAGGGTCGTCCCCACGACCCCGGGTCCAGGTTGGCCAGCCGCCGACATTTCCGACGACTATAGAGTCGTCCCCACGACACCGGGCCAAAGTTGGCCAGCCGCCGACATGTCCGACGACTATAGGGTCGTCCCCACGACCCCGGGACAAGGTTGGCCCGCCGCCGACTTGTCCGACGACTATAGGGTCGTACCCACCACCCCGAGTCCAGGTTGGCCAGCCGCCGACATTTCCGACGACTATAGAGTCGCCCCCACGACCCCGGGCCAATGTTGGCCAGCCACCGTCATGTCCGACGACTATAGGGTCGTCCCCACGACCCCGGGACAAGGTTGGCCCGCCGCCGATTTGTCCGACGACTATAGGGTCGTACCCACGACCCCGGGACTAGGCTGACAAACCGCCAACATGTCCGACGACTATAGGGTCGTCCCCACGACCCCGGGCCAATGATGTCCAGCCGCCGTCTTGTCCGACGACTATAGGGTCGTCCCCACGACCCCGGGACTAGGCTGACAAACCGCCAACATGTCCGACGACTATAGGATCGTCCCCACGACCCCGGGCCAATGATGTCCAGCCGCCGACATGTCCGACGACTATAGGGTCGTCCCCACGACCCCGGGCCAAAGTTGGGCAGCCGCCGACAGGTCCGACGACTATAGGGTCGTCCCCACGACCCCGAGACTAGATTGGCCCGCCACCGTCATGTCCGACGACAATAGGGTCGTCCCCACGACCCCGGACCAGGTTGGCCAGCGGCCGACATTTCCGACGACTATAGAGTCGTCCCCACGACACCGGGCCAAAGTTGGCCAGCCGCCGACATGTCCGACGACTATAGGGTCGTCCCCACGACCCCGGGACAAGGTTGGCCCGCCGCCGACTTGTCCGACGACTATAGGGTCGTACCCACGACCCCGGGACTAGGCTGACAAGCCGCCAACATGTCCGACGACTATAGGGTCGTCCACACGACCCCGGGCCAATGATGTCCAGCCGCCGTCTTGTCCGACGACTATAGGGTCGTCCCCACGACCCCGGGACTAGATTGGCCCGCCACCGTCATGTCCGACGACTATAGGGTCGTCCCCACGACCCCCAGACTAGATTGGCCCGCCACCGTCATTTCCGACGACAATAGGGTCGTCCCCACGACCCCGGGACCAGGTTGGCCAAGCGCCGACATTTCCGACGACTATAGACGCGTCCCCACGACACCGGGCCAAAGTTGGCCAGCCGCCGACATGTCCGACGACTATAGGGTCGTCCCCACGACCCCGGGCCAAAGTTGGTCAGCCGCCGACATTTCCGACGACTATAGGGTCGTCCCCACGACCCCGGGCCAATGTTGGCCAGCCGCCGACATGTTCAACGACTATTGGGCCGTCCCCACGACCACGGGCCAAACTTGACCAGCCGCCGACATGTCCGACGACTATAGGGTCGTCCCCACGACCCCGGGCCAATGTTGGCCAATCGCCGACATGTCCGACGACTACAGGGTCGTCCCTACGACCCCGAGACTAGATAGGCCCGCCACCGTCATGTCCGACGACTATCGGATCGTCCCCACGACCACGGGCCAAAGTTGCCCAGCCGCCGTCATGTCCGACGACTATTGGGTCGTCCCCACGACCCCGGGCCAAAGTTGGCCAGCCGCCGACTTGTCCGACGACTATGGGGTCGTCCCCACGACCCCAGGACTAGGTTGGCCCGCCACCGTCTTGTCCGACGACTATAGGGTCGTCCCCACGACCCCGAGACTAGATTGGCCCGCCACCGTCATGTCCGACGACAATAGGGTCGTCCCCACGACCCCGGGTCCAGGTTGGCCAAGCGCCGACATTTCCGACGACTATAGAGTCGTCCCCACGACACCGGGCCAAAGTTGGCCAGCCGCCGACATGTCCGACGACTATAGGGTCGTCCCCACGACCCCGAGACGAGATTGGCCCGCCACCGTCATGTCCGACGATTATAGTGTCGTCCCCACGACCCCGGGACAAGCATGGCCCGCCGCCGACTTGTTCGACGACTATAGGGTCGTCCCCACGACCCCGGGACTAGATTGGCCCGCCACCGTCGTGTCCGACGACAATAGGGTCGTCCCCACGACCCCGGGTCTAGGTTGGCCAGCCGCCGACATGTCCGACGACTATAGAGTCGTCCCCACGACACCGGGCCAAAGTTGGACAGCCGCCGACATGTCCGACTACTATAGGGTCGTCCCCACGACCTCGGGTCTAGATTGGCCCGCTACCGTCATGTCCGAACACTATAGGGTCGTCCCTACGACCACGGGACTAGATTGGCCCGCCACCGCCATGTCCGACGACTATAGGGTCGTCCCCACGACCCCGGGCCAAAGATGTCCAGCCGCCGTCTTGTCCGACGACTATAGGGTCGTCCCCACGACCCCGGGACTAGATTGGCCCGCCACCGTCAAGTCCGACGACCGCGGGACTAGGCTGACAAGCCGCCAACATGTCCGACGACTATAGGGTCGTCCGCACGACCCCGGGCCAAAGTTGGCCAGCCGCCGACATGTCCGACGACTATAGGGTCGCCCCTCGACCCGGAGACTAGATTGGCCCGCCACCGTCATGTCCGACGACAATGGGGTCGTCCCCACGACCCCGGGACTAGGTTGGCTCGCCGCCGACATGTCCGACGACTATAGGGTCGTTCCCACGACACCGGGACTAGGTTGGATCGCCGCCGACTTGTCCGAGCACTATAGGGTCGTCCCCACGACCCTGGGACTAGGTTGGCTCGCCGCCGACATGTCCGACGACTATATGTTCGTCCCCACGACCCCCGGAGTAGGTTGGCTCGCCGCCGACTTGTCCGACGACTATAGGGTCGTCCCCACGACCCCGGGCCAAAGATGTCCAGCCGCCGTCTTGTCCGACGACTATAGGGTCGTCCCCACGACCCCCGGACTAGGTTGGTACGCCGCCGACTTGTGCGACGAGTATAGGGTCCTCCTCACGACCACGGGCCAAAGTTGGCCAGCCGCCGACATGTCCGACGACTATAGGGTCGTCCCTACGACCCCGGGGCTAGATTGGCCCGCCACCGTCATGTCCAACGACTATAGGGTCGTCCCCACGACCATGGGCCAAAGTTGGCAAGCCGCCGAAATGTCCGACGACTGTAGGGTCGTCCCCACGACCCCGGGCCAATGTTGGCCAATCGCCGACATCTCCGACGACTAGGGGGTCGTCCCCACGACCCCGGGACTAGATTGGCCCGCCATCGTCATGTCCAACGACAATAGGGTCGTCCCCACGACCCCGGGACTAGGTTGACAAGCCGCCAACATGTCCGACGACTATAGGGTCGTCCCCACGACCCCGGGCCAAAGATGGCATGCCGCCGAAATGGCCGACGACTATAGGGTCGTCCCCAGGACCGCGGGCCAAAGATGTCAAGCCGTCGTCTTCTCCGACGACTATAGGGTCGTCCCCACGACCCCGGGCCAATGTTGGCCAATTGCCGACATGTCCGACGACTATAGGGTCGTCCCTACGACCCCGGGACTAGATTGGCCCGCCATCGTCATGTCCAACGACAATAGGGTCGTCCCCACGACCCCGGGACTAGGTTGACAAGCCGCCAACATGTCCGACGACTATAGGGTCGTCCCCACGACCCCGGGCCAAAGATGGCATGCCGCCGAAATGGCCGACGACTATAGGGTCGTCCCCAGGACCGCGGGCCAAAGATGTCAAGCCGTCGTCTTCTCCGACGACTATAGGGTCGTCCCCACGACCCCGGGCCAATGTTGGCCAATTGCCGACATGTCCGACGACTATAGGGTCGTCCCTACGACCCCGGGACTAGATTGGCCCGCCACCGTCATGTCCAACGACTATAGGGTCGTCCCCACGACCATGGGCCAAAGTTGGCCAGCCGCCGATATGTCCAACGACTATTGGGTCGTCCCCACGACCACGGGCCAAAGTTAGCCAGCCGCCGACAAGTCCGACGACTATAGGGTCGTCCCCACGACCCCGGGCCAAAGTTGGCAAGCCGCCGAAATGTCCGACGACTATAGGGTCGTCCCCACGACCCGGGACTAGACTGGCCCGCCACCGACATGTCCGACGACTATAGAGTCGTCCCCACGACCCCGGGTCAATGTTGGCTCGCCGCCGACATGTCCGACGACTATAGGGTCGTCCCCACGACCCCCGGGCCGAAGCTGAACAGCCACCGACATTTCCGACGACTATAGGGTCGTCCCCACGACCACGGGCCAAAGTTGGCCAGCCGCCACATGTCCGACGACTATAGGGTCGTCCCCACGACCCGGGACTAGACTGGCCCGCCACCGTCATGTCCGACGACTATAGGGTCGTCCCCACGACCCCCGGACTAGGTTGGCCGGCCGCCCACTTGTCCGACGACTATAGGGTCGTCCCCACGACCCCCCGACTAGGTGGGCTCGCCGCCGACTTGTCCGACGACTATAGGGTCATCCCCACGACCCCGGGACTAGGTTGGCCCGCCGCCGACTTGTCCGACGACTATAGGGTCGTCCCCACGACCCCGGGACTAGGCTGGCTCGCCACCGTCATGTCTGACGACTATAGGGTCGTCCCCACGACCCCGGGCCAAAGTTGGCCAGCCGCCGACATGTCCGACGACTATAGGGTCGTCCCCACGACCCCGGGCCAAAGTTGGCCAGCCGCCGACATGTCCGACGACTATAGAACGTCCCCACGACCCCGAGACTAGATTGGCCCGCCACCGTCATGTCCGACGACAATAGGGTCGTCCCCACGACCCCGGGTCCAGGTTGGCCAGCCGCCGACATTTCCGACGACTATAGAGTCGTCCCCACGACACCGGGCCAAAGTTGGCCAGCCGCCTACATGTCCGACGACTATAGGGTCGTCCCCACGACCCCGGGTCCAGGTTGGCCAGCCGCCGACATTTCCAACGACTATAGAGTCGTCCCCACGACACCGGGCCAAAGTTGGCCAGCCGCCTACATGTCCGACGACTATAGGGTCGTCCCCACGACCCCGGGTCCAGGTTGGCCAGCCGCCGACATTTCCGACGACTATAGAGTCGTCCCCACGACACCGGGCCAAAGTTGGCAAGCCGCCGAAATGTCCGACGACTGTAGGGTCGTCCCCAAGACCCCGGGACTAGATTGGCCCGCCACCGTCAAGTCCGACGACTATAGGGTCGTCCCCACGACCCCGGGCCAAAGTTGGCAAGCCGCCGAAATGTCCGACGACTGTAGGGTCGTCCCCACGACCCCGGGACTAGATTGGCCCGCCACCGTCAAGTCCGACGACTATAGGGTCGTCCCAACGACCTCGGGACTAGGTTGGCCAGCCGCCGACATGTCCGACGACTATAGGGTCGTCCCCACGACCCCGGGCCAAAGATGTCCAGCCGCCGTCATGTCCGACGACTATAGGGTCGTCCCCACGACCCCGAGACTAGATTGGCCCGCGACCGTCATTTCCGACGACAATAGGGTCGTCCCCACGACCCCGGGACCAGGTTGGCCAAGCGCCGACATTTCCGACGACTATAGACGCGTCCCCACGACACCGGGCCAAAGTTGGCCAGCCGCCGACATGTCCGACGACTGTAGGGTCGTCCCCACGACCCCGGGCCAATGTTGGCCAATCGCCGACATCTCCGACGACTAGGGGGTCGTCCCCACGACCCCGGGACTAGATTGGCCCGCCATCGTCATGTCCAACGACAATAGGGTCGTCCCCACGACCCCGGGACTAGGTTGACAAGCCGCCAACATGTCCGACGACTATAGGGTCGTCCCCACGACCACGGGCCAAAGTTGGCCAGCCGCCGACATGTCCGACGACTATTGGGCCGTCCCCACGACCACGGGCCAAAGTTGGCAAGCCGCCGAAATGTCCGACGACTGTAGGGTCGTCCCCACAACCCCGGGACTAGATTGGCCCGCCACCGTCAAGTCCGACGACTATAGGGTCGTACCCACGACCCCGGGCCAAAGTTGGCAAGCCGCCGAAATGTCCGACGACTGTAGGGTCGTCCCCAAGACCCCAGGACTAGATTGGCCCGCCACCGTCATGTCCGACGACAATAGGGTCGTCCCCACGACCCCGGGGCTAGGATGGCCCGCCGCCGACATGTTCAACGACTATTGGGCCGTCCCCACGACCCCGGGCCAATGTTGGCCAGCCGCCGACATGTCCGACGACTATAGGGTCGTCCATACGACCCCGGGACTAAATTGGCCCGCCACCGTCATGTCCAACGACTATAGGGTCTAGGTTGACAAGACGCCAAAATGTTCGACGAATATAGGGTCGTCCCCACGACCCCGGGCTAAAGATGGCATGCCGCCGAAATGTCCGACGACAATCGGATCGTCCCCACGACCACGGGCCAAAGTTGGCCAGCCGCCGACATGTCCGACGACTATTGGGTCGTCCCCACGACCCCGGGCCAAAGTTGGCCAGCCGCCGACTTGTCCGACGACTATGGGGTCGTCCCCACGACCCCAGGACTAGATTGGCCCGCCACCGTCATGTCCGACGACAATAGGGTCGTCCCCACGACCCCGGGCCAATGTTGGCCAATCGCCCACATGTCCGACGACTATAGGGTCGTCGATACGACCCCGGGACTAAATTGGCCCGCCACCGTCATGTCCAACGACTATAGGGTCGTCCCCACAACCACGGGCCAAAGTTGGCCAGCCGCCAACTTGTCCGACGACTATGGGGTCGTCCCCACGACCCCGGGCCAAAGTTGGCCAGCCGCCGACATGTCCGACGACTATAGGGTCGTCCCCACGACCCCGAGACTAGATTGGCCCGCCACCGTCATGTCCGACGACAATAGGGTCGTCCCCACGACCCCGAGTCCAGGTTGGCCAGGCTCCGACATTTCCGACGACTATAGAGTCGTCCCCACGACACCGGGCCAAATGGCCAGCCGCCGACATGTCCGACGACTATAGGGTCGTCCCCACCACCCCGGGCCAAAGTTGGCAAGCCGCCGAAATGTCCGACGACTCTAGGGTCGTCCCCAAGACCCCGGGACTAGATTGGCCCGCCACCGTCAAGTCCGACGACTATAGGGTCGTCCCCACGACCTCGGGACTAGGTTGGCCAGCCGCCGACATGTCCGATGACTATAGGGTCGTCCCCACGACCCCGGGCCAATGTTGGCCAATCGCCGACATGTCCGACGACTATAGGGTCGTCCATACGACCCCGGGACTAAATTGGCCCGCCACCGTCATGTCCAACGACTATAGGGTCATCCCCACGACCCCGGGTCTAGGTTGACACGACGCCAAAATGTTCGACGAATATAGGGTCGTCCCCACGACCCCGGGCTAAAGATGGCATGCCGCCGAAATGTCCGACGACTATAGGGTCGTCCCCACGACCGCGGGACTAGGCTGACAAGCCGCCAACATGTCCGACGACTATAGGGTCGTCCCCACGACCCCGGGCCAAAGTTGGCCAGCCGCCGACAGGTCCGACGACTATAGGGTCGTCCCAACGACCTCGGGACTAGGTTGGCCAGCCGCCGACATGTCCGACGACTATAGGGTCGTCCCCATGACCCCGGGCCAAAGATGTCCAGCCGCCGTCTTGTCCGACGACTATAGGGTCGTCCCCACGACCACGGGCCAAAGTTGGCCAGCCGCCGACATGTCCGACGACTATTGGGCCGTCCCCACGACCACGGGCCAAAGTTGGCAAGCCGCCGAAATGTCCGACGACTATAGGGTCGTCCCCACGACCCCGGGCCAAAGATGTCCAGCCGCCGTCTTGTCCGACGACTATAGGGTCGTCCCCACGACCCCGGGCCAAAGTTGGCAAGCCGCCGAAATGTCCGACGACTGTAGGGTCGTCCCCAAGACCCCAGGAGTAGATTGGCCCGCCACCGTCATGTCCGACGACAATAGGGTCGTCCCCACGACCCCGAGGCTAGAATGGCCCGCCGCCGACATGTTCAACGACTTTTGGGCCGTCCCCACGACCCCGGGCCAATGTTGGCCAATCGCCGACATGTCCGACGACTATAGGGTCGTCCCTACGACCCCGGGACTAGATTGGCCCGCCACCGTCATGTCCAACGACTATAGGGTCGTCCCCGCGACCGCGGGCCAAAGATGTCCAGCCGCCGTCTTGTCCGACGACTATAGGTTCGTCCCCACGACCCCGGGACTAGATTGGCCCGCCACCGTCATGTCCGACGACTATAGGGTCGTCCCCACGACCCCGAGACTAGATTGGCCCGCGACCGTCATTTCCGACGACAATAGGGTCGTCCCCACGACCCCGGGACCAGGTTGGCCAAGCGCCGACATTTCCGACGACTATAGACGCGTCCCCACGACACCGGGCCAAAGTTGGCCAGCCGCCGACATGTCCGACGACTATAGGGTCGTCCCCACGACCCCGGGCCAAAGTTGGTCAGCCGCCGACATTTCCGACGACTATAGGGTCGTCCCCACGACCCCGGGCCAATGTTGGCCAGCCGCCGACATGTTCAACGACTATTGGGCCGTCCCCACGACCACGGGCCAAAGTTGACCAGCCGCCGACATGTCCGACGACTATAGGGTCGTCCCCACGACCCCGGGCCAATGTTGGCCAATCGCCGACATGTCCGACGACTACAGGGTCGTCCCTACGACCCCGAGACTAGATAGGCCCGCCACCGTCATGTCCGACGACTATCGGATCGTCCCCACGACCACGGGCCAAAGTTGGCCAGCCGCCGTCATGTCCGACGACTATTGGGTCGTCCCCACGACCCCGGGCCAAAGTTGGCCAGCCGCCGACTTGTCCGACGACTATGGGGTCGTCCCCACGACCCCAGGACTAGGTTGGCCCGCCACCGTCTTGTCCGACGACTATAGGGTCGTCCCCACGACCCCGAGACTAGATTGGCCCGCCACCGTCATGTCCGACGACAATAGGGCCGTCCCCACGACCCCGGGTCCAGGTTGGCCAAGCGCCGACATTTCCGACGACTATAGAGTCGTCCCCACGACACCGGGCCAAAGTTGGCCAGCCGCCGACATGTCCGACGACTATAAGGTCGTCCCCACGACCCCGAGACGAGATTGGCCCGCCACCGTCATGTCCGACGATTATAGGGTCGTCCCCACGACGCCGGGACAAGCTTGGCCCGCCGCCGACTTGTCCGACGACTATAGGGTCGTCCCTACGACCCCGGGACAGGATTGGCCCGCCGCCGTCTTGTCCGACGACTATAGGGTCGTCCCCACGACCCCGAGACTAGATTGGCCCGCCACCGTCATGTCCGACGACAATAGGGCCGTCCCCACGACCCCGGGTCCAGGTTGGCCAAGCGCCGACATTTCCGACGACTATAGAGTCGTCCCCACGACACCGGGCCAAAGTTGGCCAGCCGCCGACATGTCCGACGACTATAGGGTCGTCCCCACGACCCCGAGACGAGATTGGCCCGCCACCGTCATGTCCGACGATTATAGGGTCGTCCCCACGACGCCGGGACAAGCTTGGCCCGCCGCCGTCTTGTCCGACGACTATAGGGTCGTCCCCACGACCCCGGGCCAAAGTTGGCAAGCCGCCGAAATGTCCGACGACTGTAGGGTCGTCCCCAAGACCCCAGGAGTAGATTGGCCCGCCACCGTCATGTCCGACGACAATAGGGTCGTCCCCACGACCCCGAGGCTAGAATGGCCCGCCGCCGACATGTTCAACGACTTTTGGGCCGTCCCCACGACCCCGGGCCAATGTTGGCCAATCGCCGACATGTCCGACGACTATAGGGTCGTCCCTACGACCCCGGGACTAGATTGGCCCGCCACCGTCATGTCCAACGACTATAGGGTCGTCCCCGCGACCGCGGGCCAAAGATGTCCAGCCGCCGTCTTGTCCGACGACTATAGGTTCGTCCCCACGACCCCGGGACTAGATTGGCCCGCCACCGTCATGTCCGACGACTATAGGGTCGTCCCCACGACCCCGAGACTAGATTGGCCCGCGACCGTCATTTCCGACGACAATAGGGTCGTCCCCACGACCCCGGGACCAGGTTGGCCAAGCGCCGACATTTCCGACGACTATAGACGCGTCCCCACGACACCGGGCCAAAGTTGGCCAGCCGCCGACATGTCCGACGACTATAGGGTCGTCCCCACGACCCCGGGCCAAAGTTGGTCAGCCGCCGACATTTCCGACGACTATAGGGTCGTCCCCACGACCCCGGGCCAATGTTGGCCAGCCGCCGACATGTTCAACGACTATTGGGCCGTCCCCACGACCACGGGCCAAAGTTGACCAGCCGCCGACATGTCCGACGACTATAGGGTCGTCCCCACGACCCCGGGCCAATGTTGGCCAATCGCCGACATGTCCGACGACTACAGGGTCGTCCCTACGACCCCGAGACTAGATAGGCCCGCCACCGTCATGTCCGACGACTATCGGATCGTCCCCACGACCACGGGCCAAAGTTGGCCAGCCGCCGTCATGTCCGACGACTATTGGGTCGTCCCCACGACCCCGGGCCAAAGTTGGCCAGCCGCCGACTTGTCCGACGACTATGGGGTCGTCCCCACGACCCCAGGACTAGGTTGGCCCGCCACCGTCTTGTCCGACGACTATAGGGTCGTCCCCACGACCCCGAGACTAGATTGGCCCGCCACCGTCATGTCCGACGACAATAGGGCCGTCCCCACGACCCCGGGTCCAGGTTGGCCAAGCGCCGACATTTCCGACGACTATAGAGTCGTCCCCACGACACCGGGCCAAAGTTGGCCAGCCGCCGACATGTCCGACGACTATAGGGTCGTCCCCACGACCCCGAGACGAGATTGGCCCGCCACCGTCATGTCCGACGATTATAGGGTCGTCCCCACGACGCCGGGACAAGCTTGGCCCGCCGCCGACTTGTCCGACGACTATAGGGTCGTCCCTACGACCCCGGGACAGGATTGGCCCGCCGCCGTCTTGTCCGACGACTATAGGGTCGTCCCCACGACCCCGGGACTAGATTGGCCCGCCACCGTCATGTCCGGCGATTATAGTGTCGTCCCCACGACCCCGGGACAAGCTTGGCCCGCCGCCGACTTGTTCGACGACTATAGGGTCGTCCCCACGACCCCGGGACTAGATTGGCCCGCCACCGTCGTGTCCAACGACTATAGGGTCGTCCCCGCGCCCGCGGGCCAAAGATGTCCAGCCGCCGTCTTGTCCGACGACTATAGGTTCGTCCCCACGACCCCGGGACTAGATTGGCCCGCCACCGTCATGTCCGACGACTATAGGGTCGTCCCCACGACCCCGAGACTAGATTGGCCCGCGACCGTCATTTCCGACGACAATAGGGTCGTCCCCACGACCCCGGGACCAGGTTGGCCAAGCGCCGACATTTCCGACGACTATAGACGCGTCCCCACGACACCGGGCCAAAGTTGGCCAGCCGCCGACATGTCCGACGACTATAGGGTCGTCCCCACGACCCCGGGCCAAAGATGTCCAGCCGCCGTCTTTTCCGACGACTATAGGGTCGTCCCCACGACCACGGGCCAAAGTTGGCCAGCCGCCGACATGTCCGACGACTATTGGGCCGACCCCACGACCACGGGCCAAAGTTGGCAAGCCGCCGAAATGTCCGACGACTGTAGGGTCGTCCCCACAACCCCGGGACTAGATTGGCCCGCCACCGTCAAGTCCGACGACTATAGGGTCGTACCCACGACCCCGGGCCAAAGTTGGCAAGCCGCCGAAATGTCCGACGACTGTAGGGTCGTCCCCAAGACCCCAGGACTAGATTGGCCCGCCACCGTCATGTCCGACGACAATAGGGTCGTCCCCACGACCCCGGGGCTAGGATGGCCCGCCGCCGACATGTTCAACGACTATTGGGCCGTCCCCACGACCCCGGGCCAATGTTGGCCAGCCGCCGACATGTCCGACGACTATAGGGTCGTCCCCACGACCCCGGGCCAAAGTTGGCCAGCCGCCGACATGTCCGACGACTATAGAACGTCCCCACGACCCCGAGACTAGACTGGCCCGCCACCGACATGTCCGACGACTATAGAGTCGTCCCCACGACCCCGGGTCAATGTTGGCTCGCCGCCGACATGTCCGACGACTATAGGGTCGTCCCCACGACCCCCGGGCCAAAGCTGAACAGCCACCGACATTTCCGACGACTATAGGGTCGTCCCCACGACCACGGGCCAAAGTTGGCCAGCCGCCACATGTCCGACGACTATAGGGTCGTCCCCACGACCCGGGACTAGACTGGCCCGCCACCGTCATGTCCGACGACTATAGGGTCGTCCCCACGACCCCCGGACTAGGTTGGCCGGCCGCCCACTTGTCCGACGACTATAGGGTCGTCCCCACGACCCCCCGACTAGGTGGGCTCGCCGCCGACTTGTCCGACGACTATAGGGTCATCCCCACGACCCCGGGACTAGGTTGGCCCGCCGCCGACTTGTCCGACGACTATAGGGTCGTCCCCACGACCCCGGGACTAGGCTGGCTCGCCACCGTCATGTCTGACGACTATAGGGTCGTCCCCACGACCCCGGGCCAAAGTTGGCCAGCCGCCGACATGTCCGACGACTATAGGGTCGTCCCCACGACCCCGGGCCAAAGTTGGCCAGCCGCCGACATGTCCGACGACTATAGAACGTCCCCACGACCCCGAGACTAGATTGGCCCGCCACCGTCATGTCCGACGACAATAGGGTCGTCCCCACGACCCCGGGTCCAGGTTGGCCAGCCGCCGACATTTCCGACGACTATAGAGTCGTCCCCACGACACCGGGCCAAAGTTGGCCAGCCGCCTACATGTCCGACGACTATAGGGTCGTCCCCACGACCCCGGGTCCAGGTTGGCCAGCCGCCGACATTTCCAACGACTATAGAGTCGTCCCCACGACACCGGGCCAAAGTTGGCCAGCCGCCTACATGTCCGACGACTATAGGGTCGTCCCCACGACCCCGGGTCCAGGTTGGCCAGCCGCCGACATTTCCGACGACTATAGAGTCGTCCCCACGACACCGGGCCAAAGTTGACAAGCCGCCGAAATGTCCGACGACTGTAGGGTCGTCCCCAAGACCCCGGGACTAGATTGGCCCGCCACCGTCAAGTCCGACGACTATAGGGTCGTCCCCACGACCCCGGGCCAAAGTTGGCAAGCCGCCGAAATGTCCGACGACTGTAGGGTCGTCCCCACGACCCCGGGACTAGATTGGCCCGCCACCGTCAAGTCCGACGACTATAGGGTCGTCCCAACGACCTCGGGACTAGGTTGGCCAGCCGCCGACATGTCCGACGACTATAGGGTCGTCCCCACGACCCCGGGCCAAAGATGTCCAGCCGCCGTCATGTCCGACGACTATAGGGTCGTCCCCACGACCCCGAGACTAGATTGGCCCGCGACCGTCATTTCCGACGACAATAGGGTCGTCCCCACGACCCCGGGACCAGGTTGGCCAAGCGCCGACATTTCCGACGACTATAGACGCGTCCCCACGACACCGGGCCAAAGTTGGCCAGCCGCCGACATGTCCGACGACTATAGGGTCGTCCCCACGACCCCGGGCCAAAGATGTCCAGCCGCCGTCTTTTCCGACGACTATAGGGTCGTCCCCACGACCACGGGCCAAAGTTGGCCAGCCGCCGACATGTCCGACGACTATTGGGCCGTCCCCACGACCACGGGCCAAAGTTGGCAAGCCGCCGAAATGTCCGACGACTGTAGGGTCGTCCCCACAACCCCGGGACTAGATTGGCCCGCCACCGTCAAGTCCGACGACTATAGGGTCGTACCCACGACCCCGGGCCAAAGTTGGCAAGCCGCCGAAATGTCCGACGACTGTAGGGTCGTCCCCAAGACCCCAGGACTAGATTGGCCCGCCACCGTCATGTCCGACGACAATAGGGTCGTCCCCACGACCCCGGGGCTAGGATGGCCCGCCGCCGACATGTTCAACGACTATTGGGCCGTCCCCACGACCCCGGGCCAATGTTGGCCAGCCGCCGACATGTCCGACGACTATAGGGTCGTCCATACGACCCCGGGACTAAATTGGCCCGCCACCGTCATGTCCAACGACTATAGGGTCTAGGTTGACAAGACGCCAAAATGTTCGACGAATATAGGGTCGTCCCCACGACCCCGGGCTAAAGATGGCATGCCGCCGAAATGTCCGACGACAATCGGATCGTCCCCACGACCACGGGCCAAAGTTGGCCAGCCGCCGACATGTCCGACGACTATTGGGTCGTCCCCACGACCCCGGGCCAAAGTTGGCCAGCCGCCGACTTGTCCGACGACTATGGGGTCGTCCCCACGACCCCAGGACTAGATTGGCCCGCCACCGTCATGTCCGACGACAATAGGGTCGTCCCCACGACCCCGGGCCAATGTTGGCCAATCGCCCACATGTCCGACGACTATAGGGTCGTCGATACGACCCCGGGACTAAATTGGCCCGCCACCGTCATGTCCAACGACTATAGGGTCGTCCCCACAACCACGGGCCAAAGTTGGCCAGCCGCCAACTTGTCCGACGACTATGGGGTCGTCCCCACGACCCCGGGCCAAAGTTGGCCAGCCGCCGACATGTCCGACGACTATAGGGTCGTCCCCACGACCCCGAGACTAGATTGGCCCGCCACCGTCATGTCCGACGACAATAGGGTCGTCCCCACGACCCCGAGTCCAGGTTGGCCAGGCTCCGACATTTCCGACGACTATAGAGTCGTCCCCACGACACCGGGCCAAATGGCCAGCCGCCGACATGTCCGACGACTATAGGGTCGTCCCCACCACCCCGGGCCAAAGTTGGCAAGCCGCCGAAATGTCCGACGACTCTAGGGTCGTCCCCAAGACCCCGGGACTAGATTGGCCCGCCACCGTCAAGTCCGACGACTATAGGGTCGTCCCCACGACCTCGGGACTAGGTTGGCCAGCCGCCGACATGTCCGATGACTATAGGGTCGTCCCCACGACCCCGGGCCAATGTTGGCCAATCGCCGACATGTCCGACGACTATAGGGTCGTCCATACGACCCCGGGACTAAATTGGCCCGCCACCGTCATGTCCAACGACTATAGGGTCATCCCCACGACCCCGGGTCTAGGTTGACACGACGCCAAAATGTTCGACGAATATAGGGTCGTCCCCACGACCCCGGGCTAAAGATGGCATGCCGCCGAAATGTCCGACGACTATAGGGTCGTCCCCACGACCGCGGGACTAGGCTGACAAGCCGCCAACATGTCCGACGACTATAGGGTCGTCCCCACGACCCCGGGCCAAAGTTGGCCAGCCGCCGACAGGTCCGACGACTATAGGGTCGTCCCAACGACCTCGGGACTAGGTTGGCCAGCCGCCGACATGTCCGACGACTATAGGGTCGTCCCCACGACCCCGGGCCAAAGATGTCCAGCCGCCGTCTTGTCCGACGACTATAGGGTCGTCCCCACGACCACGGGCCAAAGTTGGCCAGCCGCCGACATGTCCGACGACTATTGGGCCGTCCCCACGACCACGGGCCAAAGTTGGCAAGCCGCCGAAATGTCCGACGACTATAGGGTCGTCCCCACGACCCCGGGCCAAAGATGTCCAGCCGCCGTCTTGTCCGACGACTATAGGGTCGTCCCCACGACCCCGGGCCAAAGTTGGCAAGCCGCCGAAATGTCCGACGACTGTAGGGTCGTCCCCAAGACCCCAGGAGTAGATTGGCCCGCCACCGTCATGTCCGACGACAATAGGGTCGTCCCCACGACCCCGGGGCTAGAATGGCCCGCCGCCGACATGTTCAACGACTTTTGGGCCGTCCCCACGACCCCGGGCCAATGTTGGCCAATCGCCGACATGTCCGACGACTATAGGGTCGTCCCTACGACCCCGGGACTAGATTGGCCCGCCACCGTCATGTCCAACGACTATAGGGTCGTCCCCGCGACCGCGGGCCAAAGATGTCCAGCCGCCGTCTTGTCCGACGACTATAGGTTCGTCCCCACGACCCCGGGACTAGATTGGCCCGCCACCGTCATGTCCGACGACTATAGGGTCGTCCCCACGACCCCGAGACTAGATTGGCCCGCGACCGTCATTTCCGACGACAATAGGGTCGTCCCCACGACCCCGGGACCAGGTTGGCCAAGCGCCGACATTTCCGACGACTATAGACGCGTCCCCACGACACCGGGCCAAAGTTGGCCAGCCGCCGACATGTCCGACGACTATAGGGTCGTCCCCACGACCCCGGGCCAAAGTTGGTCAGCCGCCGACATTTCCGACGACTATAGGGTCGTCCCCACGACCCCGGGCCAATGTTGGCCAGCCGCCGACATGTTCAACGACTATTGGGCCGTCCCCACGACCACGGGCCAAAGTTGACCAGCCGCCGACATGTCCGACGACTATAGGGTCGTCCCCACGACCCCGGGCCAATGTTGGCCAATCGCCGACATGTCCGACGACTACAGGGTCGTCCCTACGACCCCGAGACTAGATAGGCCCGCCACCGTCATGTCCGACGACTATCGGATCGTCCCCACGACCACGGGCCAAAGTTGGCCAGCCGCCGTCATGTCCGACGACTATTGGGTCGTCCCCACGACCCCGGGCCAAAGTTGGCCAGCCGCCGACTTGTCCGACGACTATGGGGTCGTCCCCACGACCCCAGGAATAGGTTGGCCCGCCACCGTCTTGTCCGACGACTATAGGGTCGTCCCCACGACCCCGAGACTAGATTGGCCCGCCACCGTCATGTCCGACGACAATAGGGCCGTCCCCACGACCCCGGGTCCAGGTTGGCCAAGCGCCGACATTTCCGACGACTATAGAGTCGTCCCCACGACACCGGGCCAAAGTTGGCCAGCCGCCGACATGTCCGACGACTATAGGGTCGTCCCCACGACCCCGAGACGAGATTGGCCCGCCACCGTCATGTCCGACGATTATAGGGTCGTCCCCACGACGCCGGGACAAGCTTGGCCCGCCGCCGACTTGTCCGACGACTATAGGGTCGTCCCTACGACCCCGGGACAGGATTGGCCCGCCGCCGTCTTGTCCGACGACTATAGGGTCGTCCCCACGACCCCGGGACTAGATTGGCCCGCCACCGTCATGTCCGGCGATTATAGTGTCGTCCCCACGACCCCGGGACAAGCTTGGCCCGCCGCCGACTTGTTCGACGACTATAGGGTCGTCCCCACGACCCCGGGACTAGATTGGCCCGCCACCGTCGTGTCCAACGACTATAGGGTCGTCCCCGCGACCGCGGGCCAAAGATGTCCAGCCGCCGTCTTGTCCGACGACTATAGGTTCGTCCCCACGACCCCGGGACTAGATTGGCCCGCCACCGTCATGTCCGACGACTATAGGGTCGTCCCCACGACCCCGAGACTAGATTGGCCCGCGACCGTCATTTCCGACGACAATAGGGTCGTCCCCACGACCCCGGGACCAGGTTGGCCAAGCGCCGACATTTCCGACGACTATAGACGCGTCCCCACGACACCGGGCCAAAGTTGGCCAGCCGCCGACATGTCCGACGACTATAGGGTCGTCCCCACGACCCCGGGCCAAAGATGTCCAGCCGCCGTCTTTTCCGACGACTATAGGGTCGTCCCCACGACCACGGGCCAAAGTTGGCCAGCCGCCGACATGTCCGACGACTATTGGGCCGTCCCCACGACCACGGGCCAAAGTTGGCAAGCCGCCGAAATGTCCGACGACTGTAGGGTCGTCCCCACAACCCCGGGACTAGATTGGCCCGCCACCGTCAAGTCCGACGACTATAGGGTCGTACCCACGACCCCGGGCCAAAGTTGGCAAGCCGCCGAAATGTCCGACGACTGTAGGGTCGTCCCCAAGACCCCAGGACTAGATTGGCCCGCCACCGTCATGTCCGACGACAATAGGGTCGTCCCCACGACCCCGGGGCTAGGATGGCCCGCCGCCGACATGTTCAACGACTATTGGGCCGTCCCCACGACCCCGGGCCAATGTTGGCCAGCCGCCGACATGTCTGTCGACTATAGGGTCGTCCACACGACCCCGGGACTAAATTGGCCCGCCACCGTCATGTCCAACGACTATAGGGTCGTCCCCACAACCACGGGCCAAAGTTGGCCAGCCGCCAACTTGTCCGACGACTATGGGGTCGTCCCCACGACCCCGGGCCAAAGTTGGCCAGCCGCCGACATGTCCGACGACTATAGGGTCGTCCCCACGACCCCGAGACTAGATTGGCCCGCCACCGTCATGTCCGACGACAATAGGGTCGTCCCCACGACCCCGAGTCCAGGTTGGCCAGGCTCCGACATTTCCGACGACTATAGAGTCGTCCCCACGACACCGGGCCAAATGGCCAGCCGCCGACATGTCCGACGACTATAGGGTCGTCCCCACCACCCCGGGCCAAAGTTGGCAAGCCGCCGAAATGTCCGACGACTCTAGGGTCGTCCCCAAGACCCCGGGACTAGATTGGCCCGCCACCGTCAAGTCCGACGACAATAGGGTCGTCCCCACGACCTCGGGACTAGGTTGGCCAGCCGCCGACATGTCCGATGACTATAGGGTCGTCCCCACGACCCCGGGCCAATGTTGGCCAATCGCCGACATGTCCGACGACTATAGGGTCGTCCATACGACCCCGGGACTAAATTGGCCCGCCACCGTCATGTCCAACGACTATAGGGTCATCCCCACGACCCCGGGTCTAGGTTGACACGACGCCAAAATGTTCGACGAATATAGGGTCGTCCCCACGACCCCGGGCTAAAGATGGCATGCCGCCGAAATGTCCGACGACTATAGGGTCGTCCCCACGACCGCGGGACTAGGCTGACAAGCCGCCAACATGTCCGACGACTATAGGGTCGTCCCCACGACCCCGGGCCAAAGTTGGCCAGCCGCCGACAGGTCCGACGACTATAGGGTCGTCCCAACGACCTCGGGACTAGGTTGGCCAGCCGCCGACATGTCCGACGACTATAGGGTCGTCCCCATGACCCCGGGCCAAAGATGTCCAGCCGCCGTCTTGTCCGACGACTATAGGGTCGTCCCCACGACCGCGGGCCAAAGATGTCCAGCCGCCGTCTTGTCCGACGACTATAGGGTCGTACCCACGACCCCGGGACTACATTGGCCCGCCACCGTCATGTCCAACGACTATAGGGTCGTCCCCACGACCCCGGGCCAAAGTTGGCAAGCCGCCGAAATGTCCGACGACTATAGGGTCGTCCCCACGACCGCGACCCAAGAATATCCAGCCGCCGTCTTGTCCGACGACTATAGGGTCGTCCCCACGACCCCGGGACTAGATTGGCCCGCCACCGTCATGTCCGACGACTATAGGGTCGTCCCCACGACCCCGGGACAAGGTTGGCCCGCCGCCGACTTGTCCGACGACTATAGGGTCGTACCCACGACCCCGGGACTAGGCAGACAAGCCGCCAACATGTCCGACGACTATAGGGTCGTCCCGACGACCCCGGGCCAATGTTGGCCAATCACCAACATGTCCGACGACAATAGGGTCGTCCCTACGACCCCGGCACTAGATTGGCCGGCCACCGTCATGTCCAACGACTATAGGGTCGTCCCCACGACCCCGGGACTAGGTTGACAAGCCGCCAACATATCCGACGACTATAGGGTCGTCCCCACGACCCCGGGCCAAAGTTGGCAAGCCGCCGAAATGTCCGACGACTATAGGGTCGTCCCCACGACCCCGGGCCAAAGTTGGCAAGCCGCCGAAATGTCCGACGACTATAGGGTCGTCCCCACAACCCCGGGACTAGATTGGCACGCCACCGTCAAGTCCGACGAGTATAGGATCGTCTCCACGACCACGGGCCAAAGTTGGCCAGCCGCCGACATGTCCGTCGACTATAGGGTCGTCCCCACGACCCCGGGCCAAAGTTGGCAAGCCGCCGAAATGTCCGACGACTATAGGGTCGTCCCCACGACCGCGGGCCAAAGATGTCCAGCCGCCGTCTTGTCCGACGACTATAGGGTCGTACCCACGACCCCGGGACTACATTGGCCCGCCACCGTCATGTCCAACGACTATAGGGTAGTCCCCACGACCCCGGTACTAGATTGGCCCGCCACCGTCATGTCCAACGACTATCGAATCGTCCCCACAACCCCGGGCCAATGTTGGCCAATCGCCGACATGTCCGACGACCATAGGGTCGTACCTACGACCCCGGGACTAGATTGGCCCGCCACCGTCATGTCCGACGACAATAGGGTTGTCCCCACGACCCTGGGTCTAGGTTGGCCAGCCGCCGACATGTCCGACGACTAAACAGTCGTCCCAACGACCACGGGCAAAAGTTGGCCAGCCGCCGACATGTCCGACGACTATAGGGTCGTCCCCACGACCCCGGGATTAGATTGGCCCGCCGCCGACTTGTCCGATGACTATAGGGTCGTCCCCACGACCCCGGGACTAGATTGGCCCGCCACCGTCTTGTCCGACGACTATAGGGTCGTCCCCACGACCCCGGGACTAGATTGGCCCGCCGCCGACATGTCCGACGACTATAGGGTCGTCCCCACGACAGCGGGCCTACGTTGGCCAGCCGCCGACATGTCCGACGACTAAAGGGTCGTCCCCACGACCCCGGGACTAGGTTGGCTCGCCGCCGACATGTCCGACGACTATAGGGTCGTTCCCACGACACCGGGACTAGGTTGGATCGCCGCCGACTTGTCCGAGCACTATAGGGTCGTCCCCACGACCCTGGGACTAGGTTGGCTCGCCGCCGACATGTCCGACGACAATATGTTCGTCCCCACGACCCCCGGAGTATGTTGGCTCGCCGCCGACTTGTCCGACGACTATAGGGTCGTCCCCACGACCCCGGGACTAGATTGGCCCGCCACCGTCTTGTCTGACGACTATAGGGTCGTCCCCACGACCCCGGGACTAGGTTTGCCCGCCACCGTCATGTCCAACGACTATAGGGTCATCCCCACGACCCCGGGCCAAAGATGGCATGCCGCCGAAATGGCCGACGACTATAGGGTCGTCCCCAGGACCGCGGGCCAAAGATGTCAAGCCGTCGTCTTCTCCGACGACTATAGGGTCGTCCCCACGACCCCGGGCCAATGTTGGCCAATTGCCGACATGTCCGACGACTATAGGGTCGTCCCTACGACCCGGGACTAGATTGGCCCGCCGCCGACTTGTCCGACGACTATAGGGTCGTCCCCACGACCCCGGGACTAGATTGACCCGCCACCGTCTTGTCCGACGACTATAGGGTCGTCCCCACGACCCCGGGACTAGATTGGCCCGCCGCCGACATGTCCGACGACTATAGGGTCGTCCCCACGACAGCGGGCCTACGTTGGCCCGCTGCCGACATGTCCGACGACTAAAGGGTCGTCCCCACGACCCCGGGACTAGGTTGGCTCGCCGCCGACATGTCCGACGACTATAGGGTCGTTCCCACGACACCGGGACTAGGTTCGATCGCCGCCGACTTGTCCGAGCACTATAGGGTCGTCCCCACGACCCTGGGACTAGGTTGGCTCTCCGCCGACATGTCCGACGACTATATGTTCGTCCCCACGACCCCCGGAGTAGGTTGGCTCGCCGCCGACTTGTCCGACGACTATAGGGTCGTCCCCACGACCCCGGGTCAATGTTGGCTCGCCGCCGACATGTCCGACGACTATAGGGTCGTCCCCACGACCCCGGGCCAATGTTGGCCAATCGCCGACATGTCCGACGACTATAGGGTCGTCCCTACGACCCCGGGACTAGATTGGCCCGCCACCGTCATGTCCAACGACAATAGGGTCGTCCCCACGACCATGGGCCAAAGTTGGCCTGCCGCCGTAATGTCCAACGACTATTGGGTCGTCCCCACGACCCGGGACTAGACTGGCCCGCCACCGTCATGTCCGACGACTATAGGGTCGTCCCCACGACCCCCGGACTAGGTTGGCCGGCCGCCGACTTGTCCGACGACTGTAGGGTCGTCCCCACGACCCCGGGACTAGATTGGCCCGCCACCGTCATTTCCGACGACTATAGGGTCGTCCCCACGACCACGGGCCAAAGTTGGCCAGCCGCCGACTTGCCCGACGACTATAGGGTCGTCCCCATGACCCGGGACTAGACTGGCCCGCCACCGTCATGTCCGACCCACTATAGGGTCGTCCCCACGACCCCGGGACTAGGTTGGCCCGCCGCCGACATGTCCGACGACTATAGAGTCGTCCCCACGACACCGGGCCAAAGTTGGCCAGCCGCCGACATGTCCGACGACTATAGAGTCGTCCCCACGACACCGGGACAAGCTTGGCCCGCCGCCGACTTGTCCGACGATTATAGGGTCGTCCCTACGACCCCGGGACTAGATTGGCCCGCCACCGTCATGTCCAACGATTATAGGGTCGTCCCCACGACCCCGGGACTTGATTGGCCCGCCACCGTCATGTCCGACGACAATAGGGTCGTCCCCACGACCCCGGGTCTAGGTTGGCCAGCCGCCGTCATGTCCGACGACTATAGAGTCCTCCCCACGACATTGGGCCAAAGTTGGACAGCCGCCGACATGTCCGACGACTATAGGGTCGTCCCCACGACCACGGGCCAAAGTTGGCCAGCCGCCGACATGTCCGACGACTATTGGATCGTCCCCACGACCACGGGCCAAAGTTGGCCAGCCGCCGCCATGCCCGACGACTATCGGATCGTCCCCACGACCAAGGGCCAAAGTTGGCCTGCCGCCGACATGTCCGACGACTATTTTATCGTCCCCACGACCACGGGCCAAAGTTGGCCAGCCGCCGACATGTCCGACGACTATAGGGTTGTCCCTACGACCCCGGGCCAAAGTTGGCAAGCCGCCGAAATGTCCGACGACTGTAGGGTCGTCCCCACGACCCCGGGACTAGATTGGCCCGCCACCGTCATGTCCGACGACTATAGGGTCGTCCCCACGACCCCGGGACAAGGTTGGCCCGCCGCCGACTTGTCCGACGACTATAGGGTCGTACCCACGACCCCGGGACTAGGCAGACAAGCCGCCAACATGTCCGACGACTATAGGGTCGTCCCGACGACCCCGGGCCAATGTTGGCCAATCACCAACATGTCCGACGACAATAGGGTCGTCCCTACGACCCCGGCACTAGATTGGCCGGCCACCGTCATGTCCAACGACTATAGGGTCGTCCCCACGACCCCGGGACTAGGTTGACAAGCCGCCAACATATCCGACGACTATAGGGTCGTCCCCACGACCCCGGGCCAAAGTTGGCAAGCCGCCGAAATGTCCGACGACTATAGGGTCGTCCCCACGACCCCGGGCCAAAGTTGGCAAGCCGCCGAAATGTCCGACGACTATAGGGTCGTCCCCACAACCCCGGGACTAGATTGGCACGCCACCGTCAAGTCCGACGAGTATAGGATCGTCTCCACGACCACGGGCCAAAGTTGGCCAGCCGCCGACATGTCCGTCGAATATAGGGTCGTCCCCACGACCCCGGGCCAAAGTTGGCAAGCCGCCGAAATGTCCGACGACTATAGGGTCGTCCCCACGACCGCGGGCCAAAGATGTCCAGCCGCCGTCTTGTCCGACGACTATAGGGTCGTACCCACGACCCCGGGACTACATTGGCCCGCCACCGTCATGTCCAACGACTATAGGGTAGTCCCCACGACCCCGGTACTAGATTGGCCCGCCACCGTCATGTCCAACGACTATCGAATCGTCCCCACAACCCCGGGCCAATGTTGGCCAATCGCCGACATGTCCGACGACCATAGGGTCGTACCTACGACCCCGGGACTAGATTGGCCCGCCACCGTCATGTCCGACGACAATAGGGTTGTCCCCACGACCCTGGGTCTAGGTTGGCCAGCCGCCGACATGTCCGACGACTAAACAGTCGTCCCAACGACCACGGGCAAAAGTTGGCCAGCCGCCGACATGTCCGACGACTATAGGGTCGTCCCCACGACCCCGGGATTAGATTGGCCCGCCGCCGACTTGTCCGATGACTATAGGGTCGTCCCCACGACCCCGGGACTAGATTGGCCCGCCACCGTCTTGTCCGACGACTATAGGGTCGTCCCCACGACCCCGGGACTAGATTGGCCCGCCGCCGACATATCCGACGACTATAGGGTCGTCCCCACGACAGCGGGCCTACGTTGGCCAGCCGCCGACATGTCCGACGACTAAAGGGTCGTCCCCACGACCCCGGGACTAGGTTGGCTCGCCGCCGACATGTCCGACGACTATAGGGTCGTTCCCACGACACCGGGACTAGGTTGGATCGCCGCCGACTTGTCCGAGCACTATAGGGTCGTCCCCACGACCCTTGGACTAGGTTGGCTCGCCGCCGACATGTCCGACGACTATATGTTCGTCCCCACGACCCCCGGAGTAGGTTGGCTCGCCGCCGACTTGTCCGACGACTATAGGGTCGTCCCCACGACCCCGGGACTAGATTGGCCCGCCACCGTCTTGTCTGACGACTATAGGGTCGTCCCCACGACCCCGGGACTAGGTTTGCCCGCCACCGTCATGTCCAACGACTATAGGGTCGTCCCCACGACCCCGGGCCAAAGATGGCATGCCGCCGAAATGGCCGACGACTATAGGGTCGTCCCCAGGACCGCGGGCCAAAGATGTCAAGCCGTCGTCTTCTCCGACGACTATAGGGTCGTCCCCACGACCCCGGGCCAATGTTGGCCAATTGCCGACATGTCCGACGACTATAGGGTCGTCCCTACGACCCGGGACTAGATTGGCCCGCCGCCGACTTGTCCGACGACTATAGGGTCGTCCCCACGACCCCGGGACTAGATTGACCCGCCACCGTCTTGTCCGACGACTATAGGGTCGTCCCCACGACCCCGGCACTAGATTGGCCCGCCGCCGACATGTCCGACGACTATAGGGTCGTCCCCACGACAGCGGGCCTACGTTGGCCCGCTGCCGACATGTCCGACGACTAAAGGGTCGTCCCCACGACCCCGGGACTAGGTTGGCTCGCCGCCGACATGTCCGACGACTATAGGGTCGTTCCCACGACACCGGGACTAGGTTCGATCGCCGCCGACTTGTCCGAGCACTATAGGGTCGTCCCCACGACCCTGGGACTAGGTTGGCTCTCCGCCGACATGTCCGACGACAATATGTTCGTCCCCACGACCCCCGGAGTAGGTTGGCTCGCCGCCGACTTGTCCGACGACTATAGGGTCGTCCCCACGACCCCGGGTCAATGTTGGCTCGCCGCCGACATGTCCGACGACTATAGGGTCGTCCCCACGACCCCGGGCCAATGTTGGCCAATCGCCGACATGTCCGACGACTATAGGGTCGTCCCTACGACCCCGGGACTAGATTGGCCCGCCACCGTCATGTCCAACGACAATAGGGTCGTCCCCACGACCATGGGCCAAAGTTGGCCTGCCGCCGTAATGTCCAACGACTATTGGGTCGTCCCCACGACCCGGGACTAGACTGGCCCGCCACCGTCATGTCCGACGACTATAGGGTCGTCCCCACGACCCCCGGACTAGGTTGGCCGGCCGCCGACTTGTCCGACGACTGTAGGGTCGTCCCCACGACCCCGGGACTAGATTGGCCCGCCACCGTCATTTCCGACGACTATAGGGTCGTCCCCACGACCACGGGCCAAAGTTGGCCAGCCGCCGACTTGCCCGACGACTATAGGGTCGTCCCCATGACCCGGGACTAGACTGGCCCGCCACCGTCATGTCCGACCCACTATAGGGTCGTCCCCACGACCCCGGGACTAGGTTGGCCCGCCGCCGACATGTCCGACGACTATAGAGTCGTCCCCACGACACCGGGCCAAAGTTGGCCAGCCGCCGACATGTCCGACGACTATAGAGTCGTCCCCACGACACCGGGACAAGCTTGGCCCGCCGCCGACTTGTCCGACGATTATAGGGTCGTCCCTACGACCCCGGGACTAGATTGGCCCGCCACCGTCATGTCCAACGATTATAGGGTCGTCCCCACGACCCCGGGACTTGATTGGCCCGCCACCGTCATGTCCGACGACAATAGGGTCGTCCCCACGACCCCGGGTCTAGGTTGGCCAGCCGCCGTCATGTCCGACGACTATAGAGTCGTCCCCACGACATTGGGCCAAAGTTGGACAGCCGCCGACATGTCCGACGACTATAGGGTCGTCCCCACGACCACGGGCCAAAGTTGGCCAGCCGCCGACATGTCCGACGACTATTGGATCGTCCCCACGACCACGGGCCAAAGTTGGCCAGCCGCCGCCATGCCCGACGACTATCGGATCGTCCCCACGACCAAGGGCCAAAGTTGGCCTGCCGCCGACATGTCCGACGACTATTTTATCGTCCCCACGACCACGGGCCAAAGTTGGCCAGCCGCCGACATGTCCGACGACTATAGGGTTGTCCCTACGACCCCGGGCCAAAGTTGGCAAGCCGCCGAAATGTCCGACGACTGTAGGGTCGTCCCCACGACCCCGGGACTAGATTGGCCCGCCACCGTCAAATCCGACGACTATAGGGTCGTCCCCACGACCCCGGGCAAAAGTTGGCCAGCCGCTGACATGTCCAACGACTATAGGGTCGTCCCCACGACACCGGGCCAATGTTGGCCAGCCGCCGACATGTCCGACGACTATTGGATCGTCCCCACGACCACGGGCCAAAGTTGGCCAGCCGCCGCCATGCCCGACGACTATCGGATCGTCCCCACGACCAAGGGCCAAAGTTGGCCTGCCGCCGACATGTCCGACGACTATTTTATCGTCCCCACGACCACGGGCCAAAGTTGGCCAGCCGCCGACATGTCCGACGACTATAGGGTTGTCCCTACGACCCCGGGCCAAAGTTGGCAAGCCGCCGACATGTCCGAAGACTATAGGGTCGTCCCCACGACCCCGGGACTAGATTGGCCAGCCGCCGACATGTCCGACGACTATAGAGTCGTCCCCACGACACCGGGACAAGCTTGGCCCGCCGCCGACATGTCCGACGACTATTGGATCGTCCCCACGACCCCGGGACTAGATTGGCCGGCCACCGTCATGTCCAACGACTATCGGATCGTCCCCACGACCACGGGCCAAAGTTGGCCAGCCGCTGACATGTCCGACGACTATTGGGTCGTCCCCACGACCCCGGGTGTAGGTTGGCCAGCCGCCGACATGTCCGACGACTATAGAGTCGTCCCCACGACACCGGGCCAATGTTGGCCAGCCGCCGACCTGTCCGACGACTATAGGGTCGTCCCCACGACCCCGGGACTAGGTTGGCCAGCCGCCGACATGTCCGACGACTATAGGGTCGTCCCGACGACCCCGGGCCAAAGTTGGCCAGCCGCTGACATGTCCAACGACTATAGGGTCGTCCCCACGACCACGGGCCAAAGTTGGCCAGCCGCCGACATGTCCGACGACTTTTGGATCATCCCCACGACCACGGGCCAAAGTTGGCCAGCCGCCGACATGTCCGACGACTATAGGGTCGTCCCCACGACCCCGGGCCAAAGATGTCCTGCCGCCGTCTTGTCCGACGACTATAGGGTCGTACCCACGACCTCGGGACTAGATTGGCCCGCCACCGTCATGTCCAACGACTATAGGGTCGTCCCCACAACCACGGGCCAAAGTTGGCCCGCCGCCGACATGTCCGACGACTATAGAGTCGTCCCCACGACACCGGGCCAAAGTTGGCCAGCCGCCGACATGTCCGACGACTATAGGGTCGTCCCCACGACCCCGGGACTAGATTGGCCCGCCACCGTCATGTCCAACGACTATCGGATCGTCCCCACGACCACGCGCCAAAGTTGGCCAGCCGCCGACATGTCCGACGACTATTGGGTCGTCCCCACGACCACGGGCCAAAGTTGGCCAGCCGCCGACATGTCCGACGACTATAGGGTCGTCCCCACGACACCGGGACAAGCTTGGCCCGCCGCCGACTTGTCCGACGATTATAGGGTCGCCCCACGACCCCGGGACTAGATTGGCCCGCCACCGTCATGTCTAACGACTATAGGGTCGTCCCCACAACCACGGGACTAGGTTGGCCCGCCGCCGACATGTCCGACGACTATAGAGTCGTCCCCACGACACCTGGCCAAAGTTGGCCAGCCGCCGACATGTCCGACGACTATAGAGTCGTCCCCACGACACCGGGACAAGCTTGGCCCGCCGCCGACTTGTCCGACGATTATAGGGTCGTCCCTACGACCCCGGGACTAGATTGGCCCGCCACCGTCATGTCCAACGATTATAGGGTCGTCCCCACGACCCCGGGACTTGATTGGCCCGCCACCGTCATGTCCGACGACAATAGGGTCGTCCCCACGACCCCGGGTCTAGGTTGGCCAGCCGCCGTCATGTCCGACGACTATAGAGTCGTCCCCACGACATTGGGCCAAAGTTGGACAGCCGCCGACATGTCCGACGACTATAGGGTCGTCCCCACGACCACGGGCCAAAGTTGGCCAGCCGCCGACATGTCCGACGACTATTGGATCGTCCCCACGACCACGGGCCAAAGTTGGCCAGCCGCCGCCATGCCCGACGACTATCGGATCGTCCCCACGACCAAGGGCCAAAGTTGGCCTGCCGCCGACATGTCCGACGACTATTTTATCGTCCCCACGACCACGGGCCAAAGTTGGCCAGCCGCCGACATGTCCGACGACTATAGGGTTGTCCCTACGACCCCGGGCCAAAGTTGGCAAGCCGCCGAAATGTCCGACGACTGTAGGGTCGTCCCCACGACCCCGGGACTAGATTGGCCCGCCACCGTCAAATCCGACGACTATAGGGTCGTCCCCACGACCCCGGGCAAAAGTTGGCCAGCCGCTGACATGTCCAACGACTATAGGGTCGTCCCCACGACACCGGGCCAATGTTGGCCAGCCGCCGACATGTCCGACGACTATTGGATCGTCCCCACGACCACGGGCCAAAGTTGGCCCGCCGCCGACATGTCCGAAGACTATAGGGTCGTCCCCACGACCCCGGGACTAGATTGGCCAGCCGCCGACATGTCCGACGACTATAGAGTCGTCCCCACGACACCGGGACAAGCTTGGCCCGCCGCCGACATGTCCGACGACTATTGGATCGTCCCCACGACCCCGGGACTAGATTGGCCGGCCACCGTCATGTCCAACGACTATCGGATCGTCCCCACGACCACGGGCCAAAGTTGGCCAGCCGCCGACATGTCCGACGACTATTGGGTCGTCCCCACGACCCCGGGTGTAGGTTGGCCAGCCGCCGACATGTCCGACGACTATAGAGTCGTCCCCACGACACCGGGCCAATGTTGGCCAGCCGCCGACATGTCCGACGACTATAGGGTCGTCCCCACGACCCCGGGACTAGGTTGGCCAGCCGCCGACATGTCCGACGACTATAGGGTCGTCCCGACGACCCCGGGCCAAAGTTGGCCAGCCGCTGACATGTCCAACGACTATAGGGTCGTCCCCACGACCACGGGCCAAAGTTGGCCAGCCGCCGACATGTCCGACGACTTTTGGATCGTCCCCACGACCACGGGCCAAAGTTGGCCAGCCGCCGACATGTCCGACGACTATAGGGTCGTCCCCACGACCCCGGGACTAGGTTGGCCAGCCGCCTACATGTCCGTCGACTATAGGATCGTCCCGACGACCCCGGGCCAATGTTGGCCAATCGCCAACATGTCCGACGACTATAGGGTCGTCCCAACGACCCCGGGACTAGATTGGCCCGCCACCGTCATGTCCAACGATTATAGGGTCGTCCCCACGACCCCGGGACTAGATTGGCCCGCCACCGTCATGTCCGACGACTATCGGATCGACCCCACGACCACGGGCCAAAGCTGGCCAATCGCCGACATGTCCGACGGCTATTGAGTCGTCCCCACGACCACGGGCCAAAGTTGGCCTGCCGCCGACATGTCCGACGACTATAGGGTCGTCCCTATGACCCCGGGACTAGATTGGCCCGCCACCGTCATGTCCGACGACAATAGGGTCGTCCCCACGACCCCGGGTCCAGGTTGGCCTGCCGCCAACATGTCCGACGAATATAGAGTCGTCCCCACGATACCGGGCGAAAGTTGGCCAGCCGGCGACATGTCCGACGACTATAGGGTCGTCCCCACGACCCCGGGACTAGATTGGCCCGCCACCGTCATGTCCGACGACTATCGGATCGTCCCCACGACCACGGGCCAAAGATGGCCAGCCGCCGACATGTCCGACGACTATTGAGTCGTCCCCACGACCACGGGCCAAAGTTGGCCAGCCGCCGACATGTCCGACGACTATAGGGTCGCCCCACGACCCCGGGACTAGATTGGCCCGCCACCGTCATGTCCGACGACAATAGGGTCGTCCCCACGAACACGGGCCAAAGTTGGCCTGCCGCCGACATGTCCGACGACTATAGGGTCGATCCACGACCCCGGGACTAGAATGGCCCGCCACCGTCATGTCCAACGACTATCGGATCGTCCCCACGACCACGGGACTAGGTTGGCCACCCGCCGACATGTCCGACGACTATAGGGTCGTCCCGACGACCCCGGGCCAATGTTGGCCAGCCGCCGACATGTCCGACGACTATTGGATCGTCCCCACGACCACGGGCCAAAGTTGGCCCGCCGCCGACATGTCCGAAGACTATAGGGTCGTCCCCACGACCCCGGGACTAGATTGGCCAGCCGCCGACATGTCCGACGACTATAGAGTCGTCCCCACGACACCGGGACAAGCTTGGCCCGCCGCCGACTTGTCCGACGATTATAGGGTCGTCCCTACGACCCCGGGACTAGATTGGCCCGCCACCGTCATGTCCAACGATTATAGGGTCGTCCCCACGACCCCGGGACTTGATTGGCCCGCCACCGTCATGTCCGACGACAATAGGGTCGTCCCCACGACCCCGGGTCTAGGTTGGCCAGCCGCCGTCATGTCCGACGACTATAGAGTCGTCCCCACGACACCGGGCCAAAGTTGGACAGCCGCCGACATGTCCGACGACTATAGGGTCGTCCCCACGACCTCGGGTCTAGATTGGCCCGCTACCGTCATGTCCGAAGACTATAGGGTCGTCCCCACGACACCGGGACAAGCTTGGCCCGCCGCCGACTTGTCCGACGATTATTATTATTATTATTATTATTATTATTGTATTTACGGGAGAACCCTTTAGAGTACAAAATTTTGAACACAGAAATGCAGTAGTGCATAGTTCATGAAAAAAACATAAAATATAACATAAAACATAATATAAAAAAACATAAAATATACATAAAAAACAGAACAAAACATAACAGTCCACTAAGAGCACAAAAAGCAAAAACGAAAGAATATATCGCATAACACTTAAGACCTAAGAATTAAGACCTAAGAATTGGAGGCGACAGTCCCTTAAGTATACGGTCCCTGAAGACCCCTAAGGAGTCAGTAAATACATCTATATCCACCGGGAAATTATTAATCTCCTCCATCGCACGGTTTATGGGATCAGCAGCGTAATAATGATAATCCGGGACACATGTTGAGAATAGGGGTCTTGAACGCAGAGAGCGTTGCGGTGCGTGAAAGCAAATCAGACCAACGAGCTCCTGGCAGTTTATCTGACCGTGAAGTTCTTTATACAGAAATAATATATCAGAGCATACACGACGGTCACTGAGAGTCAAGAGATTAGTTTTTTGCAGGGCAAAACCATAATCATGGTCACTAAACCGCATAGGGCTGCCAGTTACCCACATGGCCAACCTAAGGAACTTGTGCTGGACCCTCTCAATCAAATTAATGTAGTGTTTATGCCTGGGACTCCAGATCACCGACGCATATTCAACATGCGGCTTCACCAATGCTACGTATAGTAATTTCAATGTTCTGATATGTTTAAAGTCTTTACCGAATCGGGCTATAAACCCAAGGGTTTTCAACGCCTTACAATTAATATTACGATAGTGGTTACGAAAGTCCAGCCCTGACGTAAACGTAACCCCAAGATCCAGGACTTCCGCGACCTCTGTCAGAGAGGAATCGCCCAGAGTGTATGTAGAAGGAAAGCCCCTGATTGTCCTGTGAGACCTTAATAATACGCATTTACCAGTGTTTAGTCGCATCCTGTTTGCGGTACACCACTCCTCGAACCTAAGGAGATCTGCCTGCAACAGATCAACGTCATCAATACAACTAATAGTGCGGAAGATCTTAAGATCATCCGCATACATAAGAAATCTACTGTGCAGAAAAACCTCCTTAAGATCATTAATAAAGAGGAGAAACAGGAGCGGCCCTATGTGCGATCCCTGAGGGACACCTGAGGTCACATTAACTGGATCGGACAATTGATCCTGTATCCTAACCACCTGTACACGGCCTTCAAGATAGCTATTGATCCAAGCGAGGAGCGGCCCATTAATGCCTATTGAGCTTATTTACTAAGCAGGATGGAATGATCAACAGAGTCGAAAGCTTTCCGGAAGTCCGTGTACACGGTATCAACTTGGAGACCGTCATCGAGTGCAGCCGAGATGAAGCACTGGTAAACCGCAAGATTGGAAATCGTCGAACGTCCAGGGACAAATCCATGCTGTTCATCGCAGATGACATTAATGAGCTTAGGCATTAAGTGCTCAGTAAGAATCTCTTCGAAGATCTTCGGCATGACCGATAGTTTGCATATCGGTCTGTAATTCCTTACGTCCGAGCGGTCGCCTGCCTTGAAAACCGGAGTGACCAGTGAGGTCTTCCATGCAACAGGGAAAATACCCCTAGCTAGCGAGGAATTAAAGATGTGCCAGAGGGGCCTAGCTAGAATAAAACGACACTCCTTTAGAAACAATGGTGGAACACCATCGAAACCCGGACCTTTTGACGTGTCAAGCGAATCAAGCATGGAGTAGATTTGACCAATCGAAATAGAAATTGAGTGCAAATTAACATCACTGTCCGGGGTAGAACCAGGAATCAGGGCAGGCGCCGTAACGGACCGGATGGAATATACAGAGCCAAAGAAGTCTGCGAAAAGATTAGCTGCCGCCTCATTCGAGGAGGCAGAAGCGTGGTCCAGATAAACGCTACCGGGAATTCCATGCCCGCCACGCCTGGCGTTTACGAATTTCCAAAAACTCTGGACATTATCACACACAGCACTCTCAACACCATCCATATACTCACTATGTTCACGCGCTAAGACAAGCTTACATCTCGAACGGAGACTCGCAAAGCACAGATAATCGCTCCGTGAACCTGAGCTCTTAAAGATCTTATGTGCCCTTTTCTTCTGCCGAATCAAGTACCTTAAACCCGGTGAAAACCACGGCGGATACGAGGAATGGACCACAGACTTAATCGGAATAAAGGCATCAATTGCATGATTAATATGTCCATACAAACGTTCAAGAGCGGTATCCGGCTCAGAGTCCCCAGTCTCATAATCCCAGTCAACAGAGTTGAGGTAATCGATAACACCGTTGTAATCACCACGCTTAAAGTCCCTGAACTCCGTTATACCGCTCTTATGGCCAGGGCCCGAGGCCAAACCGTTAAACAATACATATAATGGTGGATGATAGGCATCAGGTTGAATAAGGACATCAATAACCCGATCGATGGTGACATTAGAGCAGCTAACAAAGACAAGATCGAGCATAACGTCGAAGTCATTAAAAACATTGTTCATTTGGGCCAGATTGCAGTACCCGGCACACCCCAGAAGGAGGTCAATGGCAGCGGATTCATTCGACGAAATGCCCGACCTTCTAAAGCACTCCTGACCAGAGTCATTGAACCAAACCGCATGAGGCAGGTTAAAATGACCATAAAGACACACGGTATCATCGCTAAACTTATGGTAAAGCTCAATGACCGAGTCAACAAAACTTGCATAAAGTGAAGTCTGGGCCACGGGCGGAATATAAACGGCCCCCAGAAGGAGATATTTATTAGTGTGAAGGTGGACTCTAACAAATAGCTGTTCCACCTCAGAACAATTGGCTGTTACGATGCGGGATGACCACGAGTTCTTGACGGCGATGAGAACACCTCCACCTCTAGTGAAGCAGCTGGTTCGAAGAGATCTATCACATCTGTACACAGTATAATCACGTAAACCCAGTTCGTTAGAAGAAATCGCCGGAGTGAGCCAGGTCTCAACAAAAATAATAATATCATACGAAACCGCGGACAAGAGAACAGAGTTAGCAAGAGAATCCAATTTGGTGCGCAGACCACGGACATTTTGTACGTAAACTAAAGGGTTCAACTCGCGTTTTTTTGAGCCGCGTCCTTATGCGGTCTACCCTCCACGATTTTCGGAAAACCACGAACATAACGGATTGTCTTCCGAGTTTCACCCTGTTCATGGAGAACCCGTAATCTTTCCCTAAGCTGCTCAAGGGTCTCGCGCTGCTGCTTAGTCTTATCATCAGAAATCTTGAAAGGGCCTTTGTAGCGATGCTTATTTTGGAGAATACTCTTCACTTCCGCTGCAGAGTTGAGGCGAACACAGAGAGGCCTACAAGGTACCCTGCCCAACTTGCCAAGGCGATGAGCAACCAGATCCTGGTTGGAAAAGGGGCCAATTTCAGTTAGGACACCCCGTGCCGCGGTCACGTCGGTTGACCTCATCAATTCCGGAGTTGCTTCACGAGGCTCCGGGACACCAAAGATAATGATATTTTTGGATCTCGTCTCCCTGTCATGCAGTTCTTCAAGGAGATCGTCCGCTAACAAAGGCCGCTGATCGGAGGAGGTGGTAGCCTTATCTTCAAGAGCCGTAACGCGGCCAGTCAGGGAGTCAATTTCCGATCTTATCCCACTCAATTCCGCTCTAATACCCGTTAAAAAGTCCTCACGTAGAGCCGCTAGCTTCGAATCGATGATGTCGCTTACTATATCGCTTATCGTCTCGGCGGATGGTAAGGAAGATAGCGTCTGCAGTGTGGCTGCCGGTATAGCAGATAATGAATGTACCGGCGACGCGATAGCCTGGCTAACGGTAGCCTGAGACAAAGGCACACCAGCACTACAATTCAAAAGTTCTTTCCCAAACCAGGGATGGCCCGTACGAGCCAGACACGAGGGCCCAGGATGGCTGGCCACTCCACAACCCGCACAAATGACCGGATCAGCAACCATAGCGGAACAGCCCTTACACTTCCTTGAGGCACGAGGCATATTGGCACTGAGATACAGAATCAGAACACGAAACTACCGAAACACTTCACGAAGTTGAGCCCTTATAATCAGGGATAGATGACCCAGTAGTACTAATAATTACGGGTCTGCAACAGTTTTTGGCTAAAATCCGCACTCGACGAAATACCCGTAAATGAATTTTAAAGAGGCACACAATGAGACACGTGTTAACGTACGCTTAATCAAAACAAAGACGACTTGTCACCTCGACGGCTAGATGATGACTGCCGGTCGTCCCTACGACCCCGGGCCAAAGTTGGCCCGCCGCCGACATGTCCGACGACTATAGAGTCGTCCCCACGACACCGGGCCAAAGTTGGCCAGCCGCCGACATGTCCGACGACTATAGGGTCGTCCCCACGACCCCGGGACTAGATTGGCCCGCCACCGTCATGTCCAACGACTATCGGATCGACCCCACGACCACGGGCCAAAGTTGGCCAGCCGCCGACATGTCCGACGACTATTGAGTCGTCCCCACGACCACGGGCCAAAGTTGGCCAGCCGCCGACATGTCCGACGACTATAGGGTCGCCCCACGACCCCGGGACTAGATTGGCCCGCCACCGTCATGTCCGACGACAATAGGGTCGTCCCCACGAACACGGGCCAAAGTTGGCCTGCCGCCGACATGTCCGACGACTATAGGGTCGATCCACGACCCCGGGACTAGATTGGCCCGCCACCGTCATGTCCGACGACTATCGGATCGACCCCACGCCCACGGACCAAAGTTGGCCAATCGCCGACATGTCCGACGACTATAGGGTCGTCCCTATGACCCCGGGACTAGATTGGCCCGCCACCGTCATGTCCGACGACTATCGGATCGTCCCCACGACCACGGGCCAAAGTTGGCCAGCCGCCGACATGTCCGACGACTATCGGATCGTCCCCACGACCACGGGCCAAAGTTGGCCAGCCGCCGACATGTCCGACGACTATTTTATCGTCCCCACGACCACGGGCCAAAGTTGGCCAGCCGCCGACATGTCCGACGACTATAGGGTCGTCCCCACGACCCCGGGCCAAAGATGTCCAGCCGCCGTCTTGTCCGACGACTATAGGGTCGTCCCCACGACCCCGGGACTAGATTGGCCCGCCACCGTCATGTCCAACGACTATAGGGTCGTCCCCACAACCACGGGCCAAAGTTGGCCCGCCGCCGACATGTCCGACGACTATAGAGTCGTCCCCACGACACCGGGCCAAAGTTGGCCAGCCGCCGACATGTCCGACGACTATTGGATCGTCCCCACGACCACGGGCCAAAGTTGGCCAGCCGCCGACATGTCCGACGACTATAGGGTCGTCCCCACGACCCCGGGACTAGGTTGGCCAGCCGCCGACATGTCCGACGACTATAGGATCGTCCCGACGACCCCGGGCCAATGTTGGCCAATCGCCAACATGTCCGACGACTATAGGGTCGTCCCTACGACCCCGGGACTAGATTGGCCCACCACCGTCATGTCCAACGATTATAGGGTCGTCCCCACGACACCGGGCCAAAGTTGGCCAGCCGCCGACATGTCCGACGACTATAGGGTCGTCCCCACGACCCCGGGACTAGGTTGGCCAGCCGCCGACATGTCCGACGACTATAGGATCGTCCCGACGACCCCGGGCCAATGTTGGCCAATCGCCGACATGTCCGTCGACTATAGGGTCGTCCCTATGACCCCGGGACTGGATTGGCCCGCCGCCGTCTTGTCCGACGACTATAGGGTCTCCCCACGACCCCGGGACTAGATTGGCCCGCCACCGTCATGTCCGACGATTATAGGGTCGTCCCCACGACCCCGGGACAAGCTTGGCCCGCCGCCGACTTGTCCGACGACTATAGGGTCGTCCCCACGACCCCGGGACTAGATTGGCCCGCCACCGTCATGTCCGACGACAATAGGGTCGTCCCCTCGACCCCGGGTCTAGGTTGGCCAGCCGCCGACATGTCCGACGACTATAGAGTCGTCCCCACGACCATGGGCCAAAGTTGGCCTGCCGCCGTAATGTCCAACGACTATTGGGTCGTCCCCACGACCCGGGACTAGACTGGCCCGCCACCGTCATGTCCGACGACTATAGGGTCGTCCCCACGACCCCCGGACTAGGTTGGCCGGCCGCCGACTTGTCCGACGACTGTAGGGTCGTCCCCACGACCCCGGGACTAGATTGGCCCGCCACCGTCATTTCCGACGACTATAGGGTCGTCCCCACGACCACGGGCCAAAGTTGGCCAGCCGCCGACTTGCCCGACGACTATAGGGTCGTCCCCATGACCCGGGACTAGACTGGCCCGCCACCGTCATGTCCGACCCACTATAGGGTCGTCCCCACGACCCCGGGACTAGGTTGGCCCGCCGCCGACATGTCCGACGACTATAGAGTCGTCCCCACGACACCGGGCCAAAGTTGGCCAGCCGCCGACATGTCCGACGACTATAGAGTCGTCCCCACGACACCGGGACAAGCTTGGCCCGCCGCCGACTTGTCCGACGATTATAGGGTCGTCCCTACGACCCCGGGACTAGATTGGCCCGCCACCGTCATGTCCAACGATTATAGGGTCGTCCCCACGACCCCGGGACTTGATTGGCCCGCCACCGTCATGTCCGACGACAATAGGGTCGTCCCCACGACCCCGGGTCTAGGTTGGCCAGCCGCCGTCATGTCCGACGACTATAGAGTCGTCCCCACGACATTGGGCCAAAGTTGGACAGCCGCCGACATGTCCGACGACTATAGGGTCGTCCCCACGACCACGGGCCAAAGTTGGCCAGCCGCCGACATGTCCGACGACTATTGGATCGTCCCCACGACCACGGGCCAAAGTTGGCCAGCCGCCGCCATGCCCGACGACTATCGGATCGTCCCCACGACCAAGGGCCAAAGTTGGCCTGCCGCCGACATGTCCGACGACTATTTTATCGTCCCCACGACCACGGGCCAAAGTTGGCCAGCCGCCGACATGTCCGACGACTATAGGGTTGTCCCTACGACCCCGGGCCAAAGTTGGCAAGCCGCCGAAATGTCCGACGACTGTAGGGTCGTCCCCACGACCCCGGGACTAGATTGGCCCGCCACCGTCAAATCCGACGACTATAGGGTCGTCCCCACGACCCCGGGCAAAAGTTGGCCAGCCGCTGACATGTCCAACGACTATAGGGTCGTCCCCACGACACCGGGCCAATGTTGGCCAGCCGCCGACATGTCCGACGACTATTGGATCGTCCCCACGACCACGGGCCAAAGTTGGCCAGCCGCCGCCATGCCCGACGACTATCGGATCGTCCCCACGACCAAGGGCCAAAGTTGGCCTGCCGCCGACATGTCCGACGACTATTTTATCGTCCCCACGACCACGGGCCAAAGTTGGCCAGCCGCCGACATGTCCGACGACTATAGGGTTGTCCCTACGACCCCGGGCCAAAGTTGGCAAGCCGCCGACATGTCCGAAGACTATAGGGTCGTCCCCACGACCCCGGGACTAGATTGGCCAGCCGCCGACATGTCCGACGACTATAGAGTCGTCCCCACGACACCGGGACAAGCTTGGCCCGCCGCCGACATGTCCGACGACTATTGGATCGTCCCCACGACCCCGGGACTAGATTGGCCGGCCACCGTCATGTCCAACGACTATCGGATCGTCCCCACGACCACGGGCCAAAGTTGGCCAGCCGCTGACATGTCCGACGACTATTGGGTCGTCCCCACGACCCCGGGTGTAGGTTGGCCAGCCGCCGACATGTCCGACGACTATAGAGTCGTCCCCACGACACCGGGCCAATGTTGGCCAGCCGCCGACCTGTCCGACGACTATAGGGTCGTCCCCACGACCCCGGGACTAGGTTGGCCAGCCGCCGACATGTCCGACGACTATAGGGTCGTCCCGACGACCCCGGGCCAAAGTTGGCCAGCCGCTGACATGTCCAACGACTATAGGGTCGTCCCCACGACCACGGGCCAAAGTTGGCCAGCCGCCGACATGTCCGACGACTTTTGGATCATCCCCACGACCACGGGCCAAAGTTGGCCAGCCGCCGACATGTCCGACGACTATAGGGTCGTCCCCACGACCCCGGGCCAAAGATGTCCAGCCGCCGTCTTGTCCGACGACTATAGGGTCGTACCCACGACCTCGGGACTAGATTGGCCCGCCACCGTCATGTCCAACGACTATAGGGTCGTCCCCACAACCACGGGCCAAAGTTGGCCCGCCGCCGACATGTCCGACGACTATAGAGTCGTCCCCACGACACCGGGCCAAAGTTGGCCAGCCGCCGACATGTCCGACGACTATAGGGTCGTCCCCACGACCCCGGGACTAGATTGGCCCGCCACCGTCATGTCCAACGACTATCGGATCGTCCCCACGACCACGCGCCAAAGTTGGCCAGCCGCCGACATGTCCGACGACTATTGGGTCGTCCCCACGACCACGGGCCAAAGTTGGCCAGCCGCCGACATGTCCGACGACTATAGGGTCGTCCCCACGACACCGGGACAAGCTTGGCCCGCCGCCGACTTGTCCGACGATTATAGGGTCGCCCCACGACCCCGGGACTAGATTGGCCCGCCACCGTCATGTCTAACGACTATAGGGTCGTCCCCACAACCACGGGACTAGGTTGGCCCGCCGCCGACATGTCCGACGACTATAGAGTCGTCCCCACGACACCTGGCCAAAGTTGGCCAGCCGCCGACATGTCCGACGACTATAGAGTCGTCCCCACGACACCGGGACAAGCTTGGCCCGCCGCCGACTTGTCCGACGATTATAGGGTCGTCCCTACGACCCCGGGACTAGATTGGCCCGCCACCGTCATGTCCAACGATTATAGGGTCGTCCCCACGACCCCGGGACTTGATTGGCCCGCCACCGTCATGTCCGACGACAATAGGGTCGTCCCCACGACCCCGGGTCTAGGTTGGCCAGCCGCCGTCATGTCCGACGACTATAGAGTCGTCCCCACGACATTGGGCCAAAGTTGGACAGCCGCCGACATGTCCGACGACTATAGGGTCGTCCCCACGACCACGGGCCAAAGTTGGCCAGCCGCCGACATGTCCGACGACTATTGGATCGTCCCCACGACCACGGGCCAAAGTTGGCCAGCCGCCGCCATGCCCGACGACTATCGGATCGTCCCCACGACCAAGGGCCAAAGTTGGCCTGCCGCCGACATGTCCGACGACTATTTTATCGTCCCCACGACCACGGGCCAAAGTTGGCCAGCCGCCGACATGTCCGACGACTATAGGGTTGTCCCTACGACCCCGGGCCAAAGTTGGCAAGCCGCCGAAATGTCCGACGACTGTAGGGTCGTCCCCACGACCCCGGGACTAGATTGGCCCGCCACCGTCAAATCCGACGACTATAGGGTCGTCCCCACGACCCCGGGCAAAAGTTGGCCAGCCGCTGACATGTCCAACGACTATAGGGTCGTCCCCACGACACCGGGCCAATGTTGGCCAGCCGCCGACATGTCCGACGACTATTGGATCGTCCCCACGACCACGGGCCAAAGTTGGCCCGCCGCCGACATGTCCGAAGACTATAGGGTCGTCCCCACGACCCCGGGACTAGATTGGCCAGCCGCCGACATGTCCGACGACTATAGAGTCGTCCCCACGACACCGGGACAAGCTTGGCCCGCCGCCGACATGTCCGACGACTATTGGATCGTCCCCACGACCCCGGGACTAGATTGGCCGGCCACCGTCATGTCCAACGACTATCGGATCGTCCCCACGACCACGGGCCAAAGTTGGCCAGCCGCCGACATGTCCGACGACTATTGGGTCGTCCCCACGACCCCGGGTGTAGGTTGGCCAGCCGCCGACATGTCCGACGACTATAGAGTCGTCCCCACGACACCGGGCCAATGTTGGCCAGCCGCCGACATGTCCGACGACTATAGGGTCGTCCCCACGACCCCGGGACTAGGTTGGCCAGCCGCCGACATGTCCGACGACTATAGGGTCGTCCCGACGACCCCGGGCCAAAGTTGGCCAGCCGCTGACATGTCCAACGACTATAGGGTCGTCCCCACGACCACGGGCCAAAGTTGGCCAGCCGCCGACATGTCCGACGACTTTTGGATCGTCCCCACGACCACGGGCCAAAGTTGGCCAGCCGCCGACATGTCCGACGACTATAGGGTCGTCCCCACGACCCCGGGACTAGGTTGGCCAGCCGCCTACATGTCCGTCGACTATAGGATCGTCCCGACGACCCCGGGCCAATGTTGGCCAATCGCCAACATGTCCGACGACTATAGGGTCGTCCCAACGACCCCGGGACTAGATTGGCCCGCCACCGTCATGTCCAACGATTATAGGGTCGTCCCCACGACCCCGGGACTAGATTGGCCCGCCACCGTCATGTCCGACGACTATCGGATCGACCCCACGACCACGGGCCAAAGCTGGCCAATCGCCGACATGTCCGACGGCTATTGAGTCGTCCCCACGACCACGGGCCAAAGTTGGCCTGCCGCCGACATGTCCGACGACTATAGGGTCGTCCCTATGACCCCGGGACTAGATTGGCCCGCCACCGTCATGTCCGACGACAATAGGGTCGTCCCCACGACCCCGGGTCCAGGTTGGCCTGCCGCCAACATGTCCGACGAATATAGAGTCGTCCCCACGATACCGGGCGAAAGTTGGCCAGCCGGCGACATGTCCGACGACTATAGGGTCGTCCCCACGACCCCGGGACTAGATTGGCCCGCCACCGTCATGTCCGACGACTATCGGATCGTCCCCACGACCACGGGCCAAAGATGGCCAGCCGCCGACATGTCCGACGACTATTGAGTCGTCCCCACGACCACGGGCCAAAGTTGGCCAGCCGCCGACATGTCCGACGACTATAGGGTCGCCCCACGACCCCGGGACTAGATTGGCCCGCCACCGTCATGTCCGACGACAATAGGGTCGTCCCCACGAACACGGGCCAAAGTTGGCCTGCCGCCGACATGTCCGACGACTATAGGGTCGATCCACGACCCCGGGACTAGAATGGCCCGCCACCGTCATGTCCAACGACTATCGGATCGTCCCCACGACCACGGGACTAGGTTGGCCACCCGCCGACATGTCCGACGACTATAGGGTCGTCCCGACGACCCCGGGCCAATGTTGGCCAGCCGCCGACATGTCCGACGACTATTGGATCGTCCCCACGACCACGGGCCAAAGTTGGCCCGCCGCCGACATGTCCGAAGACTATAGGGTCGTCCCCACGACCCCGGGACTAGATTGGCCAGCCGCCGACATGTCCGACGACTATAGAGTCGTCCCCACGACACCGGGACAAGCTTGGCCCGCCGCCGACTTGTCCGACGATTATAGGGTCGTCCCTACGACCCCGGGACTAGATTGGCCCGCCACCGTCATGTCCAACGATTATAGGGTCGTCCCCACGACCCCGGGACTTGATTGGCCCGCCACCGTCATGTCCGACGACAATAGGGTCGTCCCCACGACCCCGGGTCTAGGTTGGCCAGCCGCCGTCATGTCCGACGACTATAGAGTCGTCCCCACGACACCGGGCCAAAGTTGGACAGCCGCCGACATGTCCGACGACTATAGGGTCGTCCCCACGACCTCGGGTCTAGATTGGCCCGCTACCGTCATGTCCGAAGACTATAGGGTCGTCCCCACGACACCGGGACAAGCTTGGCCCGCCGCCGACTTGTCCGACGATTATTATTATTATTATTATTATTATTATTGTATTTACGGGAGAACCCTTTAGAGTACAAAATTTTGAACACAGAAATGCAGTAGTGCATAGTTCATGAAAAAAACATAAAATATAACATAAAACATAATATAAAAAAACATAAAATATACATAAAAAACAGAACAAAACATAACAGTCCACTAAGAGCACAAAAAGCAAAAACGAAAGAATATATCGCATAACACTTAAGACCTAAGAATTAAGACCTAAGAATTGGAGGCGACAGTCCCTTAAGTATACGGTCCCTGAAGACCCCTAAGGAGTCAGTAAATACATCTATATCCACCGGGAAATTATTAATCTCCTCCATCGCACGGTTTATGGGATCAGCAGCGTAATAATGATAATCCGGGACACATGTTGAGAATAGGGGTCTTGAACGCAGAGAGCGTTGCGGTGCGTGAAAGCAAATCAGACCAACGAGCTCCTGGCAGTTTATCTGACCGTGAAGTTCTTTATACAGAAATAATATATCAGAGCATACACGACGGTCACTGAGAGTCAAGAGATTAGTTTTTTGCAGGGCAAAACCATAATCATGGTCACTAAACCGCATAGGGCTGCCAGTTACCCACATGGCCAACCTAAGGAACTTGTGCTGGACCCTCTCAATCAAATTAATGTAGTGTTTATGCCTGGGACTCCAGATCACCGACGCATATTCAACATGCGGCTTCACCAATGCTACGTATAGTAATTTCAATGTTCTGATATGTTTAAAGTCTTTACCGAATCGGGCTATAAACCCAAGGGTTTTCAACGCCTTACAATTAATATTACGATAGTGGTTACGAAAGTCCAGCCCTGACGTAAACGTAACCCCAAGATCCAGGACTTCCGCGACCTCTGTCAGAGAGGAATCGCCCAGAGTGTATGTAGAAGGAAAGCCCCTGATTGTCCTGTGAGACCTTAATAATACGCATTTACCAGTGTTTAGTCGCATCCTGTTTGCGGTACACCACTCCTCGAACCTAAGGAGATCTGCCTGCAACAGATCAACGTCATCAATACAACTAATAGTGCGGAAGATCTTAAGATCATCCGCATACATAAGAAATCTACTGTGCAGAAAAACCTCCTTAAGATCATTAATAAAGAGGAGAAACAGGAGCGGCCCTATGTGCGATCCCTGAGGGACACCTGAGGTCACATTAACTGGATCGGACAATTGATCCTGTATCCTAACCACCTGTACACGGCCTTCAAGATAGCTATTGATCCAAGCGAGGAGCGGCCCATTAATGCCTATTGAGCTTATTTACTAAGCAGGATGGAATGATCAACAGAGTCGAAAGCTTTCCGGAAGTCCGTGTACACGGTATCAACTTGGAGACCGTCATCGAGTGCAGCCGAGATGAAGCACTGGTAAACCGCAAGATTGGAAATCGTCGAACGTCCAGGGACAAATCCATGCTGTTCATCGCAGATGACATTAATGAGCTTAGGCATTAAGTGCTCAGTAAGAATCTCTTCGAAGATCTTCGGCATGACCGATAGTTTGCATATCGGTCTGTAATTCCTTACGTCCGAGCGGTCGCCTGCCTTGAAAACCGGAGTGACCAGTGAGGTCTTCCATGCAACAGGGAAAATACCCCTAGCTAGCGAGGAATTAAAGATGTGCCAGAGGGGCCTAGCTAGAATAAAACGACACTCCTTTAGAAACAATGGTGGAACACCATCGAAACCCGGACCTTTTGACGTGTCAAGCGAATCAAGCATGGAGTAGATTTGACCAATCGAAATAGAAATTGAGTGCAAATTAACATCACTGTCCGGGGTAGAACCAGGAATCAGGGCAGGCGCCGTAACGGACCGGATGGAATATACAGAGCCAAAGAAGTCTGCGAAAAGATTAGCTGCCGCCTCATTCGAGGAGGCAGAAGCGTGGTCCAGATAAACGCTACCGGGAATTCCATGCCCGCCACGCCTGGCGTTTACGAATTTCCAAAAACTCTGGACATTATCACACACAGCACTCTCAACACCATCCATATACTCACTATGTTCACGCGCTAAGACAAGCTTACATCTCGAACGGAGACTCGCAAAGCACAGATAATCGCTCCGTGAACCTGAGCTCTTAAAGATCTTATGTGCCCTTTTCTTCTGCCGAATCAAGTACCTTAAACCCGGTGAAAACCACGGCGGATACGAGGAATGGACCACAGACTTAATCGGAATAAAGGCATCAATTGCATGATTAATATGTCCATACAAACGTTCAAGAGCGGTATCCGGCTCAGAGTCCCCAGTCTCATAATCCCAGTCAACAGAGTTGAGGTAATCGATAACACCGTTGTAATCACCACGCTTAAAGTCCCTGAACTCCGTTATACCGCTCTTATGGCCAGGGCCCGAGGCCAAACCGTTAAACAATACATATAATGGTGGATGATAGGCATCAGGTTGAATAAGGACATCAATAACCCGATCGATGGTGACATTAGAGCAGCTAACAAAGACAAGATCGAGCATAACGTCGAAGTCATTAAAAACATTGTTCATTTGGGCCAGATTGCAGTACCCGGCACACCCCAGAAGGAGGTCAATGGCAGCGGATTCATTCGACGAAATGCCCGACCTTCTAAAGCACTCCTGACCAGAGTCATTGAACCAAACCGCATGAGGCAGGTTAAAATGACCATAAAGACACACGGTATCATCGCTAAACTTATGGTAAAGCTCAATGACCGAGTCAACAAAACTTGCATAAAGTGAAGTCTGGGCCACGGGCGGAATATAAACGGCCCCCAGAAGGAGATATTTATTAGTGTGAAGGTGGACTCTAACAAATAGCTGTTCCACCTCAGAACAATTGGCTGTTACGATGCGGGATGACCACGAGTTCTTGACGGCGATGAGAACACCTCCACCTCTAGTGAAGCAGCTGGTTCGAAGAGATCTATCACATCTGTACACAGTATAATCACGTAAACCCAGTTCGTTAGAAGAAATCGCCGGAGTGAGCCAGGTCTCAACAAAAATAATAATATCATACGAAACCGCGGACAAGAGAACAGAGTTAGCAAGAGAATCCAATTTGGTGCGCAGACCACGGACATTTTGTACGTAAACTAAAGGGTTCAACTCGCGTTTTTTTGAGCCGCGTCCTTATGCGGTCTACCCTCCACGATTTTCGGAAAACCACGAACATAACGGATTGTCTTCCGAGTTTCACCCTGTTCATGGAGAACCCGTAATCTTTCCCTAAGCTGCTCAAGGGTCTCGCGCTGCTGCTTAGTCTTATCATCAGAAATCTTGAAAGGGCCTTTGTAGCGATGCTTATTTTGGAGAATACTCTTCACTTCCGCTGCAGAGTTGAGGCGAACACAGAGAGGCCTACAAGGTACCCTGCCCAACTTGCCAAGGCGATGAGCAACCAGATCCTGGTTGGAAAAGGGGCCAATTTCAGTTAGGACACCCCGTGCCGCGGTCACGTCGGTTGACCTCATCAATTCCGGAGTTGCTTCACGAGGCTCCGGGACACCAAAGATAATGATATTTTTGGATCTCGTCTCCCTGTCATGCAGTTCTTCAAGGAGATCGTCCGCTAACAAAGGCCGCTGATCGGAGGAGGTGGTAGCCTTATCTTCAAGAGCCGTAACGCGGCCAGTCAGGGAGTCAATTTCCGATCTTATCCCACTCAATTCCGCTCTAATACCCGTTAAAAAGTCCTCACGTAGAGCCGCTAGCTTCGAATCGATGATGTCGCTTACTATATCGCTTATCGTCTCGGCGGATGGTAAGGAAGATAGCGTCTGCAGTGTGGCTGCCGGTATAGCAGATAATGAATGTACCGGCGACGCGATAGCCTGGCTAACGGTAGCCTGAGACAAAGGCACACCAGCACTACAATTCAAAAGTTCTTTCCCAAACCAGGGATGGCCCGTACGAGCCAGACACGAGGGCCCAGGATGGCTGGCCACTCCACAACCCGCACAAATGACCGGATCAGCAACCATAGCGGAACAGCCCTTACACTTCCTTGAGGCACGAGGCATATTGGCACTGAGATACAGAATCAGAACACGAAACTACCGAAACACTTCACGAAGTTGAGCCCTTATAATCAGGGATAGATGACCCAGTAGTACTAATAATTACGGGTCTGCAACAGTTTTTGGCTAAAATCCGCACTCGACGAAATACCCGTAAATGAATTTTAAAGAGGCACACAATGAGACACGTGTTAACGTACGCTTAATCAAAACAAAGACGACTTGTCACCTCGACGGCTAGATGATGACTGCCGGTCGTCCCTACGACCCCGGGCCAAAGTTGGCCCGCCGCCGACATGTCCGACGACTATAGAGTCGTCCCCACGACACCGGGCCAAAGTTGGCCAGCCGCCGACATGTCCGACGACTATAGGGTCGTCCCCACGACCCCGGGACTAGATTGGCCCGCCACCGTCATGTCCAACGACTATCGGATCGACCCCACGACCACGGGCCAAAGTTGGCCAGCCGCCGACATGTCCGACGACTATTGAGTCGTCCCCACGACCACGGGCCAAAGTTGGCCAGCCGCCGACATGTCCGACGACTATAGGGTCGCCCCACGACCCCGGGACTAGATTGGCCCGCCACCGTCATGTCCGACGACAATAGGGTCGTCCCCACGAACACGGGCCAAAGTTGGCCTGCCGCCGACATGTCCGACGACTATAGGGTCGATCCACGACCCCGGGACTAGATTGGCCCGCCACCGTCATGTCCGACGACTATCGGATCGACCCCACGCCCACGGACCAAAGTTGGCCAATCGCCGACATGTCCGACGACTATAGGGTCGTCCCTATGACCCCGGGACTAGATTGGCCCGCCACCGTCATGTCCGACGACTATCGGATCGTCCCCACGACCACGGGCCAAAGTTGGCCAGCCGCCGACATGTCCGACGACTATCGGATCGTCCCCACGACCACGGGCCAAAGTTGGCCAGCCGCCGACATGTCCGACGACTATTTTATCGTCCCCACGACCACGGGCCAAAGTTGGCCAGCCGCCGACATGTCCGACGACTATAGGGTCGTCCCCACGACCCCGGGCCAAAGATGTCCAGCCGCCGTCTTGTCCGACGACTATAGGGTCGTCCCCACGACCCCGGGACTAGATTGGCCCGCCACCGTCATGTCCAACGACTATAGGGTCGTCCCCACAACCACGGGCCAAAGTTGGCCCGCCGCCGACATGTCCGACGACTATAGAGTCGTCCCCACGACACCGGGCCAAAGTTGGCCAGCCGCCGACATGTCCGACGACTATTGGATCGTCCCCACGACCACGGGCCAAAGTTGGCCAGCCGCCGACATGTCCGACGACTATAGGGTCGTCCCCACGACCCCGGGACTAGGTTGGCCAGCCGCCGACATGTCCGACGACTATAGGATCGTCCCGACGACCCCGGGCCAATGTTGGCCAATCGCCAACATGTCCGACGACTATAGGGTCGTCCCTACGACCCCGGGACTAGATTGGCCCACCACCGTCATGTCCAACGATTATAGGGTCGTCCCCACGACACCGGGCCAAAGTTGGCCAGCCGCCGACATGTCCGACGACTATAGGGTCGTCCCCACGACCCCGGGACTAGGTTGGCCAGCCGCCGACATGTCCGACGACTATAGGATCGTCCCGACGACCCCGGGCCAATGTTGGCCAATCGCCGACATGTCCGTCGACTATAGGGTCGTCCCTATGACCCCGGGACTGGATTGGCCCGCCGCCGTCTTGTCCGACGACTATAGGGTCTCCCCACGACCCCGGGACTAGATTGGCCCGCCACCGTCATGTCCGACGATTATAGGGTCGTCCCCACGACCCCGGGACAAGCTTGGCCCGCCGCCGACTTGTCCGACGACTATAGGGTCGTCCCCACGACCCCGGGACTAGATTGGCCCGCCACCGTCATGTCCGACGACAATAGGGTCGTCCCCTCGACCCCGGGTCTAGGTTGGCCAGCCGCCGACATGTCCGACGACTATAGAGTCGTCCCCACGACACCGGGCCAAAGTTGGACAGCCGCCGACATGTCCGACGACTATAGGGTCGTCCCCACGACCTCGGGTCTAGATTGGCCCGCTACCGTCATGTCCGAAGACTATAGGGTCGTCCCCACGACCACGGGACTAGATTGGCCCGCCACCGCCATGTCCGACGACAATAGGGTCGTCCCCACGACCCCGGGACTAGATTGGTCCGCCACCGTCATGTCCGACGACTATAGGGTCGTCCCCAGGACCCCGGGCCAAAGTTGGCGAGCCGCCGAAATGTCCGACGACTGTAGGGTCGTCCCTACGACCCCGGGACTAGATTGGCCCGCCACCGTCAAGTCCGACGACTATAGGGTCGTCCCCAAGACCTCGGGACTAGGTTGGCCAGCCGCCGACATGTCCGACGACAATAGGGTCGTCCCCACGACCCCGGGAATAGATTGGCCCGCCACCGTCATGTCCGACGACAATAGGGTCGTCCCCACGACCTCGGGTCTAGATTGGCCCGCTACCGTCATGTCCGAAGACTATAGGGTCGTCCCCACGGCCACGGGACTAGATTGGCCCGCCACCGCCATGTCCGACGACAATAGGGTCGTCCCCACGACCCCGGGTCTAGGTTGGCCAGCCGCCGACATGTCCGACGACTATCGGATCGTCCCCACGACCACGGGCCAAAGTTGGCCAGCCGCCGATATGTCCGACGACTGTAGGGTCGTCCCCACGACCCCGGGACTAGATTGGCCCGCGACCGTCAAGTCCGACGACCTCGGGACTAGGTTGGCCAGCCGCCGACATGTCCGACGACTATAGGGTCGCCCCCACGACCTCGGGACTAGGTTGGCAAGCCGCCGACATGTCCGACGACTATAGGGTCGTCCCCACGACCCCGGGCCAAAGCTGGCGAGCCGCCGAAATGTCCGACGACTGTAGGGTCGTCCCTACGACCCCGGGACTAGATTGGCCCGCCACCGTCAAGTCCGACGACTATAGGGTCGTCCCCAAGACCTCGGGACTAGGTTGGCCAGCCGCCGACATGTCCGACGACTATAGGGTCGTCCCCACGACCCCGGGAATAGATTGGCCCGCCACCGTCATGTCCGACGACAATAGGGTCGTCCCCACGACCTCGGGTCTAGATTGGCCCGCTACCGTCATGTCCGAAGACTATAGGGTCGTCCCCACGGCCACGGGACTAGATTGGCCCGCCACCGCCATGTCCGACGACAATAGGGTCGTCCCCACGACCCCGGGTCTAGGTTGGCCAGCCGCCGACATGTCCGACGACTATCGGATCGTCCCCACGACCACGGGCCAAAGTTGGCCAGCCGCCGATATGTCCGACGACTGTAGGGTCGTCCCCACGACCCCGGGACTAGATTGGCCCGCCACCGTCAAGTCCGACGACCTCGGGACTAGGTTGGCCAGCCGCCAACATGTCCGACGACTATAGGGTCGTCCCCACGACCCCGGGACTAGATTGGCCCGCCACCGTCATGTCCAACGACTATCGGATCGTCCCCACGACCACGGGCCAAAGTTGGCCAGCCGCCGACATGTCCGACGACTATTGGATCGTCCCCACGACCACGGGCCAAAGTTGGCCAGCCGCCGACATGTCCGACGACTGTAGGGTCGTCCCCACGACCCCGGGACTAGATTGGCCCGCCACCGTCAAGTCCGACGACTATAGGGTCGTCCCCACGACCTCGGGACTAGGTTGGCCAGCCGCCGACATGTCCGACGACTATAGGGTCGTCCCCACGACCTCGGGACTAGGTTGGCCAGCCGCCGACATGTCCGACGACCATAGGGTCGTCCCCACGACCCCGGGCCAAAGTTGGCAAGCCGCCGAAATATCCGACGACTGTAGGCTCGCTACCACGACCCCGGGACTAGATTGGCCCGCCACCGTCAAGTCCGACGACCTCGGGACTAGGTTGGCCAGCCGCCAACATGTCCGACGACTATAGGGTCGTCCCCACGACCCCGGGACTAGATTGGCCCGCCACCGTCATGTCCAACGACTATCGGATCGTCCCCACGACCACGGGCCAAAGTTGGCCAGCCGCCGACATGTCCGACGACTATTGGATCGTCCCCACGACCACGGGCCAAAGTTGGCCAGCCGCCGACATGTCCGACGACTATAGGGTCGTCCCCACGACCCCGGGACTAGATTGGTCCGCCACCGTCATGTCCGGCGACTATAGGGTCGTCCCCACGACCCCGGGCCAAGCTTGGCCCGCCACCGCCATGTCCGACGACAATAGGGTCGTCCCCACGACCCCGGGTCTAGGTTGGCCAGCCGCCGACATGTCCGACGACTATAGGGTCGCCCCCACGACCTCGGGACTAGGTTGGCAAGCCGCCGACATGTCCGACGACTATAGGGTCGTCCCCACGACCCCGGGCCAATGTTGGCCAGCCGCCGACATGTCCGACGACTATTGGATCGTCCCCACGACCACGGGCCAAAGTTGGCCCGCCGCCGACATGTCCGAAGACTATAGGGTCGTCCCCACGACCCCGGGACTAGATTGGCCAGCCGCCGACATGTCCGACGACTATAGAGTCGTCCCCACGACACCGGGACAAGCTTGGCCCGCCGCCGACTTGTCCGACGATTATAGGGTCGTCCCTACGACCCCGGGACTAGATTGGCCCGCCACCGTCATGTCCAACGATTATAGGGTCGTCCCCACGACCCCGGGACTTGATTGGCCCGCCACCGTCATGTCCGACGACAATAGGGTCGTCCCCACGAACACGGGCCAAAGTTGGCCTGCCGCCGACATGTCCGACGACTATAGGGTCGATCCACGACCCCGGGACTAGAATGGCCCGCCACCGTCATGTCCAACGACTATCGGATCGTCCCCACGACCTCGGGACTAGGTTGGCAAGCCGCCGACATGTCCGACGACTATAGGGTCGTCCCCACGACCCCGGGACTAGATTGGCCCGCCACCGTCATGTCCGACGACTATCGGATCGTCCCCACGACCACGGGCCAAAGATGGCCAGCCGCCGACATGTCCGACGACTATTGAGTCGTCCCCACGACCACGGGCCAAAGTTGGCCAGCCGCCGACATGTCCGACGACTATAGGGTCGCCCCACGACCCCGGGACTAGATTGGCCCGCCACCGTCATGTCCGACGACAATAGGGTCGTCCCCACGAACACGGGCCAAAGTTGGCCTGCCGCCGACATGTCCGACGACTATAGGGTCGATCCACGACCCCGGGACTAGAATGGCCCGCCACCGTCATGTCCAACGACTATCGGATCGTCCCCACGACCACGGGACTAGGTTGGCCACCCGCCGACATGTCCGACGACTATAGGGTCGTCCCGACGACCCCGGGCCAATGTTGGCCAGCCGCCGACATGTCCGACGACTATTGGATCGTCCCCACGACCACGGGCCAAAGTTGGCCCGCCGCCGACATGTCCGAAGACTATAGGGTCGTCCCCACGACCCCGGGACTAGATTGGCCAGCCGCCGACATGTCCGACGACTATAGAGTCGTCCCCACGACACCGGGACAAGCTTGGCCCGCCGCCGACTTGTCCGACGATTATAGGGTCGTCCCTACGACCCCGGGACTAGATTGGCCCGCCACCGTCATGTCCAACGATTATAGGGTCGTCCCCACGACCCCGGGACTTGATTGGCCCGCCACCGTCATGTCCGACGACAATAGGGTCGTCCCCACGACCCCGGGTCTAGGTTGGCCAGCCGCCGTCATGTCCGACGACTATAGAGTCGTCCCCACGACACCGGGCCAAAGTTGGACAGCCGCCGACATGTCCGACGACTATAGGGTCGTCCCCACGACCTCGGGTCTAGATTGGCCCGCTACCGTCATGTCCGAAGACTATAGGGTCGTCCCCACGACACCGGGACAAGCTTGGCCCGCCGCCGACTTGTCCGACGATTATTATTATTATTATTATTATTATTATTGTATTTACGGGAGAACCCTTTAGAGTACAAAATTTTGAACACAGAAATGCAGTAGTGCATAGTTCATGAAAAAAACATAAAATATAACATAAAACATAATATAAAAAAACATAAAATATACATAAAAAACAGAACAAAACATAACAGTCCACTAAGAGCACAAAAAGCAAAAACGAAAGAATATATCGCATAACACTTAAGACCTAAGAATTAAGACCTAAGAATTGGAGGCGACAGTCCCTTAAGTATACGGTCCCTGAAGACCCCTAAGGAGTCAGTAAATACATCTATATCCACCGGGAAATTATTAATCTCCTCCATCGCACGGTTTATGGGATCAGCAGCGTAATAATGATAATCCGGGACACATGTTGAGAATAGGGGTCTTGAACGCAGAGAGCGTTGCGGTGCGTGAAAGCAAATCAGACCAACGAGCTCCTGGCAGTTTATCTGACCGTGAAGTTCTTTATACAGAAATAATATATCAGAGCATACACGACGGTCACTGAGAGTCAAGAGATTAGTTTTTTGCAGGGCAAAACCATAATCATGGTCACTAAACCGCATAGGGCTGCCAGTTACCCACATGGCCAACCTAAGGAACTTGTGCTGGACCCTCTCAATCAAATTAATGTAGTGTTTATGCCTGGGACTCCAGATCACCGACGCATATTCAACATGCGGCTTCACCAATGCTACGTATAGTAATTTCAATGTTCTGATATGTTTAAAGTCTTTACCGAATCGGGCTATAAACCCAAGGGTTTTCAACGCCTTACAATTAATATTACGATAGTGGTTACGAAAGTCCAGCCCTGACGTAAACGTAACCCCAAGATCCAGGACTTCCGCGACCTCTGTCAGAGAGGAATCGCCCAGAGTGTATGTAGAAGGAAAGCCCCTGATTGTCCTGTGAGACCTTAATAATACGCATTTACCAGTGTTTAGTCGCATCCTGTTTGCGGTACACCACTCCTCGAACCTAAGGAGATCTGCCTGCAACAGATCAACGTCATCAATACAACTAATAGTGCGGAAGATCTTAAGATCATCCGCATACATAAGAAATCTACTGTGCAGAAAAACCTCCTTAAGATCATTAATAAAGAGGAGAAACAGGAGCGGCCCTATGTGCGATCCCTGAGGGACACCTGAGGTCACATTAACTGGATCGGACAATTGATCCTGTATCCTAACCACCTGTACACGGCCTTCAAGATAGCTATTGATCCAAGCGAGGAGCGGCCCATTAATGCCTATTGAGCTTATTTACTAAGCAGGATGGAATGATCAACAGAGTCGAAAGCTTTCCGGAAGTCCGTGTACACGGTATCAACTTGGAGACCGTCATCGAGTGCAGCCGAGATGAAGCACTGGTAAACCGCAAGATTGGAAATCGTCGAACGTCCAGGGACAAATCCATGCTGTTCATCGCAGATGACATTAATGAGCTTAGGCATTAAGTGCTCAGTAAGAATCTCTTCGAAGATCTTCGGCATGACCGATAGTTTGCATATCGGTCTGTAATTCCTTACGTCCGAGCGGTCGCCTGCCTTGAAAACCGGAGTGACCAGTGAGGTCTTCCATGCAACAGGGAAAATACCCCTAGCTAGCGAGGAATTAAAGATGTGCCAGAGGGGCCTAGCTAGAATAAAACGACACTCCTTTAGAAACAATGGTGGAACACCATCGAAACCCGGACCTTTTGACGTGTCAAGCGAATCAAGCATGGAGTAGATTTGACCAATCGAAATAGAAATTGAGTGCAAATTAACATCACTGTCCGGGGTAGAACCAGGAATCAGGGCAGGCGCCGTAACGGACCGGATGGAATATACAGAGCCAAAGAAGTCTGCGAAAAGATTAGCTGCCGCCTCATTCGAGGAGGCAGAAGCGTGGTCCAGATAAACGCTACCGGGAATTCCATGCCCGCCACGCCTGGCGTTTACGAATTTCCAAAAACTCTGGACATTATCACACACAGCACTCTCAACACCATCCATATACTCACTATGTTCACGCGCTAAGACAAGCTTACATCTCGAACGGAGACTCGCAAAGCACAGATAATCGCTCCGTGAACCTGAGCTCTTAAAGATCTTATGTGCCCTTTTCTTCTGCCGAATCAAGTACCTTAAACCCGGTGAAAACCACGGCGGATACGAGGAATGGACCACAGACTTAATCGGAATAAAGGCATCAATTGCATGATTAATATGTCCATACAAACGTTCAAGAGCGGTATCCGGCTCAGAGTCCCCAGTCTCATAATCCCAGTCAACAGAGTTGAGGTAATCGATAACACCGTTGTAATCACCACGCTTAAAGTCCCTGAACTCCGTTATACCGCTCTTATGGCCAGGGCCCGAGGCCAAACCGTTAAACAATACATATAATGGTGGATGATAGGCATCAGGTTGAATAAGGACATCAATAACCCGATCGATGGTGACATTAGAGCAGCTAACAAAGACAAGATCGAGCATAACGTCGAAGTCATTAAAAACATTGTTCATTTGGGCCAGATTGCAGTACCCGGCACACCCCAGAAGGAGGTCAATGGCAGCGGATTCATTCGACGAAATGCCCGACCTTCTAAAGCACTCCTGACCAGAGTCATTGAACCAAACCGCATGAGGCAGGTTAAAATGACCATAAAGACACACGGTATCATCGCTAAACTTATGGTAAAGCTCAATGACCGAGTCAACAAAACTTGCATAAAGTGAAGTCTGGGCCACGGGCGGAATATAAACGGCCCCCAGAAGGAGATATTTATTAGTGTGAAGGTGGACTCTAACAAATAGCTGTTCCACCTCAGAACAATTGGCTGTTACGATGCGGGATGACCACGAGTTCTTGACGGCGATGAGAACACCTCCACCTCTAGTGAAGCAGCTGGTTCGAAGAGATCTATCACATCTGTACACAGTATAATCACGTAAACCCAGTTCGTTAGAAGAAATCGCCGGAGTGAGCCAGGTCTCAACAAAAATAATAATATCATACGAAACCGCGGACAAGAGAACAGAGTTAGCAAGAGAATCCAATTTGGTGCGCAGACCACGGACATTTTGTACGTAAACTAAAGGGTTCAACTCGCGTTTTTTTGAGCCGCGTCCTTATGCGGTCTACCCTCCACGATTTTCGGAAAACCACGAACATAACGGATTGTCTTCCGAGTTTCACCCTGTTCATGGAGAACCCGTAATCTTTCCCTAAGCTGCTCAAGGGTCTCGCGCTGCTGCTTAGTCTTATCATCAGAAATCTTGAAAGGGCCTTTGTAGCGATGCTTATTTTGGAGAATACTCTTCACTTCCGCTGCAGAGTTGAGGCGAACACAGAGAGGCCTACAAGGTACCCTGCCCAACTTGCCAAGGCGATGAGCAACCAGATCCTGGTTGGAAAAGGGGCCAATTTCAGTTAGGACACCCCGTGCCGCGGTCACGTCGGTTGACCTCATCAATTCCGGAGTTGCTTCACGAGGCTCCGGGACACCAAAGATAATGATATTTTTGGATCTCGTCTCCCTGTCATGCAGTTCTTCAAGGAGATCGTCCGCTAACAAAGGCCGCTGATCGGAGGAGGTGGTAGCCTTATCTTCAAGAGCCGTAACGCGGCCAGTCAGGGAGTCAATTTCCGATCTTATCCCACTCAATTCCGCTCTAATACCCGTTAAAAAGTCCTCACGTAGAGCCGCTAGCTTCGAATCGATGATGTCGCTTACTATATCGCTTATCGTCTCGGCGGATGGTAAGGAAGATAGCGTCTGCAGTGTGGCTGCCGGTATAGCAGATAATGAATGTACCGGCGACGCGATAGCCTGGCTAACGGTAGCCTGAGACAAAGGCACACCAGCACTACAATTCAAAAGTTCTTTCCCAAACCAGGGATGGCCCGTACGAGCCAGACACGAGGGCCCAGGATGGCTGGCCACTCCACAACCCGCACAAATGACCGGATCAGCAACCATAGCGGAACAGCCCTTACACTTCCTTGAGGCACGAGGCATATTGGCACTGAGATACAGAATCAGAACACGAAACTACCGAAACACTTCACGAAGTTGAGCCCTTATAATCAGGGATAGATGACCCAGTAGTACTAATAATTACGGGTCTGCAACAGTTTTTGGCTAAAATCCGCACTCGACGAAATACCCGTAAATGAATTTTAAAGAGGCACACAATGAGACACGTGTTAACGTACGCTTAATCAAAACAAAGACGACTTGTCACCTCGACGGCTAGATGATGACTGCCGGTCGTCCCTACGACCCCGGGCCAAAGTTGGCCCGCCGCCGACATGTCCGACGACTATAGAGTCGTCCCCACGACACCGGGCCAAAGTTGGCCAGCCGCCGACATGTCCGACGACTATAGGGTCGTCCCCACGACCCCGGGACTAGATTGGCCCGCCACCGTCATGTCCAACGACTATCGGATCGACCCCACGACCACGGGCCAAAGTTGGCCAGCCGCCGACATGTCCGACGACTATTGAGTCGTCCCCACGACCACGGGCCAAAGTTGGCCAGCCGCCGACATGTCCGACGACTATAGGGTCGCCCCACGACCCCGGGACTAGATTGGCCCGCCACCGTCATGTCCGACGACAATAGGGTCGTCCCCACGAACACGGGCCAAAGTTGGCCTGCCGCCGACATGTCCGACGACTATAGGGTCGATCCACGACCCCGGGACTAGATTGGCCCGCCACCGTCATGTCCGACGACTATCGGATCGACCCCACGCCCACGGACCAAAGTTGGCCAATCGCCGACATGTCCGACGACTATAGGGTCGTCCCTATGACCCCGGGACTAGATTGGCCCGCCACCGTCATGTCCGACGACTATCGGATCGTCCCCACGACCACGGGCCAAAGTTGGCCAGCCGCCGACATGTCCGACGACTATCGGATCGTCCCCACGACCACGGGCCAAAGTTGGCCAGCCGCCGACATGTCCGACGACTATTTTATCGTCCCCACGACCACGGGCCAAAGTTGGCCAGCCGCCGACATGTCCGACGACTATAGGGTCGTCCCCACGACCCCGGGCCAAAGATGTCCAGCCGCCGTCTTGTCCGACGACTATAGGGTCGTCCCCACGACCCCGGGACTAGATTGGCCCGCCACCGTCATGTCCAACGACTATAGGGTCGTCCCCACAACCACGGGCCAAAGTTGGCCCGCCGCCGACATGTCCGACGACTATAGAGTCGTCCCCACGACACCGGGCCAAAGTTGGCCAGCCGCCGACATGTCCGACGACTATTGGATCGTCCCCACGACCACGGGCCAAAGTTGGCCAGCCGCCGACATGTCCGACGACTATAGGGTCGTCCCCACGACCCCGGGACTAGGTTGGCCAGCCGCCGACATGTCCGACGACTATAGGATCGTCCCGACGACCCCGGGCCAATGTTGGCCAATCGCCAACATGTCCGACGACTATAGGGTCGTCCCTACGACCCCGGGACTAGATTGGCCCACCACCGTCATGTCCAACGATTATAGGGTCGTCCCCACGACACCGGGCCAAAGTTGGCCAGCCGCCGACATGTCCGACGACTATAGGGTCGTCCCCACGACCCCGGGACTAGGTTGGCCAGCCGCCGACATGTCCGACGACTATAGGATCGTCCCGACGACCCCGGGCCAATGTTGGCCAATCGCCGACATGTCCGTCGACTATAGGGTCGTCCCTATGACCCCGGGACTGGATTGGCCCGCCGCCGTCTTGTCCGACGACTATAGGGTCTCCCCACGACCCCGGGACTAGATTGGCCCGCCACCGTCATGTCCGACGATTATAGGGTCGTCCCCACGACCCCGGGACAAGCTTGGCCCGCCGCCGACTTGTCCGACGACTATAGGGTCGTCCCCACGACCCCGGGACTAGATTGGCCCGCCACCGTCATGTCCGACGACAATAGGGTCGTCCCCTCGACCCCGGGTCTAGGTTGGCCAGCCGCCGACATGTCCGACGACTATAGAGTCGTCCCCACGACACCGGGCCAAAGTTGGACAGCCGCCGACATGTCCGACGACTATAGGGTCGTCCCCACGACCTCGGGTCTAGATTGGCCCGCTACCGTCATGTCCGAAGACTATAGGGTCGTCCCCACGACCACGGGACTAGATTGGCCCGCCACCGCCATGTCCGACGACAATAGGGTCGTCCCCACGACCCCGGGACTAGATTGGTCCGCCACCGTCATGTCCGACGACTATAGGGTCGTCCCCAGGACCCCGGGCCAAAGTTGGCGAGCCGCCGAAATGTCCGACGACTGTAGGGTCGTCCCTACGACCCCGGGACTAGATTGGCCCGCCACCGTCAAGTCCGACGACTATAGGGTCGTCCCCAAGACCTCGGGACTAGGTTGGCCAGCCGCCGACATGTCCGACGACAATAGGGTCGTCCCCACGACCCCGGGAATAGATTGGCCCGCCACCGTCATGTCCGACGACAATAGGGTCGTCCCCACGACCTCGGGTCTAGATTGGCCCGCTACCGTCATGTCCGAAGACTATAGGGTCGTCCCCACGGCCACGGGACTAGATTGGCCCGCCACCGCCATGTCCGACGACAATAGGGTCGTCCCCACGACCCCGGGTCTAGGTTGGCCAGCCGCCGACATGTCCGACGACTATCGGATCGTCCCCACGACCACGGGCCAAAGTTGGCCAGCCGCCGATATGTCCGACGACTGTAGGGTCGTCCCCACGACCCCGGGACTAGATTGGCCCGCGACCGTCAAGTCCGACGACCTCGGGACTAGGTTGGCCAGCCGCCGACATGTCCGACGACTATAGGGTCGCCCCCACGACCTCGGGACTAGGTTGGCAAGCCGCCGACATGTCCGACGACTATAGGGTCGTCCCCACGACCCCGGGCCAAAGCTGGCGAGCCGCCGAAATGTCCGACGACTGTAGGGTCGTCCCTACGACCCCGGGACTAGATTGGCCCGCCACCGTCAAGTCCGACGACTATAGGGTCGTCCCCAAGACCTCGGGACTAGGTTGGCCAGCCGCCGACATGTCCGACGACTATAGGGTCGTCCCCACGACCCCGGGAATAGATTGGCCCGCCACCGTCATGTCCGACGACAATAGGGTCGTCCCCACGACCTCGGGTCTAGATTGGCCCGCTACCGTCATGTCCGAAGACTATAGGGTCGTCCCCACGGCCACGGGACTAGATTGGCCCGCCACCGCCATGTCCGACGACAATAGGGTCGTCCCCACGACCCCGGGTCTAGGTTGGCCAGCCGCCGACATGTCCGACGACTATCGGATCGTCCCCACGACCACGGGCCAAAGTTGGCCAGCCGCCGATATGTCCGACGACTGTAGGGTCGTCCCCACGACCCCGGGACTAGATTGGCCCGCCACCGTCAAGTCCGACGACCTCGGGACTAGGTTGGCCAGCCGCCAACATGTCCGACGACTATAGGGTCGTCCCCACGACCCCGGGACTAGATTGGCCCGCCACCGTCATGTCCAACGACTATCGGATCGTCCCCACGACCACGGGCCAAAGTTGGCCAGCCGCCGACATGTCCGACGACTATTGGATCGTCCCCACGACCACGGGCCAAAGTTGGCCAGCCGCCGACATGTCCGACGACTGTAGGGTCGTCCCCACGACCCCGGGACTAGATTGGCCCGCCACCGTCAAGTCCGACGACTATAGGGTCGTCCCCACGACCTCGGGACTAGGTTGGCCAGCCGCCGACATGTCCGACGACTATAGGGTCGTCCCCACGACCTCGGGACTAGGTTGGCCAGCCGCCGACATGTCCGACGACCATAGGGTCGTCCCCACGACCCCGGGCCAAAGTTGGCAAGCCGCCGAAATATCCGACGACTGTAGGCTCGCTACCACGACCCCGGGACTAGATTGGCCCGCCACCGTCAAGTCCGACGACCTCGGGACTAGGTTGGCCAGCCGCCAACATGTCCGACGACTATAGGGTCGTCCCCACGACCCCGGGACTAGATTGGCCCGCCACCGTCATGTCCAACGACTATCGGATCGTCCCCACGACCACGGGCCAAAGTTGGCCAGCCGCCGACATGTCCGACGACTATTGGATCGTCCCCACGACCACGGGCCAAAGTTGGCCAGCCGCCGACATGTCCGACGACTATAGGGTCGTCCCCACGACCCCGGGACTAGATTGGTCCGCCACCGTCAAGTCCGACGACCTCGGGACTAGGTTGGCCAGCCGCCAACATGTCCGACGACTATAGGGTCGTCCCCACGACCCCGGGACTAGATTGGCCCGCCACCGTCATGTCCAACGACTATCGGATCGTCCCCACGACCACGGGCCAAAGTTGGCCAGCCGCCGACATGTCCGACGACTATTGGATCGTCCCCACGACCACGGGCCAAAGTTGGCCAGCCGCCGACATGTCCGACGACTATAGGGTCGTCCCCACGACCCCGGGACTAGATTGGCCCGCCACCGCCATGTCCGACGACAATAGGGTCGTCCCCACGACCCCGGGTCTAGGTTGGCCAGCCGCCGACATGTCCGACGACTATAGGGTCGCCCCCACGACCTCGGGACTAGGTTGGCAAGCCGCCGACATGTCCGACGACTATAGGGTCGTCCCCACGACCCCGGGCCAAAGTTGGCAAGCCGCCGTCATGTCCGACGACTATTGGGTCGTCCCCACGACCCCGGGCCAAAGTTAGCCAGCCGCCGACATGTCCGACGACTATAGGGTCGTCCCCACGACCCCGGGACTAGATTGGCCTGCCAGCGACAAGTCCGACGACTATAGGGTCGTTCCCACGACCCCGGGCCAAAGTTGGCATGCCGCCGAAATGTCCGACGACTATAGGGTCGTCCCCACGACCCCGGGCCAAAGTTGGCAAGCCGCCGAAATGTCCGACGACTGTAGGGTCGTCCCCACGACCCCGGGACTAGATTGGCCCGCCAGCGACAAGTCCGACGACTATAGGGTCGTCCCCACGACCTCGGGACTAGGTTGGCCAGCCGCCGACATGTCCGACGACTATAGGGTCGTCCCCACGACCCCGGGCCAATGTTGGCCAATCGCCGACATGTCCGACGACTATAGGGTCGTCCCTACGACCCCGGGACTAGATTGGCCCGCCACCGTCAAGTCCGACGACTATAGGATCGTCTCCACGACCACGGGCCAAAGTTAGCCAGCCGCCGACATGTCCGACGACTATAGGGTCGTCCCCACGACCCCGGGCCAATGTTGGCAAGCCGCCGAAATGTCCGGCGACTATAGGGTCGTCCCCACGACCGCGGGCCAAAGATGTCCAGCCGCCGTCTTGTCCGACGACTATAGGGTCGTCCCCACGACACCGGGCCAAAGTTGGCAAGCCGCCGAAATGTCCGACGACTATAGGGTCGTCCCCACGACCCCGGGCCAATGTTGGCCAATCGCCGACATCTCCGACGACTATAGGGTCGTCCCCACGACCCCGGGACTAGATTGGCCCGCCATCGTCATGTCCAACGACAATAGGGTCGTCCCCACGACCCCGGGACTAGGTTGGCCAGCCGCCGACATGTCCGACGACTGTAGGGTCGTCCCCACGACCCCGGGACTAGGTTGGCCAGCCGTCGACATGTCCGACGACTATAGGGTCGTCCCCACGACCCCGGGCCAAAGTTGGCAAGCCGCCGAAATGTCCGACGACTGTAGGGTCGTCCCCACGACCCCGGGACTAGATTGGCCCGCCAGCGACAAGTCCGACGACTATAGGGTCGTCCCCACGACCTCGGGACTAGGTTGGCCAGCCGCCGACATATCCGACGACTATAGGGTCGTCCCCACGACCCCGGGCCAATGTTGGCCAATCGCCGTCTTGTCCGACGACTATAGGGTCGTCCCCACGACCCCGGGACTAGATTGGCCCGCCACCGTCATGTCCGACGACTATAGGGTCGTCCCCACGACCCCGGGACTAGATTGGCCCGCCACCGTCATGTCCGACGACAATAGGGTCGTCCCCACGACCCCGGGTCTAGGTTGGCCAGCCGCCGACATGTCCGACGACTATAGAGTCGTCCCCACGACACCGGGCCAAAGTTGGACAGCCGCCGACATGTCCGACGACAATAGGGTCGTCCCCACGACCCCGGGCCAATGTTGGCCAATCGCCGACATGTCCGACGACTATAGGGTCGTCCCTACGACCCCTGGACTAGATTGGCCCGCCACCGTCATGTCCAACGACTATAGGGTCGTCCCCACGACCCCGGGCCAAAGTTGGCATGCCGCCGAAATGTCCGACGACTATAGGGTCGTCCCCACGACCCCGGGCCAAAGTTGGCAAGCCGCCGAAATGTCCGACGACTATAGGGTCGTCCCCACGACCGCGAGCCAAGGATATCCAGCCGCCGTCTTGTCCGACGACTATAGGGTCGTCCCCACGACCCCGGGACTAGATTGACCCGCCACCGTCATGTCCGACGACTATAGGGTCGTCCCCACGTCCCCGGGACAAGGTTGGCCCGCCGCCGACTTGTCCGACGACTATAGAGTCGTCCCCACGACACCGGGCCAAAGTTGGACAGCCGCCGACATGTCCGACGACAATAGGGTCGTCCCCACGACCCCGGGCCAATGTTGGCCAATCGCCGACATGTCCGACGACTATAGGGTCGTCCCTACGACCCCGGGACTAGATTGGCCCGCCACCGTCATGTCCAACGACTATAGGGTCGTCCCCACGACCCCGGGCCAAAGTTGGCATGCCGCCGAAATGTGCGACGACTATAGGGTCGTCCCCACGACCCCGGGCCAAAGTTGGCAAGCCGCCGAAATGTCCGACGACTATAGGGTCGTCCCCACGACCGCGAGCCAAGGATATCAAGCCGCCGTCTTGTCCGACGACTATAGGGTCGTCCCCACGACCCCGGGACTAGATTGACCCGCCACCGTCATGTCCGACGACTATAGGGTCCTCCCCACGTCCCCGGGACAAGGTTGGCCCGCCGCCGACTTGTCCGACGTCTATAGGGTCGTACCCACGACCACAGGCCAAAGTTGGCAAGCCGCCGAAATGTCCGGCGACTATAGGGTCGTCCCCACGACCGCGGGCCAAAGATGTCCAGCCGCCGTCTTGTCCGACGACTATAGGGTCGTCCCCACGACACCGGGCCAAAGTTGGCAAGCCGCCGAAATGTCCGACGACTATAGGGTCGTCCCCACGACCCCGGGCCAATGTTGGCCAATCGCCGACATCTCCGACGACTATAGGGTCGTCCCCACGACCCCGGGACTAGATTGGCCCGCCATCGTCATGTCCAACGACAATAGGGTCGTCCCCACGACCCCGGGACTAGGTTGACAAGCCGCGAACATGTCCGACGACTATAGGGTCGTCCCCACGACCCCGGGCCAAAGATGGCATGCCGCCGAAATGGCCGACGACTTTTGGATCGTCCCCACGACCACGGGCCAAAGTTGGCCAGCCGCCGAAATGTCCGACGACTGCAGGGTCGTCCCCACGACCCCGGGCCAAAGTTGGCAAGCCGCCGAAATGTCCGACGACTGTAGGGTCGTCCCCACGACCCCGGGACTAGATTGGCCCGCCACCGTCAAGTCCGACGACTATAGGGTCGTCCCCAGGACCTCGGGACTAGATTGGCCCGCCACCGTCAAGTCCGACGACTATAGGGTCGTCCCCAGGACCGCGGGCCAAAGATGTCAAGCCGTCGTCTTCTCCGACGACTATAGGGTCGTCCCCACGACCCCGGGCCAATGTTGGCCAATTGCCGACATGTCCGACGACTATAGGGTCGTTCCTACGACCCCGGGACTAGATTGGCCCGCCACCGTCATGTCCAACGACTATAGGGTCGTCCCCACAACCACGGGCCAAAGTTGGCCAGCCGCCGACATGTCCAACGACTATAGGGTCGTCCCCACGACAACGGGCCAAAGTTGACCAGCCGCCGACATGTCCGACGAATATAGAGTCGTCCCCACGACACCGGGCCAAAGTTGGCCAGCCGCCGACATGTCCGACGACTATTGGGTCGTCCCCACGACACCGGGCCAAAGTTGGCCAGCCGCCGACATGTCCGACGACAATCGGATCGTCCCCACGACCACGCGCCAAAGTTGGCCAGCCGCCGACATGTCCGACGACTTTTGGATCGTCCCCACGACCACGGGCCAAAGTTGGCCAGCCGCCGACATGTCCGACGACTATAGGGTCGTCCCCACGACCCCGGGACTAGATTGGTCCGCCACCGTCATGTCCGACGACTATAGGGTCGTCCCCACGACCCCGGGCCAAAGTTGGCAAGACGCCGAAATGTCCGACGACTGTAGGGTCGTCCCCACGACCCCGGGACTAGATTGGCCCGCCACCGTCAAGTCCGACGACTATAGGGTCGTCCCCACGACCTCGGGACTAGGTTGGCCAGCCGCCGACATGTCCGACGAATATAGAGTCGTCCCCACGACCACGGGCCAAAGCTGGCCAGCCGCCGACATGTCCGACGATTATAGGGTCGTCCCCACGACCCCGGGCCAAAGTTGGCCAGCCGCCGAAATGTCCGACGACTGCAGGGTCGTCCCCACGACCCCGGGCCAAAGTTGGCAAGCCGCCGAAATGTCCGACGACTGTAGGGTCGTCCCCACGACCCCGGGACTAGATTGGCCCGCCACCGTCAAGTCCGACGACTATAGGGTCGTCCCCAGGACCTCGGGACTAGATTGGCCCGCCACCGTCAAGTCCGACGACTATAGGGTCGTCCCCACGACCCCGGGCCAAAGTTGGCAAGCCGCCGAAATGTCCGACGACTGTAGGGTGGTACCCACGACCCCGGGACTAGGCTGACAAGCCGCCAACATGTCCGACGACTATAGGGTCGCCCCCACGACCCCGGGCCAAAGTTGGCCAGCCGCCGACATGTCCGACGACTATAGGGTCGTCCCCACGACCCCGAGACTAGATTGGCCCGCCACCGTCATGTCCGACGACAATAGGGTCGTCCCCACGACCCCGGGTCCAGGTTGGCCAGCCGCCGACAATTCCAACGACTATAGAGTCGTCCCCACGACACCGGTCCAAAGTTGGCCGGCCGCCGACATGTCCGACGACTATAGGGTCGTCCCCACGACCTCGGGACTAGGTTGGCCACCCGCCGACATGTCCGACGACTAAAGGGTCGTCCCCACGACCCCGGGACAAGGTTGGCCCGCCGCCGACATGTCCGACGACTATTGGGTCGTCCCCACGACACCGGGCCAAAGTTGGCCAGCCGCTGACATGTCCAACGACTATAGGGTCGTCCCCACGACCACGGGCCAAAGTTGACCAGCCGCCAACATGTCCGACGACTATTGGATCGTCCCCACGACCCCGGGCCAAAGTTGGCAAGCCGCCGAAATGTCCGACGACTATAGGGTCGTCCCCACGACCCCGGGCCAAAGTTGGCCAGCCGCCGACATTTTCGACGACTATAGAGTCGTCCCCACGACACCGGGCCAAAGTTGGCCAGCCGCCGACATGTCCGACGACTATAGGGTCGTCCCCACGACCCCGGGACAAGGTAGGCCCGCCGCCGACTTGTCCGACGACTATAGGGACGTACCCACGACCCCGGGACTAGGCTGACAACCCGCCAACATGTCCGACGACTATAGGGTCGTCCCCACGACCCCGGGCCAAAGATGTCCAGCCGCCATCTTGTCCGACGACTATAGGGTCTTACCCACGACCGCGGGACTAGATTGGCCCGCCACCGTCATGTCCAACGACTATAGGGTCGTCCCCACAACCACGGGCCAAAGTTGGCCAGCCGCCGACATGTCCGACGACTATAGAGTCGTCCCCACGACCCCGGGTCAATGTTGGCTCGCCGCCGACATGTCCGACGACTATAGGGTCGTCCCCACGACCCCCGGGCCAAAGTTGGACAGCCACCGACATTTCCGACGACTATTGGGTCGTCCCCACGACCACGGGCCAAAGTTGGCCAGCCGCCGACATGTCCGACGACTATAGGGTCGTCCCCACGACCGCGGGACTAGATTGGCTCGCCGCCGACTTGTCCGACGACTATAGGCTCTTCCCCACGACCACGGGCCAGTGTTGGCCAGCCGCTGACTTGTCCGACGACTATAGGGTCGTCCCCACGACCGCGGGGCTAGATTGGCTCGCCGCCGACTTGTCCGACGACTGTAGGGTCGTCCCCACGACTCCGTGCCAAAGTTGGCAAGCTGCCGACTTGTCCGACGACTATAGGGTCGTCCCCATGACCCGGGACTAGACTGGCCCACCACCGTCACGTCCGACGACTATAGGGTGGTCCCCACGACCCCGGGACTATGTTGCCCCGCCGCCGACTTGTCCGACGACTATAGGGTGGTCCCCACGACCCCGGGAGTAGGTTGGCTCGCCACCGTCATGTCTGACGACTATAGGGTCGTCCCCACGTCCCCGGGTCATATTTGGCCAGCCGCCGACATGGCCGACGACTATAGAGTCGTCCCCACGACCCCGGGTCAATGTTGGCTCGCCGCCGACAGGTCCGACGACTATAGGGTCGTCCCCACGACCCCCGGGCCAAAGTTGGACAGCCACCGACATTTCCGACGACTATTGGGTCGTCCCCACGACCACGGGCCAAAGTTGGCCAGCCGCCGACATGTCCGACGACTATAGGGTCGTCCCCACGACCCCGGAACTAGATTGGCCCGACACCGTCATGTCCGACGACTATAGGGTCGTACCCACGAGTACGGGCCAAAGTTGGCCAGCCGGCGACATGTCCGACGACTATAGGGTCGTCCCTACGACCCCGGGACTAGGTTGGCCCGCCGCAGACTTCTCCGACGACTATAGGGTCGTCCCCACGACCCCCGGACTAGGTTGGCTCGCCGCCGACTTGTCCGACGAGTATAGGGTCCTCCCCACGACCACGGGCCAAAGTTGGCCAGCCGCCGACAGGTCCGACGACTATAGGGTCGTCCCCACGACCCCGGAACTAGATTGGCCCGACACCGTCATGTCCGACGACTATAGGGTCGTACCCACGAGTACGGGCCAAAGTTGGCCAGCCGGCGACATGTCCGACGACTATAGGGTCGTCCCTACGACCCCGGGACTAGGTTGGCCCGCCGCAGACTTCTCCGACGACTATAGGGTCGTCCCCACGACCCCCGGACTAGGTTGGCTCGCCGCCGACTTGTTCGACGAGTATAGGGTCCTCCCCACGACCACGGGCCAAAGTTGGCCAGCCGCCGACATGTCCGACGACTATAGGGTCGTCCCCACGACCCGGGACTAGACTGACCCACCACCGTCACGTCCGACGACTATAGGGTGGTCCCCACGACCCCGGGACTATGTTGCCCCGCCGCCGACTTGTCCGACGACTATAGGGTCGTCCCCATGACCCGGGACTAGACTGGCCCGCCACCGTCATGTCCGACGACAATAGGGTCGTCCCCACGACCACGGGCCAAAGTTGGCCAGCCGCCGACATGTCCGACGACTATAGGGTCGTCCCCACGACCCGGGACTAGAGTGGCCCGCCACCGTCATGTCCGACGACTATATGGTCGTCCCCACGACCACGGGCCAATGTTGGCCAGCCGCTGACTTGTCCGACGACTATAGGGTCGTCCCCACGACCGCGGGACTAGATTGGCTCGCCGCCGACTTGTCCGACGACTATAGGCTCTTCCCCACGACAACGGGCCAGTGTTGGCCAGCCGCTGACTTGTCCGACGACTATAGAGTCGTCCCCACGACCCCGGGTCAATGTTGGCTCGCCGCCGACAGGTCCGACGACTATAGGGTCGTCCCCACGACCCCCGGGCCAAAGTTGGACAGCCACCGACATTTCCGACGACTATTGGGTCGTCCCCACGACCCCGGAACTAGATTGGCCCGACACCGTCATGTCCGACGACTATAGGGTGGTACCCACGAGTACGGGCCAAAGTTGGCCAGCCGGCGACATGTCCGACGACTATAGGGTCGTCCCCACGACCCCGGGACTAGGTTGGCCCGCCGCAGACTTCTCCGAGGACTATAGGGTCGTCCCCACGACCCCCGGACTAGGTTGGCTCGCCGCCGACTTGTCCGACGAGTATAGGGTCCTCCCCACGACCACGGGCCAAAGTTGGCCAGCCGCCGACAGGTCCGACGACTATAGGGTCGTCCCCACGACCCGGGACTATGTTGCCCCGCCGCCGACTTGTCCGACGACTATAGGGTGGTCCCCACGACCCCGGGAGTAGGTTGGCTCGCCACCGTCATGTCTGACGACTATAGGGTCGTCCCCACGACCACAGGCCAAAGTTGGCCAGCCGCCGACATGTCCGACGACTATAGGGTCGTCCCCACGACCCCGGAACTAGATTGGCCCGACACCGTCATGTCCGACGACTATAGGGTGGTACCCACGAGTACGGGCCAAAGTTGGCCAGCCGGCGACATGTCCGACGACTATAGGGTCGTCCCCACGACCCCGGGACTAGGTTGGCCCGCCGCAGACTTCTCCGAGGACTATAGGGTCGTCCCCACGACCCCCGGACTAGGTTGGCTCGCCGCCGACTTGTCCGACGAGTATAGGGTCCTCCCCACGACCACGGGCCAAAGTTGGCCAGCCGCCGACAGGTCCGACGACTATAGGGTCGTCCCCACGACCCGGGACTAGACTGGCCCACCACCGTCATGTCCGACGACTATACGGTGGTCCCCACGACCCCGGGACTAGGTTGCCCCGCCGCCGACTTGTCCGACGACTATAGGGTCGTCCCCACGACCCCGGGAGTAGGTTGGCTCGCCACCGTCATGTCTGACGACTATAGGGTCGTCCCCACGACCACGGGCCAAAGTTGGCAAGCCGCCGAAATGTCCGACGACTGTAGGGTCGTACCCACGACCCCGGGACTAGGCTGACAAGCCGCCAACATGTCCGACGACTATAGGGTCGTCCCCACGACACCGGTCCAAAGTTGGCCAGCCGCCGACATGTCCGACGACTATAGGGTCGTCCCCACGACCCCGGGACTAGATTGGCCCGCCACCGTCATGTCCAACGACTATAGGGTCGTCCCCACAACCACGGGCCAAAGTTGGCCAGCCGCCGACATGTCCGACGACTATAGGGTCGTCCCCACGAACCCGGGCCAAAGTTGGCAAGCCGCCGAAATGTCCGACGACTATAGGGTCGTCCCCACGACCCCGGGACTAGGTTGGCCAGCCGCAGACACGTCCGACGACTATAGGGTCGTCCCGACGACCCCGGGCCAATGTTGGCCAATCGCCAACATGTCCGGCGACTATAGGGTCGTCCCTACGACCCCGGGATTAGATTGGCCCGCCACCGTCATGTCCGACGATTATAGGGTCGTCCCCGCGACCCCGGGCCAAAGTTGGCCAGCCGCCGAAATGTCCGACGAATATAGGGTCGTCCCCACGACCCCGGGACTAGATTGGCCCGCCACCGTCAAGTCCGACGACTATAGGGTCGTCCCCACGACCCCGGGCCAAAGTTGGTAAGCCGCCGAAATGTCCGACGACTGTAGGGTCGTCCCCACGACTCCAGGACTAGATTGGTCCGCCACCGTCATGTCCGACGACTATAGGGTCGTCCCCACGACCCCGGGCCAAAGTTGGCCAGCCGCCGACATGTCCGACGACTATAGGGTCGTCCCCACGACCCCGAGACTAGATTGGCCCGCCACCGTCATGTCCGACGACAATAGGGTCGTCTCCACGACCCCGGGTCCAGATTGGCCAGCCGCCCACACTTCCGACGACTATAGAGTCGTCCCCACGACACCGGGCCAAAGTTGGCCAGCCGCCGACATGTCCGACGACTATAGGGTCGTCCCCACGACCCCGGGACTAGATTGGCACGCCACCGTCATGTTCGACGACTATAGGGTCGTCCCCACGACCCCGGGCCAAAGTTGGCAAGCCGCCGAAATGTCCGACGACTGTAGGGTCGTCCCCACGACCCCGGGACTAGATTGGCCCGCCACCGTCAAGTCCGACGACTATAGGGTCGTCCCCAGGACCTCGGGACTAGATTGGCCCGCCACCGTCAAGTCCGACGACCATAGGGTCGTCCCCACGACCCCGGGCCAAAGCTGGCAAGCCGCCGAAATGTCCGGCGACTGTAGGGTCGTACCCACGACCCCGGGACTAGGCTGACAAGCCGCCAACATGTCCGACGAGTATAGGGTCGCCCCCACGACCCCGGGCCAAAGTTGGCCAGCCGCCGACATGTCCGACGACTATAGGGTCGTCCCCACGACCTCGGGTCTAGATTGGCCCGCTACCGTCATGTCCGAAGACTATAGGGTCGTCCCCACGACACCGGTCCAAAGTTGGCCAGCCGCCGACCTGTCCGACGACTATAGGGCCGTCCCCACGAACCCGGGCCAAAGTTGGCAAGCCGCCGAAATGTCCGACGACTATAGGGTCGTCCCCACGACCCCGGGACTAGGTTGGCCAGCCGCCGACATGTCCGACGACTATAGGGTCGTCCCGACGACCCCGGGCCAATGTTGGCCAATCGCCAACATGTCCGACGACTATAGGGTCGTCCCTACGACCCCGGGACTAGATTGGCCCGACACCGTCATGTCCAACGATTATAGGGTCGTCCCCACGACCCCGGGTCTAGGTTGGCCAGCCGCCGACATGTCCGACGATTATAGAGTCGTCCCCACGACACCGGGCCAAAGTTGGACAGCCGCCGACATGTCCGACTACTATAGGGTCGTCCCCACGACCTCGGGTCTAGATTGGCCCGCTACCGTCATGTCCGAAGACTATAGGGTCGTCCCCACGACCACGGGACTAGATTGGCCCGCCACCGCCATGTCCGACGACAATAGGGTCGTCCCCACGACCCCGGGTCTAGGTTGGCCAGCCGCCGACATGTCCGACGACAATCGGATCGTCCCCACGACCACGCGCCAAAGATGGCCAGCCGCATACATGTCCGACGACTATTGGATCGTCCCCACGACCACGGGCCAAAGTTGGCCAGCCGCCGACATGTCCGACGACAATCGGATCGTCCCCACGACCAGGCGCCAAAGTTGGCCAGCCGCCGACATGTCCGACGACTATAGGGTCGTCCCCACGACCCCGGGACTAGGTTGGCCCGCCGCCGACTTGTCCGACGACTATAGGGTCGTCCCCACGACCACGGGCCAAAGTTGGCCAGCCGCCGACATATCCGACGACTATAGGGTCGTCCCCACGACCCCGGGCCAAAGTTGGCTAGCCGCCGACATGTCCGACGACTATAGGGTCGGCCCCACGACCCGGGACTAGAGTGGCCCGCCACCGTCATGTCCGACGGCTATATGGTCGTCCCCACGACCACGGGCCAATGTTGGCCAGCCGCTGACTTGTCCGACGACTATAGGGTCGTCCTCACGACCGCGGGACTAGATTGGTTCGCCGCCGACTTGTCCGACGACTATAGGTTCGTCCCCACGATCCCGGGGCTAGATTGGCCCGCCACCGTCATTTCCGACGACTATACGGTGGTCCCCACGACCCCGGGACTAGGTTGCCCCGCCGCCGACTTGTCCGACGACTATAGGGTCGTCCCCACGACCCCGGGAGTAGGTTGGCTCGCCACCGTCATGTCTGACGACTATAGGGTCGTCCCCACGACCACGGGCCAAAGTTGGCAAGCCGCCGAAATGTCCGACGACTGTAGGGTGGTACCCACGACCCCGGGACTAGGTTGGCCAGCCGCAGACATGTCCGACGACTATAGGGTCGTCCCGACGACCCCGGGCCAATGTTGGCCAATCGCCAACATGTCCGACGACTATAGGGTCGTCCCTACGACCCCGGGACTAGATTGGCCCGCCACCGTCATGCCCGACGATTATAGGGTCGTCCCCACGACCCCGGGCCAAAGTTGGCATGCCGCCGAAATGTCCGACGACTATAGGGTCGTCCCCACGACCCCGGGCCAAAGTTGGCAAGCCGCCGAAATGTCCGACGACTATAGGGTCGTCCCCACAACCACGGGCCAAAGTTGGCCAGCCGCCGACATGTCCGACGACTATAGGGTCGTCCCCACGACCCGGGACTAGAGTGGCCCGCCACCGTCATGTCCGACGACTATATGGTCGTCCCCACGACCACGGGCCAATGTTGGCCAGCCGCTGACTTGTCCGACGACTATAGGGTCGTCCCCACGACCGCGGGACTAGATTGGCTCGCCGCCGACTTGTCCGACGACTGTAGGGTCGTCCCCACGACCCCGGGACTAGATTGGCCCGCCACCGTCATTTCCGACGACTATAGGGTCGTCCCCACGACCACGGGCCAAAGTTGGCCAGCCGCCGACTTGCCCGACGACTATAGGGTCGTCGCCATGACCCGGGACTAGACTGGCCCGCCACCGTCATGTCCGACCCACTATAGGGTCGTCCCCACGACCCCCGGACTAGGTTGGTACGCCGCCGACTTGCCAGACGAGTATAGGGTCCTCCCCACGACCACGGGCCAAAGTTGGCCAATCGCCGACATATCCGATGACTATAGGGTCGTCCCCACGACCACGGGCCAAAGTTGGCCAGCCGCCGACATATCCGACGACTATAGGGTCGTCCCCACGACCCGGGACTAGACTGGCCCGCCACCGACATGTCCGACGACTATAGAGTCGTCCCCACGACCCCGGGTCAATGTTGGCTCGCCGCCGACATGTCCGACGACTATAGGGTCGTCCCCACGACCCCCGGGCCAAATTTGGACAGCCACCGGTACATTTCCGACGACTATAGGGTCGTCCCCACGACCACGGGCCAAAGTTGGCCAGCCGCCGACATGTCCGACGACTATAGGGTCGTCCCCACGACCCGGGACTAGACTGGCCCGCCACCGTCATGTCCGACGACTATAGGGTCGTCCCCACGACCCCCGGACTAGGTTGGCCGGCCGCCGACTTGTCCGACGTCTATAGGGTCGTCCCCACGACCCCCCGACTAGGTGGGCTCGCCGCCGACTTGTCCGACGACTATAGGGTCGTCCCCACGACCCGGGACTAGACTGGCCCGCCACCGTCATGTCCGACGACTATAGGGTCGTCCCCACGACCCCCGGACTAGGTTGGCCGGCCGCCGACTTGTCCGACGACTATAGGGTCGTCCCCACGACCCCCCGACTAGGTGGGCTCGCCGCCGACTTGTCCGACGACTATAGGGTCATCCCCACGACCCCGGGACTAGGTTGGCCCGCCGCCGACTTCTCCGACGACTATAGGGTCGTCCCCACGACCCCGGGAATAGGTTGGCCCGCCACCGTCAAGTCCGACGACTATAGGGTCGTCCCCACGACCCCGGGCCAAAGTTGGACAGCCGCCGACTTGTCCGACGACTATAGGGTCGTCCCCACGACCACGGGCCACCGTTGGCCAGCCGCCGGCTTGTGCGACGAATATAGGGTCGTCCCCACGACCCCGGGACTAGGTTGGCCCGCCGCCGACTTGTCCGACGACTATAGGGTCGTCCCCACGACCACGGGCCAAAGTTGGCCTGCCGCCGACATATCCGACGACTATAGGGTCGTCCCCACGACCCCGGGCCAAAGTTGGCCAGCCGCCGACATATCCGACGACTATAGGGTCGTCCCCACGACCCGGGACTAGACTGGCCCGCCACCGACATGTCCGACGACTATAGAGTCGTCCCCACGACCCCGGGTCAATGTTGGCTCGCCGCCGACATGTCCGACGACTATAGGGTCGTCCCCACGACCCCCGGGCCAAATTTGGACAGCCACCGGTACATTTCCGACGACTATAGGGTCGTCCCCACGACCACGGGCCACCGTTGGCCAGCCGCCGGCTTGTGCGACGAATATAGGGTCGTCCCCACGACCCCGGGACTAGGTTGGCCCGCCGCCGACTTGTCCGACGACTATAGGGACGTCCCCACGACCACGGGCCAAAGTTGGCCAATCGCCGACATATCCGATGACTATAGGGTCGTCCCCACGACCACGGGCCAAAGTTGGCCAGCCGCCGACATATCCGACGACTATAGGGTCGTCCCCACGACCCGGGACTAGACTGGCCCGCCACCGACATGTCCGACGACTATAGAGTCGTCCCCACGACCCCGGGTCAATGTTGGCTCGCCGCCGACATGTCCGACGACTATCGGGTCGTCCCCACGACCCCCGGGCCAAATTTGGACAGCCACCGGTACATTTCCGACGACTATAGGGTCGTCCCCACGACCACGGGCCAAAGTTGGCCAGCCGCCGACATGTCCGACGACTATAGGGTCGTCCCCACGACCCGGGACTAGACTGGCCCGCCACCGTCATGTCCGACGACTATAGGGTCGTCCCCACGACCCCCGGACTAGGTTGGCCGGCCGCCGACTTGTCCGACGTCTATAGGGTCGTCCCCACGACCCCCCGACTAGGTGGGCTCGCCGCCGACTTGTCCTACGACTATAGGGTCGTCCCCACGACCCGGGACTAGACTGGCCCGCCACCGTCATGTCCGACGACTATAGGGTCGTCCCCACGACCCCCGGACTAGGTTGGCCGGCCGCCGACTTGTCCGACGACTATAGGGTCGTCCCCACGACCCCCCGACTAGGTGGGCTCGCCGCCGACTTGTCCGACGACTATAGGGTCATCCCCACGACCCCGGGACTAGGTTGGCCCGCCGCCGACTTCTCCGACGACTATAGGGTCGTCCCCACGACCCCGGGAATAGGTTGGCCCGCCACCGTCAAGTCCGACGACTATAGGGTCGTCCCCACGACCCCGGGCCAAAGTTGGACAGCCGCCGACTTGTCCGACGACTATAGGGTCGTCCCCACGACCACGGGCCACCGTTGGCCAGCCGCCGGCTTGTGCGACGAATATAGGGTCGTCCCCACGACCCCGGGGCTAGGTTGGCCCGCCGCCGACTTGTCCGACGACTATAGGGTCGTCCCCACGACCACGGGCCAAAGTTGGCCTGCCGCCGACATATCCGACGACTATAGGGTCGTCCCCACGACCCCGGGCCAAAGTTGGCCAGCCGCCGACATGTCCGACGACTATATGGTCGTCCCCACGACCCGGGACTAGAGTGGCCCGCCACCGTCATGTCCGACGACTATAGGGTCGTCCCCACGACCGCGGGACTAGATTGGCTCGCCGCCGACTTGTCCGACGACTGTAGGGTCGTCCCCACGACCCCCCGACTAGGTGGGCTCGCCGCCGACTTGTCCGACGACTATAGGGTCGTCCCCACGACCCCGGGACTAGGTTGGCTCGCCACCGTCATGTCTGACGACTATAGGGTCGTCCCCACGACCACGGGCCAATGTTGGCCAGCCGCCGACATGTCCGACGACTATAGGGTCGTCCCCACGACCGCGGGCCAAAGTTGGCCAGCCGCCGACATGTCCGACGACTATAGGGTCGTCCCCACGACCCGGGACTAGACTGGCCCGCCACCGTCATGTCCGACGACTATAGGGTCGTCCCCATGACCCGGGACTAGACTGGCCCGCCACCGTCATGTCCGACGACTATAGGGTCGTCCCCACGACCCCCGGACTAGGTTGGTACGCCGCCGACTTGTCCGACGAGTATAGGGTCCTCCCCACGACCACGGGCCAAAGTTGGCCAGCCGCCGACATGTCCGACGACTATAGGGTCGTCCCCACGACCCGGGACTAGACTGGCCCGCCACCGACATGTCCGACGACTATAGAGTCGTCCCCACGACCCCCGGACTAGGTTGGCCGGCCGCCGACTTGTCCGACGACTATAGGGTCGTCCCTACGACCCCCCGACTAGGTGGGCTCGCCGCCGACTTGTCCGATGACTATAGAGTCGTCCCCACGACCCCCGGGCCAAAGTTGGACAGCCGCCGACATTTCCGACGACTATAGGGTCGTCCCCACGACCACGGGCCAAAGTTGGCCAGCCGCCGACATGTCCGAAGACTATAGGGTCGTCCCCACGACCCGGGACTAGACTGGCCCGCCTCCGTCATGTCCGACGACTATAGGGTCGTCCCCACGACCCCCGGACTAGGTTGGCCGGCCGCCGACTTGTCCGACGACTATAGGGTCGTCCCTACGACCCCCCGACTAGGTGGGCTCGCCGCCGACTTGTCCGACGACTATAGGGTCGTCCCCACGACCCCGGGACTAGGTTGGCTCGCCACCGTCATGTCTGACGACTATAGGGTCGTCCCCACGACCACGGGCCAAAGTTGGCCAGCCGCCGACATGTCCGAAGACTATAAGGTCGTCCCCACGACCCCGGGACTAGATTGGCCAGCCGCCGACATGTCCGACGACTATAGAGTCGTCCCCACGACACCGGGTCAAAGTTGGCCAGCCGCTGACATTTCCAACGACTATTGGGTCGTCCCCACGACCACGGGCCAATGTTGGCTAGCCGCCGACATGTCCGACGACTATAGGGTCGTCCCCACGACCACGGGCCAAAGCTGGCCAGCCGCCGACATGTCCGACGACTATTGGATCGTCCCCACGACCACGGGCCAAAGTTGGCCAGCCGCCGACATGTCCGACGACTATAGGGTCGTCCCCACGACCCCGGGACTAGATTGGGCCGCCACCGTCATGTCCGACGACTATAGGGTCGTCCACACGACCCCGGGCCAAAGTTGGCAAGCCGCCGAAATGTCCGACGACTGTGGGGTCGTCCCCACGACCCCGGGACTAGATTGGCCCGCCACCGTCAAGTCCGACGACCTCGGGACTAGGTTGGCCAGCCGCCGACATGTCCGACGACTATAGGGTCGTCCCCACGACCTCGGGCCAATTTTGGCCAGCCGCCGACATGTCCGACGACTATAGAGTCGTCCCCACGACCCCGGGCCAAAGTTGGCAAGCCGCCGAAATGTCCGACGACTGTAGGGTCGTCCCCACGACCTCGGGACTAGATTGGCCCGCCAACGTCAAGTCCGACGACTATAGGGTCGTCCCCACGACCCCGGGCCAAAGTTGGCAAGCCGCCGAAATGTCCGACGACTGTAGGGTCGTCCCCACAACCCCGGGACTAGATTGGCCCGCCACCGTCAAGTCCGACGACTATAGGGTCGTCCCCACGACCCCGGGCCAAAGTTGGCAAGCCGCCGAAATGTCCGACGACTGTAGGGTCGTCCCCACGACCCCCGGACTAGATTGGCCCGCCACCGACAAGTCCGACGACTATAGGGTCGTCCCCACGACCACGGGCCAAAATTGGCCAGCCGCCGACATGTCCGACGACTATTGGGTCGTCCCCACGACAGCGGGCCAAAGTTGGCCAGCCGCTGACATGTCCAACGACTATAGGGTCGTCCCCACGACCACGGGCCAAAGTTGACCAGCCGCCAACATGTCCGACGACTATTGGATGGTCCCCACGACCCCGGGCCAAAGTTGGCAAGCCGCCGAAATGTCCGACGACAGTAGGGTCGTCCCCACGACCCCCGGACTAGATTGGCCCGCCACCGACAAGTCCGACGACTATAGGGTCGTCCCCACGACCCCGGGACTAGATTGGCCCGCCACCGCCTTGTCCGACGACAATAGGGTCGTCCCCACGACCCCGGGCCAAAGTTGGCCAGCCGCCGACATGTCCGACGACTATAGGGTCGTCCCCACGACCCCGGGCCAAAGTTGGCAAGCCGCCGAAATGTCCGACGACTGTAGGGTCGTCCCCACGACTCCAGGACTAGATTGGTCCGCCACCGTCATGTCCGACGACTATAGGGTCGTCCCCACGACCCCGGGCCAAAGTTGGCCAGCCGCCGACATGTCCGACGACTATAGGGTCGTCCCCACGACCCCGAGACTATATTGGCCCGCCACCGTCATGTCCGACGACAATAGGGTCGTCTCCACGACCCCGGGTCCAGGATGGCCAGCCGCCGACATTTCCGACGACTATAGAGTCGTCCCCACGACACCGGGCCAAAGTTGGCCAGCCGCCGACATGTCCGACGACTATAGGGTCATCCCCACGACCCCGGGACTAGATTGGCCCGCCACCGTCATGTCCGACGATTATAGGGTCGTCCCCACGACCCCGGGACAAGCTTGGCCCGCCGCCGACTTGTTCGACGACTATAGGGTCGTCCCCACGACCCCGGGACTAGATTGGCCCGCCACCGCCATGTCCGACGACTATTGGATCGTCCCCACGACCACGGGCGAAAGTTGGCAAGCCGCCGACATTTCCGACGACTATAGAGTCGTCCCCACGATACCGGGCCAAAGTTGGCAAGCCGCCGACATGTCCGACGACTATAGGGTCGTCCGCACGACCCCGGGAATAGATTGGCCCGCCACCGTCATGTCCGACGATTATAGGGTCGTCCCCACGACCGCGAGACTAGATTGGCCCGCCACCGTCATGTCCGACGACAATAGGGTCGTCCCCACGACCCCGGGTCCAGGTTGGTCAGCCGCCGACATTTCCGACGACTATAGAGTCGTCCCCACGACACCGTGCCAAAGTTGGCCAGCCGCCGACATGTCCGACAACTATAGGGTCGTCCCCACGACCCCGGGACAAGGTTGGCCCGTCGCCGACTTGTCCGACGACTATAGGGTCGTACCCACGACCCCGGGACTAGGCTGACAACCCGCCAACATGTCCGACGACTATAGGGTCGTCCCCACGACCCCGGGCCAAAGATGTCCAGCCGCCGTCTTGTCCGACGACTATAGGGTCGTCCCTACGACCCCGGGCCAAAGCTAGCCAGCCGCCGACATGTCCGACGACTATTGGATCGTCCCCACGACCACGGGCCAAAGTTGGCCAGCCGCCGACATGTCCGAAGACTATAAGGTCGTCCCCACGACCCCGGGACTAGATTGGCCAGCCGCCGACATGTCCGACGACTATAGAGTCGTCCCCACGACACCGGGTCAAAGTTGGCCAGCCGCTGACATATCCAACGACTATAGGGTCGTCCCCACGACCACGGGCCAAAGCTGGCCAGCCGCCGACATTTCCGACGACTATTGGATCGTCCCCACGACCACGGGCCAAAGTTGGCCAGCCGCCGACATGTCCGACGACTATAGGGTCGTCCCCACGACCCCGGGACTAGATTGGCCCGCCACCGTCATGTCCGACGATTATAGGGTCGTCCCCACGACCCCGGGACAAGCTTGGCCCGCCGCCGACTTGTTCGACGACTACAGGGTCGTCCCCACGACCCCGGGACTAGGTTGGTCCGCCACCGTCAAGTCCGACGACTATAGGGTCGTCCCCACGACCTCGGGACTAGGTTGGCCAGCCGCCGACATGTCCGACCACTATTGGGTCGACCCCACGACCACGGGCCAAAGATGTCCAGCCGCCGTCTTGTCCGACGCCTATAGGGTCGTCCCCACGACCCCGGGACTAGATTAGCCCGCCACCGTCATGTCACACGACTATAGGGTCGTCCCCACGACCCCGGGACTAGATTGGTCCGCCACCGTCTTGTCCGACGACTATAGGGTCGTCCCCACGACCCCGGGCCAAAGTTGGCCAGCCGCCGACATGTCCGACGACTATAGGGTCGTCCCCACGACTCCCGAGACTAGATTGGCCCGCCACCGTCATGTCCGACGACAATAGGGTCGTCCCCACGACCCCGGGTCCAGGTTGGCCAGCCGCCGCCATTTCCGACGACTATAGAGTCGTCCCCACGACACCGGGCCAAAGTTGGCCAGCCGCCGACATGTCCGACGACTATAGGGTCGTCCGCACGACCCCGGGACTAGATTGGCCCGCCACCGTCATGTCTGACGATTATAGGGTCGTCCCCACGACCGCGAGACTAGATTGGCCCGCCACCGTCATGTCCGACGACAATAGGGTCGTCCCCACGACCCCGGGCCCAGGTTGGTCAGCCGCCGACATTTCCGACGACTATAGAGTCGTCCCCACGACACCGTGCCAAAGTTGGCCAGCCGCCGACATGTCCGACAACTATAGGGTCGTCCCCACGACCCCGGGACAAGGTTGGCCCGCCGCCGACTTGTCCGACGACTATAGGGTCGTACCCACGACCCCGGGACTAGGCTGACAACCCGCCAACATGTCCGACGACTATAGGGTCGTCCCCACGACCCCGGGCCAAAGATGTCCAGCCGCCGTCTTGTCCGACGACTATAGGGTCTTACCCACGACCCCGGGACTAGATTAGCCCGCCACCGTCATGTCCAACGACTATAGGGTCGTCCCCACAACCACGGGCCAAAGTTGGCCAGCCGCCGACATGTCCGACGACTATAGGGTCGTCCCCACGACCCCGGGCCAAAGTTGGCAAGCCGCCGAAATGACCGACGACTGTAGGGTCGTCCCCACGACACCGGGCCAAAGATGTCCAGCCGCCGTCTTGTCCGACGACTATAGGGTCTTACCCACGACCCCGGGACTAGATTGGCCCGCCACCGTCATGTCCAACGACTATAGGGTCGTCCCCACAACCACGGGCCAAAGTTGGCCAGCCGCCGACATGTCCGACGACTATAGGGTCGTCCCCACGACCCCGGGCCAAAGTTGGCAAGCCGCCGAAATGACCGACGACTGTAGGGTCGTCCCCACGACCCCGGGCCAAAGATGTCCAGCCGCCGTCTTGTCCGACGCCTATAGGGTCGTCCCCTCGACCCCGGGACTAGATTAGCCCGCCACCGTCATGTCCGACGACTATAGGGTCGTCCCCACGACCCCCGGACTAGGTTGGCCGGCCGCCGACTTGTCCGACGACTATAGGGTCGTTCCCACGACCCCGGCCCAAAGTTGGCAAGCTTCCGACTTATCCGACGACTATAGGGTCGTCCCCACGACCCCGGGACTAGATTGGTCCGCCACCGTCATGTCCGACGACTATAGGGTCGTCCCCACGACCCCGGGCCAAAGTTGGCCAGCCGCCGAAATGTCCGACGACTATAGGGTCGTCCCCACGACCCCGAGACTAGATTGGCCCGCCACCGTCATGTCCGACGACAATAGGGTCGTCCCCACGACCCCGGGTCCAGGTTGGCCAGCCGCCGACATTTCCGACGACTATAGAGTCGTCCCCACGACACGGGGCCAAAGTTGGCCAGCCGCCGACATGTCCGACGACTATAGGGTCGTCCCCACGACCCGGGACTAGACTGGCCCGCCACCGTCATGTCCGACGATTATAGGGTCGTCCCCACGACCCCGGGTCAAGCTTGGCCCGCCGCCGACTTGTTCGACGACTATAGGGTCGTCCCCACGACCCCGGGTCTAGGTTGGCCAGCCGCCGACATGTCCGACGACTATTGGATCGTCCCCACGACCACGGGCCAAAGCTGGCCAGCCGCCGACATGTCCGACGACTATAGGGTCGTCCCCACGACCCCGGGCCAAAGTTGGCCAGCCGCCGACATGTCCGACGACTATAGGGTCGTCCCCACGACACCGGGCCAAAGTTGGCCAGCCGCCGACATGTCCGACGACTATAGGGTCGTCCCCACGACCCCGGGACTAGATTGGCCCGCCACCGTCATGTCCGACGATTATAGGGTCGTCCCCACGACCCCGGGACAAGCTTGGCCCGCCGCCGACTTGTTCGACGACTATAGGGTCGTCCCCACGACCCCGGGACTAGATTGGCCCGCCACCGTCATGTCCGACGACAATAGGGTCGTCCCCACGACCCCAGGTCTAGGTTGGCCAGCCGCCGACTTGTCCGACGACTATAGGGTCGTACCCACGACCCCGGGACTAGGCTGACAAGCCGCCAACATGTCCGACGACTATAGGGTCGTCCCCACGACCCCGGGCCAAAGATGTGCAGCCGCCGTCTTGTCCGACGACTACAGGGTCGTCCCCACGACCCCGGGACTAGATTGGCCCGCCACCGTCATGTCCAACGACTATAGGGTCGTCCCCACAACCACGGGCCAAAGTTCGCCAGCCGCCGACATGTCCGACGACTATTGGATCGTCCCCACGACCACGGGCCAAAGTTGGCCAGCCGCCGACATGTCCGACGACTATAGGGTCGTCCCCACGACCCCGGGACTAGATTGGTCCGCCACCGTCATGTCCGACGACTATAGGGTCGTCCCCACGACCCCGGGCCAAAGTTGGCCAGCCGCCGAAATGTCCGACGACTATAGGGTCGTCCCCACGACCCCGAGACTAGATTGGCCCGCCACCGTCATGTCCGACGACAATAGGGTCGTCCCCACGACCCCGGGTCCAGGTTGGCCAGCCGCCGACATTTCCGACGACTATAGAGTCGTCCCCACGACACGGGGCCAAAGTTGGCCAGCCGCCGACATGTCCGACGACTATAGGGTCGTCCCCACGACCCGGGACTAGACTGGACCGCCACCGTCATGTCCGACGATTATAGGGTCGTCCCCACGACCCCGGGTCAAGCTTGGCCCGCCGCCGACTTGTTCGACGACTATAGGGTCGTCCCCACGACCCCGGGTCTAGGTTGGCCAGCCGCCGACATGTCCGACGACTATTGGATCGTCCCCACGACCACGGGCCAAAGCTGGCCAGCCGCCGACATGTCCGACGACTATAGGGTCGTCCCCACGACCCCGGGACTAGATTGGTCCGCCACCGTCATGTCCGACGACTATAGGGTCGTCCCCACGACCCCAGGCCAAAGTTGGCAAGCCGCCGAAATGTCCGACGACTGTAGGGTCGTCCCCACGACCCCGGGTCAAAGATGTCCAGCCGCCGTCTTGTCCGACGACTATAGGGTCGTCCCCACGACCCCGGGACTAGATTGGCCCGCCACCGTCAAGTCCGACGACCACGGGCCAAAGTTGGCCAGCCGCCGACATGTCCGACGACTATAGGGCCGTCCCCACGACCCGGGACTAGACTGGCCCGCCACCATCATGTCCGACGACTATAGGGTTGTCCCCACGACCCCCGGACTAGGTTGGCCGGCCGCCGACTTGTCCGACGACTATAGGGTCGTCCCCACGACCCCGGGCCAAAGTTGGCAAGCCGCCCAAATGTCTGACGACTGTAGGGTTGTCCCCACGACCCCGGGCCAAAGATGTCCAGCCGCCGTCTTGTCCGACGACTATAGGGTCGTCCACACGAACCCGGGACTAGATTGGCCCGCCACCGTCAAGTCCGACGACTATAGGGTCGTCCCCACGACCCCGGGCCAAAGTTGGCAAGCCGCCGACATTTCCGACGACTATAGGGTCGTCCCCACGACCCCGAGACTAGATTGGCCCGCCACCGTCATCTCCGACGATTATAGGGTCGTCCCCACGACCGCGGGACAAGCATGGCCCGCCGCCGACTTGTCCGACGACTATAGGGTCGTCCCCACGACCCCGAGACTAGATTGGCCCGCCACCGTCATCTCCGACGATTATAGGGTCGTCCCCACGACCCCGGGACTAGGTTGGCCAGCCGCCGACATGTCCGACGACTATCGGATCGTCCCCACGACCACGGGCCAAAGTTGGCCAGCCGCCGACATTTCCGACGACTATTGGGTCGTCCCCACGACCCCGGGTCTAGGTTGGCCAGCCGCCGACATGTCCGACGACTATCGGATCGTCCCCACGACCACGGGCCAAAGTTGGCCAATCGCCGAAATGTCCGACGACTATAGGGTCGTCCCCACGACCCCGGGACTAGATTGGCCCGCCACCGTCATGTCCGACGACTATAGGGTCGTCCCCACGACCCCGGGCCAATGTTGGCCAATCGCCGAAATGTCCGACGACTATAGGGTCGTCCCCACGACCCCGGGACTAGATTGGCCCGCCACCGTCAAGTCCGACGACTATAGGGTCGTCCCCACGACCCCGGTACTAGGTTGGCCAGCCGCCGACATGTCCGACGACTATAGGGTCGTCCCCACGACCCCGGGCCAATGTTGGCCAATCGCCGAAATGTCCGACGGCTGTAGGGTCGTCCCCACGACCCCGGGACTAGTTTGGCCCGCCACCGTCAAGTCCGACGACTATAGGGTCGTCCCCACGACCTCCGGACTAGATTGGCCCGCCACCGTCAAGTCCGACGACTATAGGGTCGTCCCTACGACCCCGGGCCAAAGTTGGCAAGCCGCCGAAATGTCCGACGACTGTAGGGTCGTCCCCACGACCCCGGGACTACATTGGCCCGCCACCGTCAAGTCCGACCACTATAGGGGCGTCCCCACGACCTCGGGACTAGGTTGGCCAGCCGCCGACATGTCCGACCACTATTGGGTATTCCCCACGACCAGGGGCCAAAGTTGGCCAGCCGCCGAAATGTCCGACGACTATAGGGTCGTCCCCACGGCCCCGGGCCAAAGATGTCCAGCCGCCGTCATGTCCGACGACTATAGGGTCGTCCCCACGACCCCGGGACTAGATTGGCCCGCCACCGTCATGTCCGACGACAATAGGGTCTTCCCCACGACCCCGGGACTAGGTTGGCCAGCCGCCGACATGTCCGACGACTATCGGATCGTCCCCACGACCACGGGCCAAAGTTGGCCAGCCGCCGACATTTCCGACGACTATTGGGTCGTCCCCACGACCCCGGGTCTAGGTTGGCCAGCCGCCGACATGTCCGACGACTATCGGATCGTCCCCACGACCACGGGCCAAAGTTGGCCCGCCGCCGACTTGTCCGACGACTATAGGGACGTCCCCACGACCACGGGACTAGATTGGCCCGCCACCGTCATGTCCGACGACTATAGGGTCGTCCCCACGACCCCGGGACTAGGTTGACAAGCCGCCGAAATGTCCGACGACTATAGGGTCGTCCCCACGACCGCGAGCCAAGGATGTCCAGCCGCCGTCTTGTTCGATGACTATAGGGTCGTACCCACGACCCCGGGACTAGATTGGCCCGCCACCGTCATGTCCAACGACTATAGGGTCGTCCCCACGACCATGGGCCAAAGTTGGCCAGCCGCCGATATGTCCAACGGCTATTGGGTCGTCCCCACGACCCCGGGACTAGATTGGCCCGCCATCGTCAAGTCCGACGACTATAGGGTCGTCCCCACGACCCCGGGCAAATTTGGCAAGCCGCCGACATATCCGACGACTATAGGGTCGTCCCACAACCCCGGGACTAGATTGGCCCGCCACCCTCAAGTCCGACGACTATAGGATCGTCTCCACGACCACGGCCCAAAGTTGGCCAGCCGCCGACATGTCCAACGACTATAGGGTCGTCCCCACGACCCCGGGCCAAAGTTGGCAAGCCGCCGAAATGTCCGACGACTATAGGGTCGTCCCCACGACCGCGGGCCAAAGATGTCCAGCCGCAGTCTTGTCCGACGACTATAGGGTCGTCCCCACGACCCCGGGACTAGATTGGCCCGCCACCGTCATGTCCCACGACTATAGGGTCGTCCCCACGACCATGGGCCAAAGTTGGCAAGCCGCCGATATGTCCAACGACTTTTGGGTCGTCCCCACGACCCCGGGATAAGATTGGCCCGCCACCGTCATGTCCGACGACTATAGGGTCGTCCCCACGACCCCGGGCAAATTTGGCAAGCCGCCGACATATCCGACGACTATAGGGTCGTCCCCAAAACCCCGGGACTAGATTGGCCCGCCACCGTCAAGTCCGACGACTATAGGATCGTCTCCACGACCACGGCCCAAAGTTGGCCAGCCGCCGACATGTCCAACGACTATTGGGTCGTCCCCACGACCACGGGCCAAAGTTAGCCAGCCGCCGACATGTCCGACGACTATAGGGTCGTCCCCACGACCCCGGGCGGAAGTTGGCAAGCCGCCGAAATGTCCGACGACTGTAGGGTCGTCCCCACGACCCCGGGACTAGATTGGCCCGCCATTGACAAGTCCGACGACTATAGGGTCGTCCCGACGACCTCGGGACTAGGTTGGCCAGGCGCCGACATGTCCGACGACTATAGGGTCGTCCCCACGACCCCGGGCCAATGTTGGCCAATCGCCGACATGTCCGACGACTATAGGGTCGTCCCTACGACCCCGGGACTAGATTGGCTTGCCACCGTCATGTCCGACGACTATAGGGTCGTCCCCACGACCCCGGGACTAGGTTGACAAGCCGCCGAAATGTCCGACGACTATAGGGTCGTCCCCACGACCGCGGGCCAAAGATGTCCAGCCGCCGTCTTGTCCGACGACTATAGGGTCGTCCCCACGACCCCGGGACTAGATTGGCCCGCCACCGTCATGTCCGACGACTATAGGGTCGTCCCCACGACCCCGGGACAAGGTTGGCCTGCCGCCGACTTGTCCGACGACAATAGGGTCGTACCCACGACCCCGGGACTAGGCTGACAAGCCGCCAACATGTCCGACGACTATAGGGTCGTCCCGACGACCCCGGGCCAATGTTGGCCAATCGCCAACATGTCCGACGACTATAGGGTCGTCCCTACGACCCCGGGACTAGATTGGTCCGCCACCGTCATGTCCGACGACTATAGGGTCGTCCCCACGACCGCGGGCCAAAGTTGGCAAGCCGCCGACATGTCCGACGACTATATGGTCGTCCCTACGACCCCGGGACTACATTGTCCCGCCACCGTCATGTCCAACGACTATAGGGTCGTCCCCACGACCCCGGCCCAAAGTTGGCAAGCCGCCGAAATGTCCGACGACTATAGGGTCGTCCCCACGACCGCGGGCCAAAGATGTCCAGCCGCCGTCTTGTCCGACGACTATAGGGTCGTCCCCACGACCCCGGGACTAGATTGGCCCGCCACCGTCATGTCCGACGACTATAGGGTCGTCCCCACGACCCCGGGACAAGGTTGGCCCGCCGCCGACTTGTCCGACGACTATAGGGTCGTACCCACGACCCCGGGAGTAGGCTGACAAGCCGCCAACATGTCCGACGACTATAGGGTCGTCCCGACGACCCCGGGCCTATGTTGGCCAATCGCCAACATGTCCGACGACTATAGGGTCGTCCCTACGACCCCGGGACTAGATTCGTCCGCCACCGTCATGTCCGACGACTATAGGGTCGTCCCCACGACCGCGGGCCAAAGTTGGCCAGCCGCCGAAATGTCCGACGACTGTAGGGTCGTCCCCACGACCCCGGGACTAGATTGGCCCGCCACCGTGAAGTCCGACGACTATAGGGTCGTCCCCACGACCTCGGGACTAGGTTGGCCAGCCGCCGACATGTCCGACGACTATAGGGTCGTCCCCACGACCCCGGGCCAATGTTGACCAATCGCCGACATGTCCGACGACTATAGGGTCGTCCCTACGACCCCGGGACTAGGTTGGCCCGCCACCGTCATGTCCGACGACTATAGGGTCGTCCCCACGACCTCGGGACTAGGTTCGCCTGCCGCCGACATATCCGACGACTATAGGGTCGTCCTCACGACCACGAGCCAAGGTTGGACAGCCGCCGACATATCCGACGACTATAGGGTCGTCCCCATGACCCCGGGCCAATGTTGGCCAATCGCCGACATGTCCGACGACTACAGGGTCGTCCCTACGACCCCGGGACTAGATAGGCCCGCCACCGTCATGTCCGACGACTATCGGATCGTCCCCACGACCACGGGCCAAAGTTGGCCAGCCGCCGACATGTCCGACGACTATTGGGTCGTCCCCACGACCCCGGGCCAAAGTTGGCCAGCCGCCGACTTGTCCGACGACTATGGAGTCGTCCCCACGACCCCAGGACTAGATTGGCCCGCCACCGTCATGTCCGACGACAATAGGGTCGTCCCCACGACCACGGGCCAAAGTTGGCAAGCTGCCGACTTGTCCGACGACTATAGGGTCGTCCCCACGACCCCGGGACTAGGTAGACCCGCCGCCGACGTGTCCGACAACTATAGGGTCGTCCCCACGACCCCGTGCCAAAGTTGGCAAGCCGCCGAAATGTCCGACGACTATAGGGTCGTCCCCACAACCCCGGGACTAGATTGGCCCGCCACCGTCAAGTCCGACGACTATAGGATCGTCTCCACGACCACGGGCCAAAGTTGGCCAGCCGCTGACATGTCCGTCGACTATAGGGTCGTCCCCACGACCCCGGGTCAATGTTGGCCAATCGCCGACATGTCCGACGACTATAGGGTCGTCCCTACGACCCCGGGACTAGATTGGCCCGCCACCGTCATGTCCGACGACTATAGGGTCGTCCCCACGACCCCGGGACTAGGTTGACAAGGCGCCGAAATGTCCGACGACTATAGGGTCCTCCCCACGACCGCGAGCCAAGGATGTCCAGCCGCCGTCTTGTCCGACGACTATAGGGTCGTGCCCACGACCCCGGGACTAGATTGGCCCGCCACCGTCATGTCCAACGACTATAGGGTCGTCCCCAAGACCATGGGCCAAAGTTGGCCAGCCGCCGATATGTCCAACGACTATTGGGTCGTCCCCACGACCCCGGGACTAGATTGGCCCGCCACCGTCAAGTCCGACGACTATAGGGTCGTCCCCACGACCCCGGGCAAATTTGGCAAGCCGCCGACATATCCGACGACTATAGGGTCGTTCCCACAACCCCGGGACTAGATTGGCCCTCCACCCTCAAGTCCGACGACTATAGGGTCGTCCCCACGACCCCGGGACTAGATTGGCCCGCTACCGTCATGTCCGACGACTATAGGGTCGTCCCCACGACCCCGGGCCAATGTTGGCATGCCGCCGAAATATCCGACGCCTATAGGGTCGTCCCCACGACCCCGGCCCAAAGTTGGCAAGCCGCCGAAATGTCCGACGACTATAGGGTCGTCCCCACGACCGCGGGCCAAAAATGTCCAGCCGCCGTCTTGTCCGACGACTATAGGGTCGTCCCCACGACCCCGGGTCAAAGTTGGCCAGCCGCCGACATGTCCGACGACTATAGGGTCGTCCCCACGACCCCGGGCCAAAGTTAGCAAGCCGCCGAAATGTCCGACGACTATAGGGTCGTCCCCACGACCGCGGGCCAAAGATGTCCAGCCGCCGTCTTATCCGACGACTATAGGGTCGTCCCTACGACCGCGGGACTAGGTTGGCTCGCCGCCGACTTGTCCGACGACTATAGGCTCGTCCCCACGACCCCGGGTCAAAGTTGGCCAGCCGCCGATATGTCCGACGACTATAGAGTCGTCCCTACGACCCCGGGAATATATTGGCCCGCCACCGTCTTGTCCGACGAATATAGGGTCGTCCCCACGACCACGGGCCAAAGTTGGCCCGTCGCCGACTGGTCCGACGACTATAGGGTCGTCCCCACGACCACGGGCCAATGTTGGCCCGCCGCCGACTGGTCCGACGACTATATGGTCGTCCCCACGACCACGGGCCAAAGTTTGCCAGCCGCTGACTTGTCCGACGACGATAGGGTCGTCCCCACGACCACGGGCCAAAGTTGGCAAGCCGCCGACTTTTCCGACGACTATAGGCGTCGTCCCCACGACCACGGGCCAAAGTTGGCCAGCCGCCGACATGTCCGACGACTATTGGGTCGTCCCCACGACCCCGGGCCAAAGTTGGCCAGCCGCCGACTTGTCCGACGACTATGGGGTCGTCCCCAAAACCCCGGGACTAGATTGGCCCGCCACCGTCAAGTCCGACGACTATAGGATCGTCTCCACGACCACGGCCCAAAGTTGGCCAGCCGCCGACATGTCCAACGACTATTGGGTCGTCCCCACGACCACGGGCCAAAGTTAGCCAGCCGCCGACATGTCCGACGACTATAGGGTCGTCCCCACGACCCCGGGCCAATGTTGGCCAATCGCCGACATGTCCGACGACTATAGGGTCGTTCCTACGACCCCGGGACTAGATTGGCCCGCCACCGTCATGTCCGGCGACTATTGGATCGTCCCCACGACCACGGTCCAAAGTTGGCCAGCCGCCGACATGTCCAACGACTATAGGGTCGTCCCCACGACCCCGGGCCAATGTTGGCCAATCGCCGACATGTCCGACGACTATAGGGTCGTTCCTACGACCCCGGGACTAGATTGGCCCGCCACCGTCATGTCCGGCGACTATTGGATCGTCCCCACGACTGCGGGCCAAAGGTGGCCAGCCGCCGACATGTCCGACGACTATCGGATCGTCCCCACGACCACGGGACTAGATTGGTCCGCCACCGTCATGTCCGACGACTACAGGGTCTTCCCCACGACCCCGGGCCAAGCTTGGCCCGCTGCCGACTTGTCCGACGACTATAGGGTCGTCGCCACGACCCCGGGTCTACGTTGGCCAGCCTACGACATGTCCGACGACTATAGGGTCGCCCCCACGACCCCGGGCCAAAGTTGGCAAGCCGCCGAAATGTCCGACGACTGTAGGGTCGTCCCCACGACCCCGGGCCAAAGTTGGCAAGCCGCCGAAATGTCCGACGACTATAGGTTCGTCCCCACGACCGCGGGCCAAAGATGTCCAGCCGCCGTCTTGTCCGACGACTATGGGGTCGTCCCCACGACCCCGGGACTAGATTGGCCGGCCACCGTGAAGTCCGACGACTATAGGGTCGTCCCCACGACCTCGGGACTAGGTTGGCCAGCCGCCGACATGTCCGACGACTATAGGGTCGTCCCCACGACCCCGGGCCAATGTTGACCAATCGCCGACATGTCCGACGACTATAGGGTCGTCCCTACGACCCCGGGACTAGATTGTCCCGCCACCGTCATGTCCAACGACTATAGGGTCGACCCCGGGCCAAAGTTGGCATGCCGCCGAAATGTCCGACGACTATAGGGTCGTCCCCACGACACCGGGCCAAAGTTGGCAAGCCGCCGAAATGTCCGACGACTATAGGGTCGTCCCCACGACCCCGGGCCAATGTTGGCCAATCGCCGACATGTCCGACGACTATAGGGTCGTTCCTACGACCCCGGGACTAGATTGGCCCGCCACCGTCATGTCCGGCGACTATTGGATCGTCCCCACGACCACGGCCCAAAGTTGGCCAGCCGCCGACATGTCCAACGACTATAGGGTCGTCCCCACGACCCCGGGCCAATGTTGGCCAATCGCCGACATGTCCGACGACTATAGGGTCGGTCCTACGACCCCGGGACTAGATTGGCCCGCCACCGTCATGTCCGGCGACTATTGGATCGTCCCCACGACTGCGGGCCAAAGGTGGCCAGCCGCCGACATGTCCGACGACTATCGGATCGTCCCCACGACCACGGGACTAGATTGGTCCGCCACCGTCATGTCCGACGACTACAGGGTCTTCCCCACGACCCCGGGCCAAGCTTGGCCCGCTGCCGACTTGTCCGACGACTATAGGGTCGTCGCCACGACCCCGGGTCTACGTTGGCCAGCCTACGACATGTCCGACGACTATAGGGTCGCCCCCACGACCCCGGGCCAAAGTTGGCAAGCCGCCGAAATGTCCGACGACTGTAGGGTCGTCCCCACGACCCCGGGCCAAAGTTGGCAAGCCGCCGAAATGTCCGACGACTATAGGTTCGTCCCCACGACCGCGGGCCAAAGATGTCCAGCCGCCGTCTTGTCCGACGACTATGGGGTCGTCCCCACGACCCCGGGACTAGATTGGCCGGCCACCGTCATGTCCAACGACTATAGGGTCGTCCCCACAACCCCGGGACTAGGTTGACAAGCCGCCAACATATCCGACGACTATACGGTCGTCCCCACGACCTCGGGACTAGGTCGGCCAGCCGCCGACATGTCCGACGACTATAGGGTCGTCCCCACGACCCCGGGCCAAAGTTGGCAAGCCGCCGAAATGTCCGACGACTATAGGGTCGTCCCCACGACCCCGGGCCAATGTTGGCCAATCGCCGACATGTCCGACGACTATAGGGTCGTCCCTACGACCCCGGGACTAGATTGGTCCGCCACCGTCATGTCCGACGACTATAGGGTCGTCCCCACGACCGCGGGCCAAAGTTGGCAAGCCGCCGAAATGTCCGACGACTGTAGGGTCATCCCCACGACCCCGGGACAAGATTGGCCCGCCACCGTGAAGTCCGACGACTATAGGGTCGTCCCCACGACCTCGGGACTAGGTTGGCCAGCCGCCGACATGTCCGACGACTATAGGGTCGTCCCCACGACCCCGGGCCAATGTTGACCAATCGCCGACATGTCCGACGACTATAGGGTCGTCCCTACGACCCCGGGACTAGATTGGTCCGCCACCGTCATGTCCGACGACTATAGGGTCGTCCCCACGACCGCGGGCCAAAGTTGGCAAGCCGCCGAAATGTCCGACGACTATAGGGTCGTCCCCACGACACCGGGCCAAAGTTGGCAAGCCGCCGAAATGTCCGACGACTATAGGTTCGTCCCCACGACCGCGGGCCAAAGATGTCCAGCCGCCGTCTTGTCCGACGACTATAGGTTCGTCCCCACGACCCCCGGAGTAGGTTGGCTCTCCGCCGACTTGTCCGACGACTATAGGGTCGTCCCCACGACCCCGGGACTAGATTGGCCCGCCACCGTCTTGTCCGACGACTATAGGGTCGTCTTCACGACCTTGGGACTAGGTTGGCCAGTCGCCGACATGTCCGACGACTATAGGGTCGTCCCTATGACCCCGGGACTACGTTGGCTCGCCACCGTCATGTCCGACGACTATAGGGTCGTCTTCACGACCACGGGCCAAAGTTGGCCAGCCGCCGACATTTCCGACGACTATAGGGTCGTCCCCACGACCACGGGCCAAATTTGGCCAGCCGCCGAATTGTCCGACGACTATAGGGTCGTCCCCACGGCACCGGGACTAGGTTGGCTCGCCGCCGACATGTCCGACGACTATAGAGTCGTCCCCACGACCCCGGGCCAAAGTTGGCATGCCGGCGACTTGTCCGACGACTGTAGGGTCATCCCCACGACCCCGGGACTAGATTGGCCAACCGCCGACATGTCCGACGACTATAGGATCGTCCAAACGACCCCGGGACTAGATTGGCCCGCCACCGACATTTCCGACGACTATTGGGTCGTCCCCACGACCCCGGGACTAGATTGGCCCGCCACTGTCAAGTTCGACGACTATAGAGTCGTCCCCACGACCCCGGGACTAGGTTCACCTGCCGCCAATATGTCCGGCAACTATGGGGTCGTCCCCACAAGTCTGGGTCAACGTTGGCCAGCCGCCGACTTGTCCGAGGACTATAGGGTCGTCCCCACGACCCCGGGACTAGGTTGGCCCGCCGCTGACTTGCCCCACGATTATAGGGTCGTCCCCCCGACCCCGGGACTAAGTTGGCTCGCCACCGTCATGTCCGACGACTATAGGGTCGTCCCCACGACCACGGGCCAACGTTGGCCAGCCGCCGACTTGTCCGACGACTATAGGGTCGTATCTACGACCCCGGGACTAGGTTGGCTTTCCGCCGACTTATCCGACGACTGTAGGGTCGTCCCCACGACCCCGGGCAACTTTGGCAAGCCGCCGACTTCTCCGACGACTATAGAGTCGTCCCCACGACCCCGGGGCTAGATTGGCCCGCCACCGTCTTGTCCGTCGACTATAGGGTCGTCTTCACGACCACGGGCCAAAGTTGGCCAGCCGCCGACATGTCCGACGACTATAGAGTCGTCCCCACGACCCCGGGACTAGATTGGCCCGCCACCGTCAAGTTCGACGACTATAGAGTCGTCCCCACGACCCCGGGACTAGGTTCACCTGCCGCCAATATGTCCGGCGACTATGGGGTCGTCCCCACAAGTCTGGGTCAAAGTTGGCCAGCCGCCGACTTGTCCGAGGACTATAGGGTCGTCCCCACGACCCCGGGACTAGGTTGGCCCGACTCTGACTTGCCCCACGATTATAGGGAGTAGTAAGGCAAAGCCGATTCTAACCCAGGTCCTCTGAGGGGAGCGCGGGGCGGGGGGAGGAAGTGAGGGCGCGCGGGGGAGTGCGGTGGAGGGAACTATGGGCGCGGGGAGAGCTGGGGAGTGGAAGACCGGTTGCGCGCGCACGAACCGCAGAGTGGGGGAAGCTGTAATCGTGGTGGGGATCAGTCCGGGCCGAGCCGCCGCGGAGACCTCTCCAGACCTGACCCATTGTTGGAAAATTTTCAGAGGGTCGTCCCCTCCCTCTAAAAATTTCTGGGGCCGGGTCTTGTATGAAAAAATCTTTTTCAGACTCGATCCGGCCCCCAGAAATTTTTTCCCCCAAATATTGGTTCTAAATCAGATCTACCGCCAGAATATTTTTTTCCAAACCAACCGAGCAAACAAATATGCATCATACATTCTAAAGCTACCAATTTTTCAAACTCCAGCAAACAAATATGCATCATGCATTCATAGCACTGTGAAGAAATGGTATCATCTCAGCGTTCCGATTTAACATCGCAGCATATCGCGCGATTATGCGTAATTTGACTCCTCTGGAGCAGTCGTGCAGGATGTCATTTTCGCGGCGCGAAGAACGTACGAATCACAGAAAGAATTATGCAGCGTCGGCAGAAATGTTTTTTCCATACATATATATGATATAAATTTTTCCCCAACGCAGAGAAATAATACTTTTTAGAAACGTTGAATCTTAAAATTAGGTGGCGAGAAGGAGGAAGGTGGGTAAATAAAATGTAGAGGAAAGAAGGAGGATGGATGACGAGTAAATAAATAATACTTTTCATATTAAGGAGGTTGGGTTTGGAAAGGGTGAAGAAAAAACATTTATGCATTAAAAATTGATTATATTTATTTATGAATTTCCATCTGATGTTTAGACCACCAGTAGAATATTTTAAATACATTTTGCAAAGCACAATGCTTTACATGTCTACAGCATCGCAAAGTATTAACTACATTTAGCTTATTTAGAGATTTGATAGCATCGTAGTCAATGATTATGCGGCGTCAGCAGAAATGTTTTTTCCATACATATATGTGATGGAAATTTTCCCCCAACGCAGAGAAATAATAATTTTGAAACGTCGAATCGGGAGACGGGTAAATAAAATGAAGAAATAATATACGTTTAAGAAATTATATATTGTTACATAGAATATAAAATTAAAAATATAAATATAAATATTTTATTTATGCAATTCTCTCTGGTGTTTAGACCACCAGTTGAATATTTTAAATACATTTTGCAAAGCACAATGCTTCGCGTGTCTGCCACATCGCAGAGTATTAATTACATTTAGCTTATTTAGAGATTTGATATTCTCATAGTCAATGTCCAGCGTCTCAATGATCACATCCGCTCTCGTATTTTCATCGAGGAAATCCACAAGCCAGTCGCGTTTCTGCAACCCTTTAACGTATACGATATAGGGTGTGTCATCTTCTTCATCGATCGCATCAGCTACAGCTTTCGTAATTAGCTGTTTAGCCATACTGTATGGAACGTCTCCATCATCCCACCGTAGTCCATGATGTTTTGCCACCAACCATCGGATGCTTGATTTGTCGGATTTTGTAAGAAGATATTGCGGCATCGAACTCCCAAAAATATAGTGCGAGAGAATTGTTCCCATTCGTAGGACAGCCACTTCCTTGACAACAAATCTTCCATCGACGATGAACCCTTGCAGGTCAACAAATGTTGGTACGACCATTGTCGATACAATTTTAGAGGTCAGCTCGCTTCCAAGACAGATGAGAGAATGAATTCTTTCTCGTAAAGCATCTCGATTTTTTACGATGAAATGTTTGTACGAATTTGACACAGGAGAGGGCGGGGCAAGTAGTATGGCAATTTAATTTATTTTGCGCACCACGTTTGTTAGCGGATTGTATTCAACCACCCGGTCGTGCAGAATCAGACAGTAGGCCGTAGTATTTGCAGGTACATTCTCTTTACATTCAAATTCTATGCGCACGTCCACGGTACCATTTTTAATCGACTCATTTTGTCGCGAGCAATCAATCACCACGAGGGGACCAAATTGTAAAAATTCAGCCACAGTGAATAATGCCTCGTTGCAACTATGTCCATAATACGATTTACGGAAATGTGTATACATGTGAAACAAGATGGCATGCTTATTCTTATCAAAGTCCAAGTTCAAGTCATCATATGGATAAAATTCCGAGTTGAGAAAAAGTTTTACATTGGTCAATTTACAGTGGTCAAACCGAGTAGCATCTTCGGTCATCACATTCTTTCGAGCAGTCTGTAGAGCAAAGATAACGTATCGCGGCTTCTCCAGCTGTGCAGCTGCCTTCACGGCCCACGAATGCTTGGTTGTGCTCTGTAAGAGAGGATACTCGTACAGATCCCACGAGCGAAAACTAATGCTTAGGTTTTGTCCACTTTCCAAAGCATGTAGCAACGATAGCTTATTAACATCGTTCAGCGTCACATGAGGCATTCGCCATTGCACTTTAAGTAATTCAATTTCTGGTTCCAACATCGGCGATCCTATTAGAGAATTGTTATCGTTGCGCGATCGTATTAAAATCAATTCGTGACGTGCATTAATAAGCATGCGTTTGTAGTCCTCGCAAAATCCCAACAAATATTTGAGTGGGATGCAAAAATTGAAATGATTTTTCACTATTAGTCCATCATGTCGTTTCAAGCCCCATCCGGCATTCTCCATATTTTTGTCTTCGTCAGATGTCAGCGATACATAGTTTTTAAGCGTGCTAGTTATTCCAACGTTTCTATTGCGGTCAATCTCCACACCATTCAGCTCGTACCGAATCTCATCAAATATGAACGCCATGCAATTATTTCCCAACGTTGTCGTTGATGCATCGTTTGGCTTATTTATCACCAATTTTCCCTCCACGTAGAGGAAACTTTCACATGGTAATGTGTATAAATCCTGCTGCTGTATAGGTATTCTTATCTCATCACTGTATCCAAACGTCGTGTTGACGTATGGGTTGTACGTATGAGTCTCGAGCTTGACGATGCAATCATCAAACATCGGCTTCCCTCCAATGCTTAGAATGTCGGCCATTTTTTCAACTTATATGCGTACAATAAATCCCAATGATTTCAAAAATGTAATGTTCGCAGCACTGAGTCTCTTCTTTTTAGCATAATCAGAGCTGTTGCAGGTGTTGTTGTTGTTGTTGTTGTTGTTGTTGTTGCAAACAATTTCACTTGGAAGAAACGGATTTCTGGAGTCGTTCAACACAAGCATTTCTTTCATTCGCACCACATGTATTATCGACGTCGTCGCACGTGCAGTCTGATGGTAATCTCTTCACCTCGAAAATCGAGCAACCGTCCGTCTTGATCCACAACGCGTATCGTTAGATCCGTAATGACCCGTGCGGTGATCGGAAGGTAAATGATCTGCGCGGGCGTTTCCGATATCTTATATCCTGGTGGAACTCTCGGAGAAAATTCATGTATCGTATGTACTCGCTTCCCATTGTTGTACGCGCCAGCGGTCACGCTACATTCTATGCGAATAATGTTCACGTTCATGATATTAATTGGATCGTCCGATTCGTGCCATTGTCCAGGTTCTAATACCCGATTCGTCGAGAATCCCAGTAGCGATCCAATGTTATTGCGCTTCGTAAAATCTACGATGAACGAGCAGTACAGCTCGCTTTTCATGGTGTTGTTGTTGGGACGCAACACTATAGGATACACATCGTTGTCATCATCAGAGTCATCGAGATTTTTAGGATATCGCTCGAGTAATCGCTGCCTCAAATACTTGGCAATGGCATCTAGTTCGTAGGAGCCGTGTGGAATCCTAATAGTTTCAGGAGTGGTGTCAACACTGCTGTTTTTGATGCCATAGTTCGAGGTGAAGTAGAATTTATCGTTGCTCCAATCGATGTTCGGTATTGTATGATAAGTTTCAAAGGTTGTTAAACCAAGCTCGTAATCATCGTCGCTCAAATCTATGGGTGGAAAGTAGCTTACCGCGAGGGTGCTACTGTTGCCGGTTAGAGTGAATGTTAACGACATATTCCGAGCTGTACGACTCGACTAATACTGAATCAGAATGGTGGGAAGTCAATCCTTAAATTTGGTGCCGATCGTTTGTAGAAAGTGTAGACATAGTTGTCCGCAATTGCTCTGATTATACTTCTGATAAGCTGTTCGATTGTATTCGATTTTCACAACATCTTTATTCAGATATTGTACCAATTCTCTAGGCGGTTGAAGATTCCCGAAGCTGTCGAAATATATAGCTCGACACCCTCTCTTCGCATATGCCACCCAATGAGTTCCCGACCCCTCGACATTGTCCAAATTTACGATACCGCTCTCGTTTCGATGTACTCCTCCGGCAGGTAGTGCATTGCGCATAAAAACACCTCTAAAGAATGGAATACGCATACGTTTTGCCAACTCCTCCAATTGTGCATCGGTAGTTACACCGACAGGCATTATTATTTTCTTTTCGGCGTTTTTTTTTTCGTTTTGATATTCCCTGTCCGCGCTTGTATGGTGTGAGATAAAGTCCACGACCTTCCATGGAGCGATTATGACGTTGCATTTCCTGCAGCTGATGCTGCGCCGCCTTATTATCGTTTACCGCCTTGGCGATCCCTGCCGCTCCACCAGCTAATGATCCGAGTACACCTAGCAGCGGGAGAAGCGGTAATATACCACCACGTTTTGCTACCGGAAGAATCCGCTTTTGCGATGCCCTCTTTGGAGTCTTTTGGCGGGTTTTTGTTTTCATCCCCATCCCAATTTTCGTCTTGGCCTTCATAGCTGCCCAAACAGCTGTAGCAGCACCTCTTTCACCCAGTGTCGAGTCTCGTGCAACGATGCGTTTTCGCGCTTTGTCAGCGAGAACGTAATCTGCCGCGTGCCGTTCGCCGAGGTCGTTGCTACGCGAATACGCAATATCGTGTTCGCGACACGCTGCGTCCAACGGATTGATGCCTTGATCACCTCTGGCCAATCGTTTTGCCAGATGAGTTCCTGGACCACAAAACTGATATCCTGGGATATGTAATTCGATAGGTAGCGCGTTTATCGCCCGATTTAACAAACCACGGCCTTTCTTTACTCTCGTCGACGACATTCGCCACAGTTTTTTAATCAATGGTGTCGGACGGTCGATATGCGTTCGCTGCCAAGGGCAATTATAATGTTCCAAACACCGACGATACTGCTGAACCTCAGAATCGGCTTTTATATGCTTGGGGAGTCCCACAACTGATCAATGTGCCTGTCAAACTCTCGCAGTAGAATAATCTTTGGTATATATTTCAACTGCTCAGAGGTTAGGTTTCAAATATCGAAATTATCCGACAGGACCAGAAGCATTTTGAATACTGAGCTGTTTTGCTTCGGTGCGGACCTATAAATAGGACGCGTCACCGCTTCGACGTATCAAAATCATTTTTCGCAGTTCGCGGAGAGGATGCGATTTGTGCGACAACCTGTAACGATACGCGTGACAAATTTTGACGATAAATCGCAAATGATGTCTTCGAAAACAATGCACAGACATGGTAGCATGTTACCAAACACAATACGCTGCCTCATTTGTGGTCCATCAAATTGTGGAAAGACCAACGTGTTGGTGAGCTTGTTGGAAAGTCCACACGGAGTCCGCTTCGAGAACGTGTACGTGTATTCCAAGTCGTTGCAGCAGCCGAAATATCAGTATTTGGAAAATTTATTGTCTCCAATAGATGAAATTGGCTACTTTACGTTTTCGAATAACAGTGACGTCATCCCACCGAGCGAATCGCTTCCGAATTCCATTTTTATCTTTGATGACGTGGCATGTGACAAGCAAGATACGATAAGGGAATACTTTGCAATGGGGCGCCACTCGAACGTTGACTGCTTCTATCTCTGTCAGACATATGCAAAGATTCCTAAACATCTTATACGCGACAATGCGAATCTATTGATTCTGTTTAAGCAGGATGGTACCAACTTGAAACATGTGTACAACGATCACGTAAACACTGATATGTCTTACGACGATTTCTGCGCGTTGTGTCGTAATTGTTGGCAACGGGAGTATGGTTTCATGGTAATAGACAAGGATAGCACGATGTCCAATGGACGTTATAGAAAGGGATTTAACGAGTTTGCCATACCATGAGATTGTCAATTGTCGTCGACACGTCGGTGGGAAAGTAACGTCTGCGGTACAACGATGATTGATATCGATAGTCTGGAGATTAAGGATCGCGAGAGAATAGTGAAGGAAATTGCAAAAACCAGCGAATCCATTCGGAAGAAACATCAGGCTTTGAAGACTGGCAAGATGGAGGAAGATATCGCGTTGGAGAGATACTTTAAACCTGTTGTCGAACCCTTAAAACATATCGTGGAAAATATCGCAGCGACAGAAGCTGACACATCACCGCTGATGAGCACAGACGTCGGAGGGTATGAAACATTAACGCCTAAAACAAAAATCCATCTGAATGGAAACATATCGCGCAAGACAAAGAGGAAACCATACACGTCATCGGAATATTCACTCGTAACCTCCACACCAGTTCAATCGAAGCGGAAACGGCAGAATGTCACGTCAAACGATTCCTCGGTTTCTTCTACACCAATAAATACATTTCCCGATGTACAATCGCTCACAACCAATGATGACGACGTTTTTGAAACTAGTCCCGATGAGTCGTTTGCAACATCTATTAGACATCAACTCCAAACATCCGAGGGACAAGAAACGTTGCGCAACCATTTCGGCCCGCTGGGACAAAAATATATGAGTGCAATCCTAAGTAGTGATAGGGATACGACCATGGACTATGTGTATGGCGTATACTTTGGTGATAGTGGAACGATGCTTGGGGATAAAGCTTTCGATATAGACAAAGATGATAATATAATCATCGACGGTGTAAGATACGGAGGAACACCCGGTCTTTACGAACTGATTTTCAAGAGAATTCCTGACGATACCACATACACCGATGCTGATAAACAAAAATATAAAAGTATACTGCTGACAACGAATGCCCACAGACGCGGTCATAACGCTCAAAATCCCATATTGGGCAACAAGGGATACAAGTATAAATATATAATTGCACCACTACTCCCCCGTGTTTCGGCTAGTAGAACAGGGAAAGGTCTAACAACACCACGAGTCATGGTGGTAAACGATAACAAGATCGATTACGTGCACTGGGACGATCCCAACGAGCTGGTGGACCGATTCCGTTTGCTAGAAGCGTCACGTCAGGCGGGTAACAACTCGCACGACAATGAAATTCTATCGATTATCGAGGAACTCCGCGAGGCAGGGCTCATTATAAATTAAGCCGCTCGCCGATGATGTGCACTGTATGCATCGAGATGCCGATCAACAAATTTGGGGTATCACTCGAGAAGAGTGGAGCAGCTAGAATGGACTACTACAAATGGAGCGGTTTGCTTCGAAATTATATGCGAGATAACGCTCTTTGCATGACCGGTGTCGACTTTGATGCAAAATCACGGAAGATACGACGTGTAGCACAACCCACGGCCGACAGCGATGTTGTCAATAAACTATACATGGAAAAGAGCATTAAACTTTTGAGAGAGCAGCAGGAAGAATTAGAGAGGAAGCTGGTCATGTTTCAGAGAGATATGCTGACGCTGCAAAACGGCGTTCAAAATATATCACAGGCGTCGAATTCTATTCCGCAGCAACGCTGCGAAGGAGAATCATGCGAGACGGTTGAACTTGTTCAGAATTTCCTGGGACCAACGGGAAGCACATAATGCACGTACACGATAATTATCACATCATTCGTGTCAAAGACACCTCTGCGATCAAACATGCAGCCATTATCAAAATCCAAGAGTAAAGAAGAAAACCGCGGCCATAAGAAGCAACAACTTGTTGAGGAATTGCATGCTCCAGCTCGAAGACACTTCCCACGGAGGCGCGTCATAGTGCATGGATATGATGATCTGTGGCAAGCTGACGTTGTAGAAATGCGTCCATACTCGCGATTCAACCAAGGTTACCACTACATACTCACCGTCATCGATGTATTGAGCAAGTATGCATGGGCGTTGCCGCTCAAGACTAAAAGTGGTGTTGAGGTGACTAAAGCGTTTGCAAATATATTTAGAGATCGATATCCAAAAAATTTGCAAACTGATCAAGGAAAAGAATTTTACAACGTCGATGTGCAGAAACTCTTGACAAAACATGATATTAATCATTATTCGACGTATTCGGTGATGAAGGCCTCCGTCGTAGAACGTTTCAATCGAACTTTGAAGAACAATATGTGGAAACTGTTTACGCTCAATGGAACCTATAAATGGACCGATGCGCTACCGCGTCTACTTGCAGAATATAACGCACGAAAACATAGAACCATCAAAATGTGTCCTCGCGATGTTACCCCTGCGATCGCCGATAAGCTGCTAGCCACCGTATACAGCAATATAAAGATCGCTGCTCCAGCGAGATTCAAATTGGGCGAGTTTGTGCGCGTAAGCAAATTTAAAACCATCTTCGATAAAGGCTATACGCCGAATTGGACAACGGAGGTGTTCAAGATAGACAAAGTACAGGCAACTAATCCCGCGACGTATCTGCTCGTCGATTCCTGTGGAAAACCAGTCGCCGGAGGATTCTATGATCACGAGCTGCAGCGCGTCACCGATCCTGATGTGTATCTGGTGGAAAAAGTGTTGCGTAGGAAGGGGGATAAGGTATACGTTAAGTGGCTGGGGTTTGATAAATCACACAATTCATGGATAAATAAAAATAATGTATTGTAAAAAAATAAATGCATGGTTCAATAAAAATAATGTATTGGTAAAATAAATACATGTGTACAATTTTATTTGATATAATTCCACTATTTATAAGGATGAGTTAATAAATACAATTGTATGTTCTATACATGTATGTACAGTCAGTGTCTGTATACAGAATTTTACAATTTTGAGCGAGCAGGGGAGACATGTACTCATAATGTCGCGTGCACTGCTACAGGTTGCGATAGTGGATAATGTAACGCTGCTTATCGTATAATGTCGCGAGTAACTTGTTCTGTCTGCTACCAGGTGGTTTGGCACGCGTCGGGCAGAACGGTAGATCTGCATGAGCATCATGCAGACGTTGCGGATATTCCAGATCTATTTAGACGATACACGTTCAGAGTGGTACCATACACGTTCGATTCACGTTCGATACACGTTCAGAGTGATACCATACACGTTCAATTCACGTTCGATAGATGTTCAAAATGGTATCATACACGTTCGATAGATGTTCAAAGTGGTTCGATACACGTTCGATTCACGTTCAGAGTGGTACGATTCACGTTCAATTCACGTTTAGAGCGGTTCGATATACGTTCGATAGATGTTCAAAGTGGTACGATACATGTTCGATAGATGTTCAGAGTAGTACGATTCACGTTCAATTCACGTTCAGAGTGGTATCATACATGTTCAATTCACGTTCAGAGTGGTACAATTCACGTTCGATTAGCGTTCATAGTTGTACGATTCATGTTCGATACACGTTCAGAGTGATACCATACACGTTCGATTCACGTTCGATTCACGTTCGATTCACGTTCACAGTGGTACGATTCATGTTCAAAGTGGTGCAATTCACGTTCGATTCACGTTCAGAGTGGTGTGATACACGTTCAATACACGATCAAAGTGGTTCAATATACGTTCGATAGATGTTCAAAGTGGTTCGATAGATGTTCAAAGTGGTTCGATAGATGTTTGATACGTGATCAAAGTGGTTTGATACACGTTCAGAGTGGTATGATCTAGTCGAATAATGTATCTAAAGAAGAATTCGAAGAAGATGTATGTGAATATTGAGAGGATGGTTAGCGAAGAAGAAAATGAATGTGGAGAACAACAGCATCTTACTTTGCAAAGCTACGCACTTCTCGATTTCATGATAGTAGGGGTTTTTGCATATGTGAGCTTGGAGGAGTTTCTACATGCGAGAGCTTGGAGATGCAGCGAGACTAGTTGTCTTTCAAAGCTTCATCGTGCAGGACGACTGTGAAAGAAAAAAATTAAAATGGGATTACTGAAAATCGCGCCAGAGTGTGACCCTGAGGTATGTACATAACAATATTTTAACATTTTTATCGTGTTTAGTCCTTTAAATCGAGTGAGATTAAATCAGACGATCATGTCAATATTATATCGTGAGTTTCTATGTCTAGGGCTCCTCGCCACCGCTGTCGCCAGTATGGTCCCTAGATTGGGGTTCACCACCACCATCGCCATCACCGCCTTCACCGCCGCAGCCTTCACCGTCACCACCACCGCCTCCACAGGTTGGTAATACTTTGCACTGCTTTGTACATTTGATGTGCTAATATTGTATCGTTGTTTGTGTATGTGTTACAGGACTTACCATATCCACAACCGTCGGGAGTCCTGCAACAATCGTACCCCCCATCACCTCCACCACATCCATCACCACCATCATCCCCATCACCGCCCTCGCCCTCCTTTTATTAGTTTTAATTATTTATATTTTTCCATTTTTCTATTGTTCTATTTGTTTATATTTATATTTATAATCTATATTTTTTCCTTTTATTTATATCATTATCCTTATCATTTTATATTTACTTTGTTCTATTTTTATTTTTTATCATCATTATTATTAGTATTTTTCCGATTTGTAACATATATATTTTTTCCTTTTATTTATTTATTATGTAACAATATATAATTTCTTAAACATACATTACTTCTCAATTTTATTTACTTGTCATCCATCCATCCTCCTTCTTTCCTCTTCGCATAATTTTAAAGCAAACAAAGATGCATCATGCATTCTTAGCACTGTGAAAATGGTATCGTCTCGCGCGATAACGCGTGTAATTTGACTCTTCTGGTGCAGTCGCGCGAGGCGATACCATTTTCACAGTGCTAAGAATGCATGATGCATATTTGTTTGCTACTAGAGTTTGAAAAATTGTTAGCTTTAGAATATATGATGCATATTTGTTTGCTCTGTTGGTTTTGGGGAAAAAATATTCTACATAATGGTTCGCTGGATCATTGATTAAAAATTATTATTTCTCTGCGTTTGGAGAGAAAGTATCTGTGGGTTTGGAAAAAAATATTCTGGCGGCGGATCTGGTTTATAAAAATATTTAGGGAAATAATTTCTGGGGTTGGATCGAGTCTGAAAAAAGATTTTTTCATTCAAGACCCAACCCCAGAAATTTTTAGAGGGAGGGGATGACCCTCACGACCCTCTGAAAATTTTCCAACAATGGGTCAGGTCTGGAGAGGTCTCCGCGGCGGCTCGGCCCGGACTGATCCCCACCACGATTACAGCTTCCCCCACTCTGCGGTTCGTGCGCGCGCAACCGGTCTTCCACTCCCCAGCTCTCCCCGCGCGCATAGTTCCCCCCACCGCACTTCCCGCGCGCCCTCACTTCCTCCCCCCGCCCCGCGCTCCCCTCAGAGGACCTGGGTTAGAATCGGCTTTGCCTTACTACTATAGGGTCGTCCCCACGACCCCGGGACTAGGTTGGCTCGCCGCCGACTTGTCCGACGACTGTAGGGTCGTCCCCACGACCCCGGGCAACTTTGGCAAGCCGCCGACTTCTCCGACGACTATAGAGTCGTCCCCACGACCCCGGGACTAGATTGGCCCGCCACCGTCTTGTCCGTCGACTATAGGGTCGTCTTCACGACCACGGGCCAAAGTTGGCCAGCCGCCGACATGTCCGACGACTATAGAGTCGTCCCCACGACCCCGGGACTAGATTGGCCCGCCACCGTCAAGTCCGACGACTATAGGATCGTCTCCACGACCACGGGCCAAAGTTGGCCAGCCGCCGACATGTCCGTCGACTATAGGGTCGTCCCCACGACCCCGGGCCAATGTTGGCCAATCGCCGACATGTCCGACGACTATAGGGTCGTCCCTACGACCCCGGGACTAGATTGGCCCGCCACCGTCATGTCCAACGACTATAGGGTCGTCCCCACGACCATGGGCCAAAGTTGGCCAGCCGCCGATATGTCCAACGACTTTTGGGTCGTCCCCACGACCCCGGGATAAGATTGGCCCGCCACCGTCAAGTCCGACGACTATAGGGTCGTCCCCACGACCCCGGGCAAATTTGGCAAGCCGCCGACATATCCGACGACTATAGGGTCGTCCCCAAAACCCCGGGATTAGATTGGCCCGCCACCGTCAAGTCCGACGACTATAGGATCGTCTCCACGACCACGGCCCAAAGTTGGCTAGCCGCCGACATGTCCAACGACTATTGGGTCGTCCCCACGACCACGGGCCAAAGTTAGCCAGGCGCCGACATGTCCGACGACTATAGGGTCGTCCCCACGACCCCGGGCGGAAGTTGGCAAGCCGCCGACATGTCCGACGACTATAGGGTCGTCCCCACGACCCGGGACTAGACTGGCCCGCCACCGTCATGTCCGACGACTATAGGGTCGTCCCCACGACCCCCGGACTAGGTTGGCCGGCCGCCGACTTGTCCGACGACTATAGGGTCGTCCCCACGACCCCCCGACTAGGTGGGCTCGCCGCCGACTTGTCCGACGACTATAGGGTCGTCCCCACGACCCCGGGACTAGGTTGGCTCGCCACCGACATGTCTGACGACTATAGGGTCGTCCCCACGACCCCGGGACTAGATTGGCCCGCCACCGTCAAGTCCGACGACTATAGGGTCGTCCCCACGACCCCGGGCCAAACTTGGACAGCCGCCCACTTGTCCGACGACTATAGGGTCGTCCCCACGACCGCGGGCCAAAGTTGGCCTGCCGCCGACATATCCGACGTCTATAGGGTCGTCCCCACGACCCCGGGCCAAAGTTGGCCAGCCGCCGACATGTCCGACGACTATAGGGTCGTCCCCACGACCCCGGGACTAGATTGGCCCGCCACCGTCATTTCCGACGACTATAGGGTCGTCCCCACGACCACGGGCCAAAGTTGGCCAGCCGCCGACTTGTCCGACGACTATAGGCACGTCCCCATGACCCGGGACTAGACTGGCCCGCCACCGTCATGTCCGACGACTATAGGATCGTCCCCACGACCCCCGGACTAGGTTGGTACGCCGCCGACTTGTCCGACGACTATAGGGTCGTCCCCACGACCGCGGGCCAAAGTTGGCCAGCCGCCGACTTGTCCGACGACTATAGGGTCGTCCCCATGACCCGGGACTAGACTGGCCCGCCACCGTCATGTCCGACGACTATAGGGTCGTCCCCACGACCCCCGGACTAGGTTGGTACGCCGCCGACTTGTCCGACGACTATAGGGTCGTCCCCACGACCGCGGGCCAAAGTTGGCCAGCCGCCGACTTGTCCGACGACTATAGGGTCGTCCCCATGACCCGGGACTAGACTGGCCCGCCACCGTCATGTCCGCCGACTATATGGTCGTCCCCACGACCACGGGCCAATGTTGGCCAGCCGCTGACTTGTCCGACGACTATAGGGTCGTCCCCACGACGGCGGGACTAGATTGGCTCGCCGCCGACTTGTCCGACGACTGTAGGGTCGTCCCCACGACCCCGGGACTAGATTGGCCCGCCACCGTCATTTCCGACGACTATAGGGTCGTCCCCACGACCACGGGCCAAAGTTGGCCAGCCGCCGACTTGTCCGACGACTATAGGGTCGTCCCCATGACCCGGGACTAGACTGGCCCGCCACCGTCATGTCCGACGACTATAGGGTCGTCCCCACGACCCCCGGACTAGGTTGGTACGCCGCCGACTTGTCCGACGAGTATAGGGTCCTCCCCACGACCACGGGCCAAAGTTGGCCAGCCGCCGACATGTCCGACGACTATAGGGTCGTCCCCACGACCCCGGGCCAAAGTTGGCCAGCCGCCGACATGTCCGACGACTATAGGGTCGTCCCCACGACCCGGGACTAGAGTGGCCCGCCACCGTCATGTCCGACGACTATATGGTCGTCCCCACGACCGCGGGAATAGATTGGCTCGCCGCCGACTTGTCCGACGAGTATAGGGTCCTCCCCACGACCACGGCCCAAAGTTGGCCAGCCGCCGACATGTCCGACGACTATAGGGTCGTCCCCACGACCCGGGACTAGACTGGCCCGCCACCGACATGTCCGACGACTATAGAGTCGTCCCCACGACCCCGGGTCAATGTTGGCCCGCCGCCGACATTTCCGACGACTATAGGGTCGTCCCCACGACCCCCGGACTAGGTTGGCCCGCCACCGTCATTTCCGACGACTATAGGGTCGTCCCCACGACCACGGGCCAAAGTTGGCCAGCCGCCGACTTGTCCGACGACTATAGGGTCGTTCCCATGACCCGGGACTAGAGTGGCCCGCCACCGTCATGTCCGACGACTATATGGTCGTCCCCACGACCGCGGGAATAGATTGGCTCGCCGCCGACTTGTCCGACGAGTATAGGGTCCTCCCCACGACCACGGCCCAAAGTTGGCCAGCCGCCGACATGTCCGACGACTATAGGGTCGTCCCCACGACCCCGGGACTAGATTGGCCCGCCACCGTCATTTCCGACGACTGTAAGGTCGTCCCCACGACCCCGGGACTAGATTGGCCCGCCACCGTCATTTCCGACGACTATAGGGTCGTCCCCACGACCACGGGCCAAAGTTGGCCAGCCGCCGACTTGTCCGACGACTATAGGGTCGTTCCCATGACCCGGGACTAGACTGGCCCGCCACCGTCATGTCCGACGCCTATAGGGTCGTCCCCACGACCCCCGTACTAGGTTGGTACGCCGCCGACTTGTCCGACGAGTATAGGGTCCTCCCCACGACCACGGCCCAAAGTTGGCCAGCCGCCGACATGTCCGACGACTATAGGCTCGTCCCCACGACCCGGGACTAGACTGGCCCGCCACCGACATGTCCGACGACTATAGAGTCGTCCCCACGACCCCGGACTAGGTTGGTACGCCGCCGACTTGTCCGACGAGTATAGGGTCCTCCCCACGACCACGGCCCAAAGTTGGCCAGCCGCCGACATGTCCGACGACTATAGGGTCGTCCCCACGACCCGGGACTAGACTGGCCCGCCACCGACTTGTCCGACGAGTATAGGGTCCTCCCCACGACCACGGCCCAAAGTTGGCCAGCCGCCGACATGTCCGACGACTATAGGGTCGTCCCCACGACCCGGGACTAGACTGGCCCGCCACCGACATGTCCGACGACTATAGAGTCGTCCCCACGACCCCGGGTCAATGTTGGCCCGCCGCCGACATTTCCGACGACTATAGGGTCGTCCCGACGACCCCCGGACTAGGTTGGCCGGCCGCCGACTTGTCCGACGACTATAGGGTCGTCCCCACGACCCCCCGACTAGGTGGGCTCGCCGCCGACTTGTCCGACGACTATAGGGTCGTCCCCACGACCCCGGGACTAGGTTGGCTCGCCACCGTCATGTCTGACGACTATAGGGTCGTCCCCACGACCACGGGCCAAAGTTGGCCAGCCGCCGACATGTCCGACGACTATAGGGTCGTCCCCACGACCACGGGCCAAAGTTGGCCAGCCGCCGACATGTCCGACGACTATAGGGTCGTCCCCACGACCCGGGACTAGACTGGCCCGCCACCGTCATGTCCGACGACTATAGGGTCGTCCCCACGACCCCCGGACTAGGTTGGCCGGCCGCCGACTTGTCCGACGACTATAGGGTCGTCCCCACGACCCCGGGACTAGGTTGGCTCGCCACCGACATGTCGGACGACTATAGGGTCGTCCCCACGACCCCGGGACTAGATTGGCCCGCCACCGTCAAGTCCGACGACTATAGGGTCGTCCCCACGACCCCGGGCCAAAGTTGGACAGCCGCCGACTTGTCCGACGACTATAGGGTCGGCCCCACGACCCCGGGACTAGATTGGCCCGCCACCGTCATTTCCGACGACTATAGGGTCGTCCCCACGACCACGGGCCAAAGTTGGCCAGCCGCCGACATATCCGACGACTATAGGGTCGTCCCCACGACCCCGGGCCAAAGTTGGCCAGCCGCCGACATATCCGACGACTATAGGGTCGGCCCCACGACCCCGGGACTAGATTGGCCCGCCACCGTCATTTCCGACGACTATAGGGTCGTCCCCACGACCACGGGCCAAAGTTGGCCAGCCGCCGACTTGTCCGACGACTATAGGCACGTCCCCATGACCCGGGACTAGACTGGCCCGCCACCGTCATGTCCGACGACTATATGGTCGTCCCCACGACCACGGGCCAATGTTGGCCAGCCGCTGACTTGTCCGACGACTATAGGGTCGTCCCCACGACCGCGGGACTAGATTGGCCCGCCACCGTCATGTCCGACGACTATAGGGTCGTCCCCACGACCCGGGCCTAGATTGGCCCGCCACTGTCATGTCCGACGACTATAGGGTCGTCCCCACGACCCCGGGACTAGGTTGGCTCGCCGCCGACTTGTCCGACGACTATAGGGTCGTCCCCATGACCCGGCACTAGACTGGCCCGCCACCGTCATGTCCGACGACTATAGGGTCGTCCCCACGACCCGGGCCTAGATTGGCCCGCCACTGTCATGTCCGACGACTATAGGGTCGTCCCCACGACCCCGGGACTAGGTTGGCTCGCCGCCGACTTGTCCGACGACTATTGGGTCGTCCCCACAACCCCGGGACTAGGTTGGCTCGCCGCCGTCATGTCCGACAACTATAGGGTCGTCCCAATAACCACGGGCCAAAGTTGGCCAGCCGCCGTCATATCCGACGACTCAAGGGTCGCCCCCATGACCCCGGGACTAGATTAGCCCGCCACCGTCATGTCCGTCGACTATTGGGTCGTCCCCATAACCCCGGGACTAGGTGGGCTCGCCGCCATCATGTCCGACGACTATAGGGTCGTCCCCACGATCCCGGGACTAGATTGGCCCGACACCGTCATGTCCGACGACTATAGGGTCGTCCCCACGATCCCGGGACTAGATTGGCCCGACACCGTCATGTCCGACGACTATAGGGTCGTCCCCACGACCTTGGGACTAGATTGGCCCACCACCGTCATGTCAGACGTCTATAGGGTCGTCCCCACGACCACGGGCCTACGTTGACCTGCCGCAAACATGTCCGACGACAATAGGGTCGTCCCCACGACCCCGGGACTAGGTTCACCTGCCGCCAATATGTCCGGCGACAATAGGGTCGTCCCCACAAGTCTGGGCCAAAGTTGGCCAGCCGCCGACTTGTCCGAGGACTATAGGGTCGTCCCCACGACCCCGGGACTAGATTGGCCCGCCACCGTCATTTCCGACGACTATAGGGTCGTCCCCACGACCACGGGCCAAAGTTGGCCAGCCGCCGACATGTCCGACGACTATAGGGTCGTCCCCACGACCCCAAGAATAGATTGGCCCGCCGCCGTCATGTCCGACGACTATAGGGTCGTCCCCACGACCACGGGCCAAAGATGGCCAGCCGCCGTGTTGTCCGACGACTATAGGGTCGTCCCCACGACCCCGGGACTAGATTGGCCCGCCACCGTCATTTCCGACGATAATAGGGTCGTCCCCACGACCCCGAGAATAGATTGGCCCGCCACCGTCATGTCCGACGACTATAGGGACGTCCCCACGACCACGGGCCAAAGTTGGCCAGCCGCCGACATGTTCAACGACTATTGGGTCGTCCCCACGACCACAGGCCAAAGTTGGCCAGCCGCCGACATGTCCGACGACTATAGGGTCGTCCCCACGGCACCGAGAATAGATTGGCCCGCTACCGTCATGTCCGACGACTATAGGGTCGTCCCCACGACCACGGGCCAAAGTTGGCCAGCCACCGACATGTCCGACGACTATAGGGTCGTCCCCACGACCCCGAGAATAGATATGCCCGCCACCGTCATGTCCTAAGACTATAGGGTCGTCCCCACGACCCCGGGGCTAGGTTGGCCAGCCGCCGACTTGCCCGACCACTATTGGGTCGTCCCCACGACCTCGATACTAGGTTGGCCAGCCGCCGACATGTGCGACGACTATAGGGTCGTCCCCACGACCCCGGGGCTAGGTTGGCCCGCCGCCGTCTTGTCCGACGACTATAGGGTCGTTCTCACGACCCCGGGACTAGATTGGCCGGCCACCGTCATGTCCGACGACTATAGGGTCGTCCCCACGACCACAGCCCAAAGTTGGCCAGCCGCCGACATGTCCGACGATTATAGGGTCGTCCCCATGACCCCGGGCCAGTGTTGGCCAATCGCCGTCATGTCCGCCGACTATAGGGTCGTCCCCACGGCACCGGGCCAAAGTTGGCCAGCCGGCGACATGTCCGACGACTATTGAGTCGTCCCCACGACCACGGGCCAAAGTTGGCCAGCCGCCGACATGTCCGACGACTATAGGGTCGTCCCCACAACCCGGGACTAGACTGGCCCGCCACCGTCATGTCCGACGACTATAGGGTCGTCCCCACGACCCCCGGACTAGGTTGGCCGGCCGCCGACTTGTCCGACGACTATAGGGTCGTCCCCACGACCCCCCGACTAGGTGGGCTCGCCGCCGACTTGTCCGACGACTATAGGGTCATCCCCACGACCCCGGGACTAGATTGGCCCGCCACCGTCATTTCCGACGTCTATAGGGTCGTCCCCACGACCACGGGCCTACGTTGACCTGCCGCCAACATGTCCGACGACTATCGGATCGACCCCACGACCCCGGGACTAAGTTGGCCAGCCGCCGACATGTCCGACGACTATAGGTTCGTCCCCACGACCCCGGGACTAAATTGGCCAGCCGCCGACATGTCCGACGACTATAGAGTCGTCCCCACGACCCCGGGACTAGGTTCACCTGCCGCTAATATGTCCGGCGACTATAGGGTCGTCCCCACAAGTCTGGGCCAAAGTTGGCCAGCCGCCGACATGTCCGACGACTATAGGGTCGTCCCCATGACCCGGGGCTAGAGTGGCCCGCCACCGTCATGTCCGACGACTATAGGGTCGTCCCCACGACCCCGGGACTAGGTTCACCTGCCGCCAATATGTCCGGCGACAATAGGGTCGTCCCCACAAGTCTGGGCCAAAGTTGGCCAGCCGCCGACTTGTCCGACGACTATAGGGTCGTCCCCATGACCCGGGACTAGACTGGCCCGCCACCGTCATGTCCGACGACTATAGGGTCGTCCCCACGACCCCCGGACTAGGTTGGTACGCCGCCGACTTGTCCGACGAGTATAGGGTCCTCCCCACGACCACGGGCCAAAGTTGGCCAGCCACCGACATGTCCGACGACTATAGGGTCGTCCCCACGACCCGGGACTAGAGTGGCCCGCCACCGTCATGTCCGACGACTATATGGTCGTCCCCACGACCACGGGCCAAAGTTGGCCAGCCGCCGACATGTCCGACGACTATAGGGTCGTCCCCACGACCCGGGACTAGACTGGCCCGCCACCGTCATGTCCGACGACTATAGGGTCGTCTCCACGACCCCCGGACTAGGTTGGCCGGCCGCCGACTTGTCCGACGACTATAGGGTCGTCCCCACGACCACGGGCCAAAGTTGGCCAGCCGCCGACATGTCCGACGACTATAGGGTCGTCCCCACGACCACGGGCCAAAGTTGGCCAGCCGCCGACATGTCCGACGACTATAGGGTCGTCCCCACGACCCGGGACTAGACTGGCCCGCCACCGACATGTCCGACGACTATAGAGTCGTCCCCACGACCCTGGGTCAATGTTGGCTCGCCGCCGACATGTCCGACGACTATAGGGTCGTCCCCACGACCCCGGTCCAAAGTTGGCCAGCCGCTGATATGTCCGACGACTATACGGTCGTCCCCACGACCCCGGGACTAGGTTGGCTCGCCACCGTCATGTCTGACGACTATAGGGTCGTCCCCACGACCCCGGGTCAATGTTGGCTCGCCGCCGTTATGTCTGCCGACTATAGGGTCGTCCCCACGACCACGGGCCAAAGTTGGCCAGCCGGCGACATGTCCGACGACTGTAGGGTCGTCCCCACGACCCGGGACTAGACTGGCCCGCCACCGTCATGTCCGACGACTATAGGGTCATCCCCACGACCCCGGGACTAGGTTGGCCCGCCACCGACTTGTCCGACGACTATAGGGTCGTCCCCACGACCCCGGGACTAGATTGGCCCGCCACCGTCATTTCCGACGACTATAGGGTCGTCCCCACGACCACGGGCCAAAGTTGGCCAGCCGGCGACATGTCCGACGACTATAGGGTCGTCCCCACGACCCGGGACTAGACTGGCCCGCCACCGTCATGTCCGACGACTATAGGGTCATCCCCACGACCCCGGGACTAGGTTGGCAAGCCGCCGAAATGTCCGACGACTATAGGGTCGTCCACACGACCCCGGGACTAGGTTGGCCAGCCGCCGACATGTCCGACGACTATAGGGTTGTCCCGACGACCCCGGGCCAATGCTGGCCAATCGCCAACATGTCCGACGACTATAGGGTCGTCCCTACGACCCCGGGACTAGATTGGCCCGCCACCGTCATGTCCAACGATTATAGGGTCGTCCCCACGACCCCGGGACTAGATTGGCCCGCCACCGTCATTTCCGACGATTATAGGGTCGTCCCCACGACCCCGGGACAAGCTTGGCCAGCCGCCGACATGTCCGACGACTATAGAGTCGTCCCCACGACACCGGGCCAAAGTTGGACAGCCGCCGACATATCCGACTACTATAGGGTCGTCCCCAGGACCTCGGGTCTAGATTGGCCCGCTACCGTCATGTCCGAAGACTATAGGGTCGTCCCCACGACCACGGGACTAGATTGGCCCGCCACCGCCATGTCCGACGACAATAGGGTCGTCCCCACGACCCCGGGTCTAGGTTGGCCAGCCGCCGACATGTCCGACGACAATCGGATCGTCCCCACGACCACGCGCCAAAGTTGGCCAGCCGCCGACATGTCCGACGACTATTGGATCGTCCCCACGACCACGGGCCAAAGTTGGCCAGCCGCCGACATGTCCGACGACAATCGGATCGTCCCCACGACCACGCGCCAAAGTTGGCCAGCCGCCGAAATGTCCGACGACTGTAGGATCGTCCCCACGACCCCGGGACTAGATTGGCCCGCCGCCGACTTGTCCGATGACTATAGGGTCGTCCCCACGACCCCGGGACTAGATTGCCCCGCCACCGACATGTACGACGACTATAGGGTCGTCCCCACGACCCCGGGCCAAGCTTGGCCCGCCGCCGACTTGTCCGACGACTATAGGGTCGTCCCCACGACTTCGGGACTAGGTTGGCCAGCCGCCGACATGTCCGACCACTATTGGGTCGTCCCCACGACCACGGGCCAAAGTTGGCAAGCCGCCGAAATGTCCGACGACTGTAGGATCGTCCCCACGACCCCGGGACTAGATTGGCCCGCCGCCGACTTGTCCGATGACTATAGGGTCGTCCCCACGACCCCGGGACTAGATTGGCCCGCCACCGTCAAGTCCGACGACCTCGGGACAAGTTTGGCCAGCCGCCGACATGTCCGACGACTATAGGGTCGCCCCCACGAACTCAGGACTAGTTTGGCCAGCCGCCGACATGTCCGACGACTATAGGGTCGTCCCCACGACCACGGGCCAAAGTTGGCCAGCCGCCGACATGTCCGACGACTATAGGGTCGCCCCCACGAACTCAGGACTAGTTTGGCCAGCCGCCGACATGTCCGACGACTATAGGGTCGTCCCCACGACCCCGGGACTAGGTTGGCCAGCCGCCGACAGGTCCGACGACTATAGGGTCGTCCCGACGACCCCGGGCCAATGTTGGCCAATCGCCAACATGTCCGACGACTATAGGGTCGTCCCTACGACCCCGGGACTAGATTGGCCCGCCACCGTCATGTCCAACGATTATAGGGTCGTCCCCACGACCCCGGGACTAGATTGGCCCGCCACCGTCATGTCCGACGACAATAGGGTCGTCCCCACGACCCCGGGTCTAGGTTGGCCAGCCGCCGACATGTCCGACGACAATCGGATCGTCCCCACGACCACGCGCCAAAGTTCGCCAGCCGCCGACATGTCCGACGACTATTGGATCGTCCCCACGACCACGGGCCAAAGTTGGCCAGCCGCCGACATGTCCGACGACAATCGGATCGTCCCCACGACCACGCGCCAAAGTTGGCCAGCCGCCGAAATGTCCGACGACTGTAGGATCGTCCCCACGACCCCGGGACTAGATTGGCCCGCCGCCGACTTGTCCGATGACTATAGGGTCGTCCCCACGACCCCGGGACTAGATTGCCCCGCCACCGACATGTACGACGACTATAGGGTCGTCCCCACGACCCCGGGCCAAGCTTGGCCCGCCGCCGACTTGTCCGACGACTATAGGGTCGTCCCCACGACTTCGGGACTAGGTTGGCCAGCCGCCGACATGTCCGACCACTATTGGGTCGTCCCCACGACCACGCGCCAAAGTTGGCCAGCCGCCGAAATGTCCGACGACTGTAGGATCGTCCCCACGACCCCGGGACTAGATTGCCCCGCCACCGACATGTACGACGACTATAGGGTCGTCCCCACGACCCCGGGCCAAGCTTGGCCCGCCGCCGACTTGTCCGATGACTATAGGGTCGTCCCCACGACCCCGGGACTAGATTGGCCCGCCACCGTCAAGTCCGACGACCTCGGGACAAGTTTGGCCAGCCGCCGACATGTCCGACGACTATAGGGTCGCCCCCACGAACTCAGGACTAGTTTGGCCAGCCGCCGACATGTCCGACGACTATAGGGTCGTCCCCACGACCACGGGCCAAAGTTGGCCAGCCGCCGACATGTCCGACGACTATAGGGTCGCCCCCACGAACTCAGGACTAGTTTGGCCAGCCGCCGACATGTCCGACGACTATAGGGTCGTCCCCACGACCCCGGGACTAGGTTGGCCAGCCGCCGACAGGTCCGACGACTATAGGGTCGTCCCGACGACCCCGGGCCAATGTTGGCCAATCGCCAACATGTCCGACGACTATAGGGTCGTCCCTACGACCCCGGGACTAGATTGGCCCGCCACCGTCATGTCCAACGATTATAGGGTCGTCCCCACGACCCCGGGACTAGATTGGCCCGCCACCGTCATGTCCGACGATTATAGGGTCGTCCCCACGACCCCGGGACAAGCTTGGCCCGCCGCCGACTTGTCCGATGACTATTGGGTCGTCCCCACGACCCCGGGACTAGATTGGCCCGCCACCGACATGTCCGACGACAATAGGGTCGTCCCCACGACCCCGGGTCTAGGTTGGCCAGCCGCCGACATGTCCGACGACTATAGAGTCGTCCCCACGACACCGGGCCAAAGTTGGACAGCCGCCGACATGTCCGACGACTATAGGGTCGTCCCCACGACCCCAGGACTAGATTGGCCCGCCACCGTCATGTCCGACGACTATAGGGTCGTCCCCACGACCACAGGCCAAAGTTGGCCAGCCGGCGACATGTCCGACGACTACAGGGTCGTCCCCACGACCCGGGCCTAGATTGGCCCGCCACTGTCATGTCCGACGACTATAGGGTCGTCCCCACGACCCCGGGTCTAGATTAGCCCGCCACCGTCATGTCCGTCGACTATTGGGTCGTCCCCATAACCCCGGGACTAGGTTGGCTCGCCGCCATCATGTCCGACGACTATAGGGTCGTCCCCACGATCCCGGGACTAGATTGGCCCGACACCGTCATGTCCGACGACTATAGGGTCGTCCCCACGATCCCGGGACTAGATTGGCCCGACACCGTCATGTCCGACGACTATAGGGTCGTCCCCACGATCCCGGGACTAGATTGGCCCGACACCGTCATGTCCGACGACTATAGGGTCGTCCCCACGACCACGGGCCAAATTTGGCCAGCCGCCGACTTGTCCGCAGACTATAGGGTCGTCCCCACGTCCCCGGGCCAAAGTTGGCCCGCCACCGTTATGTCTGCCGACTATAGGGTCGTCCCCACGACCACGGGCCAAAGTTGGCCAGCCGGCGACATGTCCGACGACTATAGGGTCGTCCCCACGACCCGGGACTAGACTGGCCCGCCACCGTCATGTCCGACGACTATAGGGTCATCCCCACGACCCCGGGACTAGGTTGGCCCGCCACCGACTTGTCCGACGACTATAGGGTCGTCCCCACGACCCCGGGACTAGATTGGCCCGCCACCGTCATTTCCGACGACTATAGGGTCGTCCCCACGACCACGGGCCAAAGTTGGCCAGCCGCCGACATATCCGACGACTGTAGGGTCGTCCCCACGACCCCGGGCCAAAGTTGGCCAGCCGCTGATATGTCCGACGACTATAGGGTCGTCCCCATGACCCGGGACTAGACTGGCCCGCCACCGTCATGTCCGACGACTATAGGGTCGTCCCCACGACCCCCGGGCTAGGTTGGTACGCCGCCGACTTGTCCGACGAGTATAGGGTCCTCCCCACGACCACGGCCCAAAGTTGGCCAGCCGCCGACATGTCCGACGACTATAGGGTCGTCCCCACGACCCGGGACTAGACTGGCCCGCCACCGACATGTCCGACGACTATAGAGTCGTCCCCACGACCCCGGGTCAATGTTGGCTCGCCGCCGACATGTCCGACGACTATAGGGTCGTCCCCACGACCCCCGGGCCAAAGTTGGACAGCCACCGACATTTCCGACGACTATAGGGTCGTCCCCACGACCACGGGCCAAAGTTGGCCAGCCGCCGACATGTCCGACGACTATAGGGTCGTCCCCACGACCCCCCGACTAGGTGGGCTCGCCGCCGACTTGTCCGACGACTATAGGGTCGTCCCCACGACCCCCGGACTAGGTTGGCCGGCCGCCGACTTGTCCGACGACTATAGGGTCGTCCCCACGACCCCCCGACTAGGTGGGCTCGCCGCCGACTTGTCCGACGACTATAGGGTCGTCCCCATGACCCCGGGACTAGGTTGGCTCGCCACCGTCATGTCTGACGACTATAGGGTCGTCCCCACGACCACGGGCCAAAGTTGGTCAGCCGGCGACATTTCCGACGACTATAGGGTCGTGCCCACGACCCGGGACTAGACTGGCCCGCCACCGTCAAGTCCGACGACTATAGGGTCGTCCCCACGACCCCGGGCCAAAGCTGGACAGCCGCCGACTTGTCCGACGACTATAGGGTCGTCCCCACGACCACGGGCCAAAGTTGGCCAGCCGGCGACATTTCCGACGACTATAGGGTCGTGCCCACGACCCGGGATTAGACTGGCCCGCCACCGTCTTGTCCAACGACTAGGGGGTCGTCCCCACGACCCCGGGACTAGATTGGCCCGCCACCGTCATGTCCGACGACTATGGGGTCGTCCACACGACCCCGAGACTAGATTGGCCCGCCGCCGTCAAGTCCGACGACTATAGGGTCGTCCCCACGACCACGGGCCAAAGTTGGCCAGCCGCCGACTTGTCCGACGACTATAGAGTCGTCCCCACGATCCCGGGAATAGATTGGCCCGACACCGTCATGTCCGACGACTATAGGGTCGTCCCCACGATCCCGGGACTAGATTGGCCCGACACCGTCATGTCCGACGACTATAAGGTCGTCCCCACGATCCCGGGACTAGATTGGCCCGACACCGTCATGTCCGACGACTATAGGGTCGTCCCCACGACCACGGGCCAAATTTGGCCAGCCGCCGACTTGTCCGCAGACTATAGGGTCGTCCCCACGTCCCCGGGCCAAAGTTGGCCCGCCACCGTTATGTCCGACGACTATAGGGTCGTCCCCACGACCACGGGCCAAAGTTGGCCAGCCGGCGACATGTCCGACGACTATAGGGTCGTCCCCACGACCACGGGCCAAAGTTGGCCAGCCGCCGACATATCCGACGACTGTAGGGTCGTCCCCACGACCCCGGGCCAAAGTTGGCCAGCCGCTGATATGTCCGACGACTATAGGGTCGTCCCCTCGACCCCGGGACTAGATTGGCCCGCCACCGTCAATTCCGACGACTATAGGGTCGTCCCCACGACCACGGGCCAAAGTTGGCCAGCCGCCGACTTGTCCGACGACTATAGGGTCGTCCCCATGACCCGGGACTAGACTGGCCCGCCACCGTCATGTCCGACGACTATAGGGTCGTCCCCACGACCCCCGGACTAGGTTGGTACGCCGCCGACTTGTCCGACGAGTATAGGGTCCTCCCCACGACCACGGCCCAAAGTTGGCCAGCCGCCGACATGTCCGACGACTATAGGGTCGTCCCCACGACCCGGGACTAGACTGGCCCGCCACCGACATGTCCGACGACTATGGAGTCGTCCCCACGACCCCGGGTCAATGTTGGCTCGCCGCCGACATGTCCGACGACTATAGGGTCGTCCCCACGACCCCGGGACTAGATTGGCCCGCCACCGTCATGTCCAACGACTATAGGGTCGTCCCCACAACCACGGGCCAAAGTTGGCCAGCCGCCGACATGTCCGACGACTATAGGTTCGTCCCCACGACCCCGGGCCAATGTTGGCCAATCGCCGACATGTCCAACGACTATAGGGTCGTCCCTACGACCCCGGGACTAGATTAGCCCGCCACCGTCATGTCCAACAACTATAGGGTCGTCCCAACGACCACGGACCAAAGTTGGCATGCCGCCGAAATGTCCGACGACTATAGGGTCGTCCCCACGACACCGGGCCAAAGTTGGCCAGCCGCCGACATGTCCGACGACTATAGGGTCGTCCCGACGACCCCGGGCCAATGTTGGCCAATCGCCAACATGGCCGACGACTATAGGGTCGTCCCTACGACCCCGGGACTAGATTGGCCCGCCACCGTCATGTCCAACGATTATAGGGTCGTCCCCACGACCCCGGGACAAGCTTGGCCCGCCGCCGACTTGTCCGACGACTATAGGGTCGTCCCCACGACCCCGGGACTAGATTGGCCCGCCACCGTCATGTCCGACGACAATAGGGTCGTCCCCACGACCCCGGGTCTAGGTTGGCCAGCCGCCGACATGTCCGACGACTATAGAGTCGTCCCCACGACACCGGGCCAAAGTTGGACAGCCGCCGACATGTCCGACTACTATAGGGTCGTCCCCAGGACCTCGGGTCTAGATTGGCCCGCTACCGTCATGTCCGAAGACTATAGGGTCGTCCCCACGACCACGGGACTAGATTGGCCCGCCACCGCCATGTCCGACGACAATAGGGTCGTCCCCACGACCCCGGGTCTAGGTTGGCCAGCCGCCGACATGTCCGACCACAATCGGATCGTCCCCACGACCACGGGCCAAAGTTGGCATGCCGCCGAAATGTCCGTCGACTATAGGGTCGTCCCCACGACCCCGGGACTAGATTGGCCCGCCACCGCCATGTCCGACGACAATCGGATCGTCCCCACGACCACGGGCCAAAGTTGGCATGCCGCCGAAATGTCCGACGACAATAGGGTCGTCCCCACGACCCCGGGTCCAGGTTGGCCAGCCGCCGACTTGTCCGACGACTATAGATTCGTTCCCACGACCCCGGGACTAGGCTGACAAGCCGCCAACATGTCCGACGACTATAGGGTCGTCCCCACGACCACGGGCCAATGTTGGCCAGCCGCCGACATGTCTGACGACTATAGGGTCGTCCCCACGACCCCGGGACTAGATTGGCCCGCCACCGTCATGTCCGACGACAATAGGGTCGTCCCCACGACCCCGGGTTTAGGTTGGCCAGCCGCCGACTTGTCCGACGACTATAGATTCGTTCCCACGACCCCGGGACTAGGCTGACAAGCCGCCAACATGTCCGACGACTATAGGGTCGTCCCCACGACCACGGGCCAATGTTGGCCAGCCGCCGACATGTCTGACGACTATAGGGTCGTCCCCACGACCCCGGGACTAGATTGGCCCGCCACCGTCATGTCCGACGACAATAGGGTCGTCCCCACGACCCCGGGTCCAGGTTGGCCAGCCGCCGACATTTCCGACGACTGTAGAGTCGTCCCTACGACACCGGGCCAAAGTTGGCCAGCCGCCGACATGTCCGACGACTATAGGGTCGTCCCCACGACCCCGGGACTAGATTGGCCCGCCACCGTCATGTCCGACGATTATAGGGTCGTCCCCACGACCCCGGGTCCAGGTTGGCCAGCCGCCGACATTTCCGACGACTGTAGAGTCGTCCCTACGACACCGGGCAAAAGTTGGCCAGCCGCCGACATGTCTGACGACTATAGGGTCGTCCCCACGACCCCGGGACTAGATTGGCCCGCCACCGTCATGTCCGACGACAATAGGGTCGTCCCCACGACCCCGGGTCCAGGTTGGCCAGCCGCCGACATTTCCGACGACTGTAGAGTCGTCCCTACGACACCGGGCCAAAGTTGGCCAGCCGCCGACATGTCCGACGACTATAGGGTCGTCCCCACGACCCCGGGACTAGATTGGCCCGCCACCGTCATGTCCGACGATTATAGGGTCGTCCCCACGACCGCGAGACTAGATTGGCCCGCCACCGTCATGTCCGACGACAATAGGGTCGTCCCCACGACTCCGGGTCCAGGTTGGCCAGCCGCCGACATTTCCGACGACTATAGAGTCGTCCCCACGACACCGGGCCAAAGTTGGCCAGCCGCCGACATGTCCGACGACTATAGGGTCGTCCCCACGACCGCGGGACAAGGTTGGCCCGCCGCCGACTTGTCCGACGACTATAGGGTCGTACCCACGACACTGGGACTAGGCTGACAAGCCGCCAACATGTCCGACGACTATAGGGTCGTCCCCACGACCTCGGGCCAAAGATGTCCAGCGCCGTCTTGTCCGACGACTATAGGGTCATCCCCACGACCCCGGGACTAGATTGGCCCGCCACCGTCATGTCCAACGACTATAGGGTCGTCCCCACAACCACGGGTCTAGGTTGGCCAGCCGCCGACATGTCCGACGACTATAGGGTCGTCCCCACGACCTCGGGACTAGGTTGGCCAGCCGCCGACATGTCCGACGACTATAGGGTCGTCCCCACGACCCCGGGCCAATGTTGGCCAATCGCCGACATGTCCGACGACTATAGGGTCGTCCCTACGACCCCGGGACTAGATTGGCCCGCCACCGTCATGTCCAACGACTATAGGGTCGTCCCCACGACCACGGGCCAAAGTTGGCATGCCGCCGACATGTCCGACGACTATAGGGTCGTCCCCACGACCTCGGGCCAAAGATGTCCAGCCGCCGTCTTGTCCGACGACTATAGGGTCGTCCCCACGACCCCGGGACTAGATTGGCCCGCCACCGTCATGTCCAACGACTATAGGGTCGTCCCCACAACCACGGGCCAAAGTTGGCCAGCCGCCGACATGTCCGACGACTATAGGGTCGTCCCCACGACCTCGGGACTAGGTTGGCCAGCCGCCGACATGTCCGACGACTATAGGGTCGTCCCCACGACCCCGGGCCAATGTTGGCCAATCGCCGACATGTCCGACGACTATAGGGTCGTCCCTACGACCCCGGGACTAGATTGGCCCGCCGCCGACATGTCCGACGACTATAGGGTCGTCCCCACGACCTCGGGACTAGGTTGGCCAGCCGCCGACATGTCCAACAACTATAGGGTCGTCCCCACGACCCCGGGCCAAAGTTGGCAAGCCGCCGAAATGTCCGAAGACTGTAGGGTCGTCCCCACGACCCCGGGACTAGATTGGCCCGCCACCGTCATGTGCAACGACTATAGGGTCGTTCCCACAACCACGGGCCAAAGTTGGCCAGCCGCCGACATGTCCGACGACTATTGGATCGTCCCCACGACCACGGGCCAAAGTTGGCCAGCCGCCGACATGTCCGACGACTATAGGGTCGTCCCCACGACCCCGGGACTAGATTGGTCCGCCACCGTCATGTCCGACGACTATAGGGTCGTCCCCACGACCCCGGGCCAAAGATGTCCAGCCGCCGTCTTCTCCGACGACTATAGGGTCGTCGTCACGACCCCGGGTCCAGGTTGGCCAGCCGCCGACATTTCCCACGACTATAGAGTCGTCCCCACGAGACCGGGACAAAGTTGGCCAGCCGCCGACATGCCCGACGACTATAGGGTCGTCCCCACGACCCCGGGCCAAAGATGTCCAGCCGCCGCCTTGTCCAACGACTATAGGGTCGTCCCCACGACCCCGAGTCCAGGTTGGCCAGCCGCCGACATTTCCGACGACTATAGAGTCGTCCCCACGACCCCGGGCCAAAGTTGGCCAGACGCCGACATGTCCGACGACTATAGGGTCGTCCCCACGACCCCGAGACTAGATTGGCCCGCCACCGTCATGTCCGACGACAATAGGGTCGTCCCCACGACCCCGGGTCTAGGTGGGCTAGCCGCCGACTTGTCCGACGACTATAGAGTCGTCCCCACGACCCCGGGCCAAAGTTGGCCAGCCGCCGACATGTCCGACGACTATAGGGTCGTCCCCACGACCACGCGCCAAAGTTGGCCAGCCGCCGACATGTCCGACGACTATAGGGTCGTCCCCACGACACCGGGCCAAAGTTGGCCAGCCGCCGACATGTCCGACGACTATAGGGTCGTCCCCACGACCCCGGGACTAGATTGGCCCGCCACCGTCATGTCCGACGAAAATAGGGTCGTCCCCACGACCCCGGGTCTAGGTTGGCCAGCCGCCGACTTGTCCGACGACTATAGGGTCGTACCCACGACCCCGGGACGAGGCTGACAAGCCGCCAACATGTCCGACGACTATAGGGTCGTCCCCACGACCCCGGGCCAAAGATGTCCAGCCGCCGTCTTTTCCGACGACTATAGGGTCGTCCCCACGACCCCGGGCCAAAGTTGGCCAGCCGCCGACATGTCCGACGACTATAGGGTCGTCCCCACGACCCCGAGAATAGATTGGCCCGCCACCGTCATGTCCGACGACAATAGGGTCGTCCCCACGACCCCGGGTCCAGGTTGGCCAGCCGCCGACATTTCCGACGACTATAGAGTCGTCCCCACGACACCGGGCCAAAGTTGGCCAGCCGCCGACATGTCCGACGACTATAGGGTCGTCCCCACGACCCCGGGACTAGCTTGGCCCGCCACCGTCATGTCCGACGATTATAGGGTCGTCCCCACGACCGCGAGACTAGATTGGCCCGCCACCGTCATGTCCGACGACAATATGGTCGTCCCCACGACCCCGGGTCCAGGTTGGCCAGCCGCCGACATTTCCGACGACTATAGAGTCGTCCCCACGACACCGGGCCAAAGTTGGCCAGCCGCCGACATGTCCGACGATTATAGGGTCGTCCCCACGACCCCGGGCCAAAGATGTCCAGCCGCCGTCTTCTCCGACGACTATAGGGTCGTCGTCACGACCCCGGGTCCAGGTTGGCCAGCCGCCGACATTTCCGACGACTATAGAGTCGTCCCCACGAGACCGGGACAAAGTTGGCCCGCCGCCGACTTGTCCGACGACTATAGGGTCGTCCCCACGACCCCGGGCCAAAGATGTCCAGCCGCCGTCTTGTCCGACGACTATAGGGTCGTTCCCACGACCCCGGGCCTAGATTGGCCCGCCACCGTCATGTCCAACGACTATAGGGTCGTCCCCACAACCACGGGCCAAAGTTGGCCAGCCGCCGACATGTCCGACGACTATAGGGTCGTCCCCACGACCCCGGGCCAAAGTTCGCAAGCCGCCAAAATGTCCGACGACTATAGGGTCGTCCCCACGACCCCGGGACTAGGTTGGCCAGCCGCCAACATGTCCGACGACTATAGGGTCGTCCCTACGACCCCGGGACTAGATTGGCCCGCCAACGTCATGTCCAACGATTATAGGGTCGTCCCCAAGACCCCGGGACTAGATTGGCACGCCACCGTCATGTCCGACGAATATAGGGTCGTCCCCACGACCCCGGGACAAGCTTGGCCCGCCGCCGACTTGTCCGACGACTATAGGGTCGTCCCCACGAACCCGGGACTAGATTGGCCCGCCACCGTCATGTCCGACGACGATAGGGTCGTCCCCACGACCCCGGGTCTTGGTTGCCCAGCTGCCGACATGTCCGACGACTATAGAGTCGTTCCCACGACACCGCGCCAAAGTTGGACAGCCGCCGACATGTCCGACTACTATAGGGTCGTCCCCACGACCCCGGGACTAGATTGGCCCGCCACCGTCATGTCCGACGATAATAGGGTCGTCCCCACGACCCCGGGTCTAGGTTGGCCAGCCGCCGACTTGTCCGACGACTATAGGGTCGTCCCCAGGACCTCGGGACTAGATTGGCCCGCCACTGTCATGTCCAACGACTATAGGGTTGTCCACACGACCACGGACCAAAGTTGGCATGCCGCCGAAATGTCCGACGATTATAGGGTCGTCCCCACGACCCCGGGCCAAAGTTGGCAAGCCGCCGAAATGTCCGAAGACTGTAGGGTCGTCCCCACGACCCCGGGACTAGATTGGCCCGCCACCGTCATGTCCAACGACTATAGGGTCGTTCCCACAACCACGGGCCAAAGTTGGCCAGCCGCCGACATGTCCGACGACTATTGGATCGTCCCCACGACCACGGGCCAAAGTTGGCCAGCCGCCGACATGTCCGACGACTATAGGGTCGTCCCCACGACCCCGGGACTAGATTGGTCGGCCACCGTCATGTCCGACGACTATAGGGTCGTCCCCACGACCCCGGGCCAAAGATGTCCAGCCGCCGTCTTCTCCGACGACTATAGGGTCGTCGTCACGACCCCGGGTCCAGGTTGGCCAGCCGCCGACATTTCCGACGACTATAGAGTCGTCCCCACGAGACCGGGCCAAAGTTGGCCAGCCACCGACATGTCCGACGACTATAGGGTCGTCCCCACGACCCCGGGCCAAAGATGTCCAGCCGCCGCCTTGTCCGACGACTATAGGGTCGTCCCCACGACCCCGAGTCCAGGTTGGCCAGCCGCCGACATTTCCGACGACTATAGAGTCGTCCCCACGACCCCGGGCCAAAGTTGGCCAGACGCCGACATGTCCGACGACTATAGGGTCGTCCCAACGACCCCGAGACTAGATTGGCCCGCCACCGTCATGTCCGACGACAATAGGGTCGTCCCCACGACCCCGGGTCTAGGTTGGCTAGCCGCCGACTTGTCCGACGACTATAGGCTCGTCCCCACGAGACCGGGCCAAAGTTGGCCAGCCACCGACATGTCCGACGACTATAGGGTCGTCCCCACGACCCCGGGCCAAAGATGTCCAGCCGCCGCCTTGTCCGACGACTATAGGGTCGTCCCCACGACCCCGAGTCCAGGTTGGCCAGCCGCCGACATTTCCGACGACTATAGAGTCGTCCCCACGACCCCGGGCCAAAGTTGGCCAGACGCCGACATGTCCGACGACTATAGGGTCGTCCCAACGACCCCGAGACTAGATTGGCCCGCCACCGTCATGTCCGACGACAATAGGGTCGTCCCCACGACCCCGGGTCTAGGTTGGCTAGCCGCCGACTTGTCCGACGACTATAGGGTCGTCCCCACAACCACGGGCCAAAGTTGGCCAGCCGCCGACATGTCCGACGACTATAGGGTCGTCCCCACGACCACGGGCCAAAGTTGGCCAGCCGCCGACATGTCCGACGACTATAGGGTCGTCCCCACGACCCCGGGACTAGATTGGTCCGCCACCGTCTTGTCCGACGACTATAGGGTCGTCCCCACGACCCCGGGCCAAAGATGTCCAGCCGCCGTCTTCTCCGACGACTATAGGGTCGTCGTCACGATCCCGGGTCCAGGTTGGCCCGCCGCCGACATGTCCGACGACTATAGGGTCGTCCCCACGACCCCGGGACTAGATTGGTCCGCCACCGTCATGTCCGACGACTATAGGGTCGTCCCCACGACCCCGGGCCAAAGATGTCCAGCCGCCGTCTTCTCCGACGACTATAGGGTCGTCGTCACGATCCCGGGTCCAGGTTGGCCAGCCGCCGACATTTCCGACGACTATAGAGTCGTCCCCACGACCCCGGGCCAAAGTTGGCCAGACGCCGACATGTCCGACGACTATAGGGTCGTCCCCACGACCCCGAGACTAGATTGGCCCGCCACCGTCATGTCCGACGACAATAGGGTCGTCCCCACGACCCCGGGTCTAGGTTGGCCAGCCGCCGACTTGTCCGACGACTATAGGGTCGTCCCCACAACCACGGGCCAAAGTTGGCCAGCCGCCGACATGTCCGACGACTATAGGGTCGTCCCCACGACCACGGGCCAAAGTTGGCCAGCCGCCGACATGTCCGACGACTATAGGGTCGTCCCCACGACCCCGGGAGTAGATTGGTCCGCCACCGTCATGTCCGACGACTATAGGGTCGTCCCCACGACACCGGGCCAAAGTTGGCCAGCCGCCGACATGTCCGACGACTATAGGGTCGTCTCCACGACCCCGGGCCAAAGATGTCCAGCCGCCGTCTTGTCCGACGACTATAGGGTCGTCCCCACGACCCCGGGACTAGGTTGGCCAGCCGCCGACATGTCCGACGACTATAGGGTCGTCCCGACGACCCCGGGCCAATGTTGGCCAATCGCCAACATGTCCGACGACTATAGGGTCGTCCCTACGACCCCGGGACTAGATTGGCCCGCCACCGTCATGTCCAACGATTATAGGGTCGTCCCCACGACCCCGGAACTAGATTGGCCCGCCACCGTCATGTCCGACGAATATAGGGTCGTCCCCACGACCCCGGGACAAGCTTGGCCCGCCGCCGACTTGTCCGACGACTATAGGGTCGTCCCCACGAACCCGGGAATAGATTGGCCCGCCACCGTCATGTCCGACGACGATAGGGTCGTCCCCACGACCCCGGGTCTAGGTTGCCCAGCTGCCGACATGTCCGACGACTATAGAGTCGTTCCCACGACACCGCGCCAAAGTTGGACAGCCGCCGACATGTCCGACTACTATAGGGTCGTCCCCACGACCTCGGGTCTAGATTGGCCCGCTACCGTCATGTCCGAAGACTATAGGGTCGTCCCCACGACCTCGGGACTAGATTGGCCCGCTACCGTCAAGTCCGACGACTATAGGGTCGTCCCACGACCCCGGGCCAAAGTTGGCAAGCCGCCGAAATGTCCGACGACTGTAGGGTCGTCCCCACGACCCCGGGACTAGATTGGCCCGCCACCGTCAAGTCCGACGACTATAGGGTCGTCCCCACGACCCCGGGTCCAGGTTGGCCAGCCGCCGACATTTCCGACGACTATAGAGTCGTCCCCACGACACCGGGACAAAGTTGGCCAGCCGCCGACATGTCCGACGACTGTAGGGTCGTCCCCACGACTCCGGGACTAGATTGCCCCGCCACCGTCATGTCCGACGATTATAGGGTCGTCCCCACGACCGCGAGACTAGATTGGCCCGCCACCGTCATGTCCGACGACAATAGGGTCGTCCCCACGACCCCGGGTCCAGGTTGGCATGCCGCCAACATGTCCGACGACTATAGGGTCGTCCCCACGACCCCGGGCCAAAGATGTCCAGCCGCCGTCTTCTCCGACGACTATAGGGTCGTCGTCACGATCCCGGGTCCAGGTTGGCCAGCCGCCGACATTTCCGACGACTATAGAGTCGTCCCCACGACACCGGGCCAAAGTTGGCCAGCCGCCGACATGTCCGACGACTATAGGGTCGTCCCCACGACCCCGGGCCAAAGATGTCCAGCCGCCGTCTTGTCCGACGACTATAGGGTCGTCCCCACGACCACGGGCAAAAGTTGGCCTGCCGCCGACATGTCCGACGACTATCGGATCGTCCCCACGACCACGAGCAAAAGTTGGCCTGCCGCCGACATGTCCGACGACTATTGGGTCGTCCCCACGACCACGGGCAAAAGTTGGCCAGCCGCCGACATGTCCGACGACTATTGGGTCGCCCCACGACCCCGGGCCAAAGATGTCCAGCCGCCGACTTGTCCGACGACTATAGGGTCGTCCCCACGACCCCGGGACTAGGTTGGCTCGCCACCGTCATGTCTGACGACTATAGGGTCGTCCCCACGACCACGGGCCAAAGTTGGCCAGCCGCCGACATGTCCGACGACTATAGGGTCGTCCCCACGACCCCGGGACTAGGTTGGCCAGCCGCCGACATGTCCGACGAATATGGGGTCGTCCCGACGACCCCGGGCCAATGTTGGCCAATCGCCAACATGTCCGACGACTATAGGGTCGTCCCCACGATCCCGGGACTAGATTGGCCCGCCACCGACATGTCGGACGACAATAGGGTCGTCCCCACGACCCCGGGTCTAGGTTGGCCAGCCGCCGACTTGTCCGACGACTATAGAGTCGTCCCCACGACACCGGGCCAATGTTGGACAACCGCCGACATGTCCGACGACTATAGGGTCGTCCCCACGACCTCGGGTCTAGATTGGCCCGCTACCGTCATGTCCGAAGACTGTAGGGTCGTCCCCACGACCACGGGACTAGATTGGCCCGCCACCGCCATGTCCGACGACAATGGGGTCGTCCCCACGACCCCGGGTCTAGGTTGGCCAGCCGCCGACATGTCCGACGACTATCGGATCGTCCCCACGACCACGGGCCAAAGTTGACCAGCCGCCGATATGTCCGACGACTATAGGATCGTCCCCACGACCACGCGCCAAAGTTGGCCAGCCGCCGACATGTCCGACGACTATACGGTCGTCCCCACGACTTCGGGGCTAGGTTGGCCAGCCGCCGACATGTCCGACCACTATTGGGTCGTCCCCACGACCACGGGCCAAAGTTCGCCAGCCGCCGACATGTACGACGACTATAGGGTCGTCCCCACGACCCCGGGCCAAAGATGTCCAGCCGCCGTCTTGTCCGACGACTATAGGGTCGTCCCCACGACCCCGGGACTAGATTGGCCCGCCACCGTCATGTCCATCGACTATTGGATCGTCCCCACGACCACGGGCCAAAGTTGGCCAGCCGCCGACATGTCCGACGACTATAGGGTCGTCCCCACGACCCCGGGACTAGGTTGGCCAGCCGCCGACATGCCCGACGAATATAGGGTCGTCCCGACGACCCCGGGCCAATGTTGGCCAATCGCCAACATGTCCGACGTCTATAGGGTCGTCCCTACGACCCCGGGACTAGATTGGCCCGCCACCGTCATGTCCAACGATTATAGGGTCGTCCCCACGACCCCGGGACTAGATTGGCCCGCCACCGTCATGTCCGACGATTATAGGGTCGTCCCCACGACCCCGGGACAAGCTTGGCCCGCCGACGACTTGTCCGACGACTATAGGGTCGTCCCCACGATCCCGGGACTAGATTGGCCCGCCACCGACATGTCCGACGACAATAGGGTCGTCCCCACGACCACGGGACTAGATTGGCCCGCCACCGCCATGTCCGACGACAATGGGGTCGTCCCCACGACCCCGGGTCTAGGTTGGCCAGCCGCCGACATGTCCGACGACTATCGGATCGTCCCCACGACCACGGGCCAAAGTTGGCCAGCCGCCGATATGTCCGACGACTATTGGATCGTCCCCACGACCACGCGCCAAAGTTGGCCTGCCGCCGAAATGTCCGACGACTATAGGGTCGTCCCCACGACCCCGGGACTAGATTGGTCCGCCACCGTCATGTCCGACGACTGTAGGGTCGTCCCCACGACCCCGGGACTAGGCTGACCTGCCGCCAACATGTTCGACGACTATAGGGTCGTCCCCACGACCCAGGGCAAAAGGTGGCCAGCCGCCGACTTGTCCGACGAGTATAGGGTCGTCCCCACGACGCCGGGACTAGATTGGCCCGCCACCGTATTGTCCGACGACTAGAGGGTCGTCTTTACGACCACGGGCCAAAGTTGGCCAGCCCCCGACATTTCCGACGACTATTGGATCGTCCCCACGACCACGGGCCAAAGTTGGCCAGCCGCCGACATGTCCGACGACTATAGGGTCGTCCCCACGACCCCGGGACTAGGTTGGCCAGCCGCCGACATGCCCGACGAATATAGGGTCGTCCCGACGACCCCGGGCCAATGTTGGCCAATCGCCAACATGTCCGACGTCTATAGGGTCGTCCCTACGACCCCGGGACTAGATTGGCCCGCCACCGTCATGTCCAACGATTATAGGGTCGTCCCCACGACCCCGGGACTAGATTGGCCCGCCACCGTCATGTCCGACGATTATAGGGTCGTCCCCACGACCCCGGGACAAGCTTGGCCCGCCGACGACTTGTCCGACGACTATAGGGTCGTCCCCACGATCCCGGGACTAGATTGGCCCGCCACCGACATGTCCGACGACAATAGGGTCATCCCCACGACCACGGGACTAGATTGGCCCGCCACCGCCATGTCCGACGACAATGGGGTCGTCCCCACGACCCCGGGTCTAGGTTGGCCAGCCGCCGACATGTCCGACGACTATCGGATCGTCCCCACGACCACGGGCCAAAGTTGGCCAGCCGCCGATATGTCCGACGACTATTGGATCGTCCCCACGACCACGCGCCAAAGTTGGCCTGCCGCCGAAATGTCCGACGACTATAGGGTCGTCCCCACGACCCCGGGACTAGATTGGTCCGCCACCGTCATGTCCGACGACTATAGGGTCGTCCCCACGACCCCGGGCCAAGCTTGGCCCGCCGCCGACTTGTCCGGCGACTATACGGTCGTCCGCACGACTTCGGGACTAGGTTGGCCAGCCGCCGACATGTCCGACCACTATTGGGTCGTCCCCACGACCACGGGCCAAAGTTGGCCAGCCGCCGACATGTACGACGACTATAGGGTCGTCCCCACGACCCCGGGCCAAAGATGTCCAGCCGCCGTCTTGTCCGACGACTATAGGGTCGTCCCCACGACCCCGGGACTAGATTGGCCCGCCACCGTCATGTCCATCGACTATCGGATCGTCCCCGCGACCACTGGCAAAAGTTGGCCAGCCGCCGACATGTCCGACGACTATTGGGTCGCCCCACGACCACGGGCCAAAGTTGGCCAGCCGCCGACATGTCTGACGACTATAGGGTCGTCCCCACGACCCCGGGACTAGATTGGCCCGCCACCGTCATGTCCGACGACAATAGGGTCGTCCCCACGACCCCGGGTCTAGGTTGGCCAGCCGCCGACATGTCCGACGACTATAGAGTCGTCCCCACGACCACGGGCCAAAGTTGGCCAGCCGCCGACATGTCCGACGACAATAGGGTCGTCCCCACGACCCCGGGACTAGATTGGCCCGCCACCGTCATGTCCGGCGACTGTCGGATCGTCCCCACGACTACGGGCCAAAGTTGGCCAGCCGCCGACATGTCCGACGACTATAGGGTTGACCCCACGACCCCGGGCCAATGTTGGCCAATCGCCGTCATGTCCGACGACAATAGCGTCGTCCCCACGACCCCGGGCCAAAGTTGGCAAGACGCCGAAATGTCCGACGACTATAGTGTCGTCCCTACGACCCCGGGACTAGATTGGCCCGCCACCGTCATGTCCGACGACAATAGGGTCGTCCCCACGACCCCGGGTCCAGGTTGGCCAGCCGCCGACCTGTCCGACGACTATAGGGTCGTCCCCACGACCACGGGCCAAAGTTGGCAAGCCGCCGAAATGTCCGACGACTGTAGGATCGTCCCCACGACCCCGGGACTAGATTGGCCCGCCACCGTCAAGTCCGACGACCTCGGGACAAGGTTGGCCTGCCGCCGACATGTCCGACGACTATAGGGTCGCCCCCACGACCTCAGGACTAGTTTGGCCAGCCGCCGACATGTCCGACGACTATAGGGTCGTCCCCACAACCCCGGGACTAGATTGGTCCGCCACCGTCATGTCCCACGATTATAAGGTCGTCCCCACGACCCCGGGACTAGATTGGCCCGCCACCGTCATGTCCGACGATTATAGGGTCGTCCCCACGACCCCGGGACAAGCTTGGCCCGCCGCCGACATGTCCGACGACTATAGAGTCGTCCCCACGACACCGGGCCAAACTTGGCCAGCCGCCGACATGTCCGACGACTATAGGGTCGTCCCCACGACCCGGGACTAGATTGGCCCGCCACCGTCATGTCCAACGACTATCGGATCGTCCCCACGACCACGGGCAAAAGTTGGCCAGCCGCCGACATGTCCGACGACTATTGGGTCGTCCCCACGACCACGGGCCTAGAATGGCCCGCCACCGTCATGTCCAACGACTATCGGATCGTCCCCACGACCACGGGCCAAAGTTGGCCAGCCGCCGACATGTCCGACGACTATCGGATCGTCCCCACGACCACGGGCAAAAGTTGGCCAGCCGCCGACATGTCCGACGACTATTGGGTCGTCCCCACGACCACGGGCAAAAGTTGGCCAGCCGCCGACATGTCCGACGACTATTGGGTCGCTCCACGACCACGGGCCAAAGTTGGCCAGCCGCCGACATGTCCGACGACTATAGGGTCGTCCCCACGACCCCGGGACTAGATTGGCCCGCCACCGTCATGTCCGACGACAATAGGGTCGTCCCCACGACCCCGGGTCTAGGTTAGCTAGCCGCCGACATGTCCGACGACTATAGAGTCGTCCCCACGACCACGGGCCAAAGTTGGCCAGCCGCCGAAATGTCCGACGACTATAGGGTCGTCCCCACGACCCCGGGACTAGGCTGACCTGCCGCCAACATGTCCGACGACTACAGGGTCGTCCCCACGACCCAGGGCAAAAGTTGGCCAGCCGCCGAATTGTCCGACGAGTATAGGGTCGTCCCCACGACGCCGGGAGTAGATTGGCCCGCCACCGTATTGTCCGACGACTAGAGGGTCGTCTATACGACCACGGGCCAAAGTTGGCCAGCCCCCGACATGTCCGACGACTATTGGATCGTCCCCACGACCCCGGGACTAGATTGGCCAGCCACCGACATGTCCGACGACAATAGGGTCGTCCCCACGACACCGGGCCAAAGTTGGACAACCGCCGACATGTCCGACGACTATAGGGTCGTCCCCACGACCTCGGGTCTAGATTGGCCCGCTACCGTCATGTCCGAAGACTGTAGGGTCGTCCCCACGACCACGGGACTAGATTGGCCCGCCACCGCCATGTCCGACGACAATGGGGTCGTCCCCACGACCCCGGGTCTAGGTTGGCCAGCCGCCGACATGTCCGACGACTATCGGATCGTCCCCACGACCACGGGCCAAAGTTGGCCAGCCGCCGACATGTCCGACGACTATCGGATCGTCCCCACGACCACGGGCAAAAGTTGGCCAATCGCCAACATGTCCGACGACTATAGGGTCGTCCCCACGATCCCGGGACTAGATTGGCCAGCCGCCGACATGTCCGACGACTATAGAGTCGTCCCCACGACACCGGGCCAAAGTTGGACAACCGCCGACATGTCCGACGACTATAGGGTCGTCCCCACGACCTCGGGTCTAGATTGGCCCGCTACCGTCATGTCCGAAGACTGTAGGGTCGTCCCCACGACCACGGGACTAGATTGGCCCGCCACCGCCATGTCCGACGACAATGGGGTCGTCCCCACGACCCCGGGTCTAGGTTGGCCAGCCGCCGACATGTCCGACGACTATCGGATCGTCCCCACGACCACGGGCCAAAGTTGACCAGCCGCCGATATGTCCGACGACTATTGGATCGTCCCCACGACCACGCGCCAAAGTTGGCCAGCCGCCGACATGTCCGACGACTATAGGGTCGTCCCCACGACCCCGGGACTAGATTGGTCCGCCACCGTCATGTCCGACGACTATAGGGTCGTCCCCACGACCCCGGGCCAAGCTTGGCCCGCCGCCGACTTGTCCGGCGACTATACGGTCGTCCCCACGACTTCGGGACTAGGTTGGCCAGCCGCCGACATGTCCGACCACTATTGGGTCGTCCCCACGACCACGGGCCAAAGTTCGCCAGCCGCCGACATGTACGACGACTATAGGGTCGTCCCCACGACCCCGGGCCAAAGATGTCCAGCCGCCGTCTTGTCCGACGACTATAGGGTCGTCCCCACGACCCCGGGACTAGATTGGCCCGCCACCGTCATGTCCATCGACTATCGGATCGTCCCCGCGACCACGGGCAAAAGTTGGCCAGCCGCCGACATGTACGACGACTATAGGGTCGTCCCCACGACCCCGGGCCAAAGATGTCCAGCCGCCGTCTTGTCCGACGACTATAGGGTCGTCCCCACGACCCCGGGACTAGATTGGCCCGCCACCGTCATGTCCGACGACAATAGGGTCGTCCCCACGACCCCGGGTCTAGGATGGCCAGCCGCCGACATGTCCGAAGACTATAGAGTCGTCCCCACGACCACGGGCCAAAGTTGGCCAGCCGCCGACATGTCCGACGACTATAGGGTCGTCCCCACGACCCCGGGACTAGATTGGCCCGCCACCGTCATGTCCGACGACAATAGGGTCGTCCCCACGACCCCGGGACAAGGTTGGCCCGCCGCCGACTTGTCCGACGACTGTAGGGTCGTCTCCACGACCCCGGGCCAAAGTTGGCCAGCCGCCGAAATGTCCGACGACTATAGGGTCGTCCCCACGACCCCGGGACTAGGCTGACCTGCCGCCAACATGTCCGACGACTACAGGGTCGTCCCCACGACCCAGGGCAAAAGTTGGCCAGCCGCCGACTTGTCCGACGAGTATAGGGTCGTCCCCACGACGCCGGGAGTAGATTGGCCCGCCACCGTATTGTCCGACGACTAGAGGGTCGTCTTTACGACCACGGGCCAAAGTTGGCCAGCCGCCGACATGTACGACGACTATAGGGTCGTCCCCACGACCCCGGGCCAAAGATGTCCAGCCGCCGTCTTGTCCGACGACTATAGGGTCGTCCCCACGACCCCGGGACTAGATTGGCCCGCCACCGTCATGTCCGACGACAATAGGGTCGTCCCCACGACCCCGGGTCTAGGATGGCCAGCCGCCGACATGTACGACGACTATAGGGTCGTCCCCACGACCCCGGGCCAAAGATGTCCAGCCGCCGTCTTGACCGACGACTATAGGGTCGTCCCCACGACCCCGGGACTAGATTGGCCCGCCACCGTCATGTCCGACGACAATAGGGTCGTCCCCACGACCCCGGGTCTAGGATGGCCAGCCGCCGACATGTCCGACGACTATAGAGTCGTCCCCACGACACCGCGCCAAAGTTGGACAGCCGCCGACATGTCCGACTACTATAGGGTCGTCCCCACGACCTCGGGTCTAGATTGGCCCGCTGCCGTCATGTCCGAAGACTACAGGGTCGTCCCCACGACCCCGGGACTAGATTGGCCCGCTAACGTCATGTCCGAAGACAATAGGGTCGTCCCCACGACCTCGGGACTAGATTGGCCCGCTACCGTCAAGTCCGACGACTATAGGGTCGTCCCACGACCCCGGGCCAAAGTTGGCAAGCCGCCGAAATGTCCGACGACTGTAGGGTCGTCCCCACGACCCCGGGACTAGATTGGCCCGCCACCGTCAAGTCCGACGACTATAGGGTCGTCCCCACGACCCCGGGTCCAGGTTGGCCAGCCGCCGACATTTCCGACGACTATAGAGTCGTCCCCACGACACCGGGCCAAAGTTGGCCAGCCGCCGACATGTCCGACGACTATAGGGTCGTCCCCACGACCCCGGGACAAGGTTGGCCCGCCGCCGACTTGTCCGACGACTGTAGGGTCGTCTCCACGACCCCGGGACTAGATTGGCCCGCCACCGTCAAGTCCGACGACTATAGGGTCGTCCCCACGACCCCGGGACTAGATTGGCCCGCCACCGTCATGTCCGACGACAATAGGGTCGTCCCCACGACCCCGGGTCTAGGTTGGCCAGCTGCCGACAGGTCCGACGACTATAGGGTCGTGCCCACGACCCCGGGCCAAAGTTGGCCCGCCACCGTCAAGTCCGACGACTATAGGGTCGTCCCCACGACCCCGGGACTAGATTGGCCCGCCACCGTCATGTCCGACGACAATAGGGTCGTCCCCACGACCCCGGGTCTAGGTTGGCCAGCTGCCGACAGGTCCGATGACTATAGGGTCGTGCCCACGACCCCGGGCCAAAGTTGGCAAGCCGCCGACATGTCCGACGACTATAGGGTCGTCCCCACGACCCCGGGACTAGGCTGACCTGCCGCCAACATGTCCGACGACTACAGGGTCGTCCCCACGACCCAGGGCAAAAGTTGGCCAGCCGCCGACTTGTCCGACGAGTATAGGGTCGTCCCCACGACGCCGGGAGTAGATTGGCCCGCCACCGTATTGTCCGACGACTATAGAGTCGTCCCCACGACCACGGGCCAAAGTTGGCCAGCCGCCGACATGTCCGACGACAATAGGGTCGTCCCCACGACCCCGGGACTAGATTGGCCCGCCACCGTCATGTCCGGCGACTGTCGGATCGTCCCCACGACTACGGGCCAAAGTTGGCCAGCCGCCGACATGTCCGACGACTATAGGGTTGACCCCACGACCCCGGGCCAATGTTGGCCAATCGCCGTCATGTCCGACGACAATAGCGTCGTCCCCACGACCCCGGGCCAAAGTTGGCAAGACGCCGAAATGTCCGACGACTATAGTGTCGTCCCTACGACCCCGGGACTAGATTGGCCCGCCACCGTCATGTCCGACGACAATAGGGTCGTCCCCACGACCCCGGGTCCAGGTTGGCCAGCCGCCGACCTGTCCGACGACTATAGGGTCGTCCCCACGACCACGGGCCAAAGTTGGCAAGCCGCCGAAATGTCCGACGACTGTAGGATCGTCCCCACGACCCCGGGACTAGATTGGCCCGCCACCGTCAAGTCCGACGACCTCGGGACAAGGTTGGCCTGCCGCCGACATGTCCGACGACTATAGGGTCGCCCCCACGACCTCAGGACTAGTTTGGCCAGCCGCCGACATGTCCGACGACTATAGGGTCGTCCCCACAACCCCGGGACTAGATTGGTCCGCCACCGTCATGTCCCACGATTATAGGGTCGTCCCCACGACCCCGGGACTAGATTGGCCCGCCACCGTCATGTCCGACGATTATAGGGTCGTCCCCACGACCCCGGGACAAGCTTGGCCCGCCGCCGACATGTCCGACGACTATAGAGTCGTCCCCACGACACCGGGCCAAACTTGGCCAGCCGCCGACATGTCCGACGACTATAGGGTCGTCCCCACGACCCGGGACTAGATTGGCCCGCCACCGTCATGTCCAACGACTATCGGATCGTCCCCACGACCACGGGCAAAAGTTGGCCAGCCGCCGACATGTCCGACGACTATTGGGTCGTCCCCACGACCACGGGCCTAGAATGGCCCGCCACCGTCATGTCCAACGACTATCGGATCGTCCCCACGACCACGGGCAAAAGTTGGCCAGCCGCCGACATGTCCGACGACTATTGGGTCGTCCCCACGACCACGGGCAAAAGTTGGCCAGCCGCCGACATGTCCGACGACTATTGGGTCGCTCCACGACCACGGGCCAAAGTTGGCCAGCCGCCGACATGTCCGACGACTATAGGGTCGTCCCCACGACCCCGGGACTAGATTGGCCCGCCACCGTCATGTCCGACGACAATAGGGTCGTCCCCACGACCCCGGGTCTAGGTTAGCTAGCCGCCGACACGTCCGACGACTATAGAGTCGTCCCCACGACCCCGGGACTAGATTGGCCAGCCACCGACATGTCCGACGACAATAGGGTCGTCCCCACGACCACGGGCCAAAGTTGGCCAGCCGCCGAAATGTCCGACGACTATAGGGTCGTCCCCACGACCCCGGGACTAGGCTGACCTGCCGCCAACATGTCCGACGACTACAGGGTCGTCCCCACGACCCAGGGCAAAAGTTGGCCAGCCGCCGATTTGTCCGACGAGTATAGGGTCGTCCCCACGACGCCGGGAGTAGATTGGCCCGCCACCGTATTGTCCGACGACTAGAGGGTCGTCTTTACGACCACGGGCCAAAGTTGGCCAGCCCCCGACATGTCCGACGACTATTGGATCGTCCCCACGACCCCGGGACTAGATTGGCCAGCCACCGACATGTCCGACGACAATAGGGTCGTCCCCACGACACCGGGCCAAAGTTGGACAACCGCCGACATGTCCGACGACTATAGGGTCGTCCCCACGACCTCGGGTCTAGATTGGCCCGCTACCGTCATGTCCGAAGACTGTAGGGTCGTCCCCACGACCACGGGACTAGATTGGCCCGCCACCGCCATGTCCGACGACAATGGGGTCGTCCCCACGACCCCGGGTCTAGGTTGGCCAGCCGCCGACATGTCCGACGACTATCGGATCGTCCCCACGACCACGGGCCAAAGTTGGCCAGCCGCCGACATGTCCGACGACTATAGGGTCGTCCCCACGACCCCGGGCCAAGCTTGGCCCGCCGCCGACTTGTCCGGCGACTATACGGTCGTCCCCACGACTTCGGGACTAGGTTGGCCAGACGCCGACATGTCCGACCACTATTGGGTCGTCCCCACGACCCCGGGACTAGATTGGCCCGCCACCGTCATGTCCGACGACAATAGGGTCGTCCCCACGACCCCGGGTCTAGGATGGCCAGCCGCCGACATGTCCGAAGACTATAGAGTCGTCCCCACGACCACGGGCCAAAGTTGGCCAGCCGCCGACATGTCCGACGACTATAGGGTCGTCCCCACGACCCCGGGACTAGATTGGCCCGCCACCGTCATGTCCAGCGACAATAGGGTCGTCCCCACGACCCCGGGTCTAGGTTGCCCAGCTGCCGACATGTCCGACGACTATAGAGTCGTCCCCACGACACCGCGCCAAAGTTGGACAGCCGCCGACATGTCCGACTACTATAGGGTCGTCCCCACGACCTCGGGTCTAGATTGGCCCGCTACCGTCATGTCCGAAGACTACAGGGTCGTCCCCACGACCCCGGGACTAGATTGGCCCGCTAACGTCATGTCCGAAGACAATAGGGTCGTCCCCACGACCTCGGGACTAGATTGGCCCGCTACCGTCAAGTCCGACGACTATAGGGTCGTCCCACGACCCCGGGCCAAAGTTGGCAAGCTGCCGAAATGTCCGACGACTGTAGGGTCGTCCCCACGACTACGGGCCAAAGTTGGCCAGCCGCCGACATGTCCGACGACTATAGGGTTGACCCCACGACCCCGGGCCAATGTTGGCCAATCGCCGTCATGTCCGACGACAATAGCGTCGTCCCCACGACCCCGGGCCAAAGTTGGCAAGACGCCGAAATGTCCGACGACTATAGTGTCGTCCCTACGACCCCGGGACTAGATTGGCCCGCCACCGTCATGTCCGACGACAATAGGGTCGTCCCCACGACCCCGGGTCCAGGTTGGCCAGCCGCCGACCTGTCCGACGACTATAGGGTCGTCCCCACGACCACGGGCCAAAGTTGGCAAGCCGCCGAAATGTCCGACGACTGTAGGATCGTCCCCACGACCCCGGGACTAGATTGGCCCGCCACCGTCAAGTCCGACGACCTCGGGACAAGGTTGGCCTGCCGCCGACATGTCCGACGACTATAGGGTCGCCCCCACGACCTCAGGACTAGTTTGGCCAGCCGCCGACATGTCCGACGACTATAGGGTCGTCCCCACAACCCCGGGACTAGATTGGTCCGCCACCGTCATGTCCCACGATTATAGGGTCGTCCCCACGACCCCGGGACTAGATTGGCCCGCCACCGTCATGTCCGACGATTATAGGGTCGTCCCCACGACCCCGGGACAAGCTTGGCCCGCCGCCGACATGTCCGACGACTATAGAGTCGTCCCCACGACACCGGGCCAAACTTGGCCAGCCGCCGACATGTCCGACGACTATTGGGTCGTCCCCACGACCACGGGCAAAAGTTGGCCAGCCGCCGACATGTCCGACGACTATTGGGTCGCTCCACGACCACGGGCCAAAGTTGGCCAGCCGCCGACATGTCCGACGACTATAGGGTCGTCCCCACGACCCCGGAACTAGATTGGCCCGCCACCGTCATGTCCGACGACAATAGGGTCGTCCCCACGACCCCGGGTCTAGGTTAGCTAGCCGCCGACATGTCCGACGACTATAGAGTCGTCCCCACGACCACGGGCCAAAGTTGGCCAGCCGCCGAAATGTCCGACGACTATAGGGTCGTCCCCACGACCCCGGGACTAGGCTGACCTGCCGCCAACATGTCCGACGACTACAGGGTCGTCCCCACGACCCAGGGCAAAAGTTGGCCAGCCGCCGACTTGTCCGACGAGTATAGGGTCGTCCCCACGACGCCGGGAGTAGATTGGCCCGCCACCGTATTGTCCGACGACTAGAGGGTCGTCTTTACGACCACGGGCCAAAGTTGGCCAGCCCCCGACATGTCCGACGACTATTGGATCGTCCCCACGACCCCGGGACTAGATTGGCCAGCCACCGACATGTCCGACGACAATAGGGTCGTCCCCACGACACCGGGCCAAAGTTGGACAACCGCCAACATGTCCGACGACTATAGGGTCGTCCCCACGACCTCGGGTCTAGATTGGCCCGCTACCGTCATGTCCGAAGACTGTAGGGTCGTCCCCACGACCACGGGACTAGATTGGCCCGCCACCGCCATGTCCGACGACAATGGGGTCGTCCCCACGACCCCGGGTCTAGGTTGGCCAGCCGCCGACATGTCCGACGACTATCGGATCGTCCCCACGACCACGGGCCAAAGTTCGCCAGCCGCCGACATGTACGACGACTATAGGGTCGTCCCCACGACCCCGGGCCAAAGATGTCCAGCCGCCGTCTTGTCCGACGACTATAGGGTCGTCCCCACGACCCCGGGACTAGATTGGCCCGCCACCGTCATGTCCATCGACTATCGGATCGTCCCCGCGACCACGGGCAAAAGTTGGCCCGCCGCCGACTTGTCCGGCGACTATACGGTCGTCCCCACGACTTCGGGACTAGGTTGGCCAGCCGCCGACATGTCCGACCACTATTGGGTCGTCCCCACGACCACGGGCCAAAGTTCGCCAGCCGCCGACATGTACGACGACTATAGGGTCGTCCCCACGACCCCGGGCCAAAGATGTCCAGCCGCCGTCTTGTCCGACGACTATAGGGTCGTCCCCACGACCCCGGGACTAGATTGGCCCGCCACCGTCATGTCCATCGACTATCGGATCGTCCCCGCGACCACGGGCAAAAGTTGGCCAGCCGCCGACATGTACGACGACTATAGGGTCGTCCCCACGACCCCGGGCCAAAGATGTCCAGCCGCCGTCTTGTCCGACGACTATAGGGTCGTCCCCACGACCTCGGGACTAGATTGGCCCGCCACCGTCATGTCCGACGACAATAGGGTCGTCCCCACGACCCCGGGTCTAGGATGGCCAGCCGCCGACATGTCCGAAGACTATAGAGTCGTCCCCACGACCACGGGCCAAAGTTGGCCAGCCGCCGACATGTCCGACGACTATAGGGTCGTCCCCACGACCCCGGGACTAGATTGGCCCGCCACCGTCATGTCCGACGACAATAGGGTCGTCCCCACGACCCCGGGTCTAGGTTGCCCAGCTGCCGACATGTCCGACGACTATAGAGTCGTCCCCACGACACCGCGCCAAAGTTGGACAGCCGCCGACATGTCCGACTACTATAGGGTCGTCCCCACGACCTCGGGTCTAGATTGGCCCGCTACCGTCATGTCCGAAGACTACAGGGTCGTCCCCACGACCCCGGGACTAGATTGGCCCGCTAACGTCATGTCCGAAGACAATAGGGTCGTCCCCACGACCTCGGGACTAGATTGGCCCGCTACCGTCAAGTCCGACGACTATAGGGTCGTCCCACGACCCCGGGCCAAAGTTGGCAAGCCGCCGAAATGTCCGACGACTGTAGGGTCGTCCCCACGACCCCGGGACTAGATTGGCCCGCCACCGTCAAGTCCGACGACTATAGGGTCGTCCCCACGACCCCGGGTCCAGGTTGGCCAGCCGCCGACATTTCCGACGACTATAGAGTCGTCCCCACGACACCGGGCCAAAGTTGGCCAGCCGCCGACATGTCCGACGACTATAGGGTCGTCCCCACGACCCCGGGACAAGGTTGGCCCGCCGCCGACTTGTCCGACGACTGTAGGGTCGTCTCCACGACCCCGGGACTAGATTGGCCCGCCACCGTCAAGTCCGACGACTATAGGGTCGTCCCCACGACCCCGGGACTAGATTGGCCCGCCACCGTCATGTCCGACGACAATAGGGTCGTCCCCACGACCCCGGGTCTAGGTTGGCCAGCTGCCGACAGGTCCGACGACTATAGGGTCGTGCCCACGACCCCGGGCCAAAGTTGGCCCGCCACCGTCAAGTCCGACGACTATAGGGTCGTCCCCACGACCCCGGGACTAGATTGGCCCGCCACCGTCATGTCCGACGACAATAGGGTCGTCCCCACGACCCCGGGTCTAGGTTGGCCAGCTGCCGACAGGTCCGACGACTATAGGGTCGTGCCCACGACCCCGGGCCAAAGTTGGCAAGCCGCCGACATGTCCGACGACTATAGGGTCGTCCCCACGACCCCGGGACTAGGCTGACCTGCCGCCAACATGTCCGACGACTACAGGGTCGTCCCCACGACCCAGGGCAAAAGTTGGCCAGCCGCCGACTTGTCCGACGAGTATAGGGTCGTCCCCACGACGCCGGGAGTAGATTGGCCCGCCACCGTATTGTCCGACGACTATAGAGTCGTCCCCACGACCACGGGCCAAAGTTGGCCAGCCGCCGACATGTCCGACGACAATAGGGTCGTCCCCACGACCCCGGGACTAGATTGGCCCGCCACCGTCATGTCCGGCGACTGTCGGATCGTCCCCACGACTACGGGCCAAAGTTGGCCAGCCGCCGACATGTCCGACGACTATAGGGTTGACCCCACGACCCCGGGCCAATGTTGGCCAATCGCCGTCATGTCCGACGACAATAGCGTCGTCCCCACGACCCCGGGCCAAAGTTGGCAAGACGCCGAAATGTCCGACGACTATAGTGTCGTCCCTACGACCCCGGGACTAGATTGGCCCGCCACCGTCATGTCCGACGACAATAGGGTCGTCCCCACGACCCCGGGTCCAGGTTGGCCAGCCGCCGACCTGTCCGACGACTATAGGGTCGTCCCCACGACCACGGGCCAAAGTTGGCAAGCCGCTGAAATGTCCGACGACTGTAGGATCGTCCCCACGACCCCGGGACTAGATTGGCCGCCACCGTCAAGTCCGACGACCTCGGGACAAGGTTGGCCTGCCGCCGACATGTCCGACGACTATAGGGTCGCCCCCACGACCTCAGGACTAGTTTGGCCAGCCGCCGACATGTCCGACGACTATAGGGTCGTCCCCACAACCCCGGGACTAGATTGGTCCGCCACCGTCATGTCCCACGATTATAGGGTCGTCCCCACGACCCCGGGACTAGATTGGCCCGCCACCGTCATGTCCGACGATTATAGGGTCGTCCCCACGACCCCGGGACAAGCTTGGCCCGCCGCCGACATGTCCGACGACTATAGAGTCGTCCCCACGACACCGGGCCAAACTTGGCCAGCCGCCGACATGTCCGACGACTATAGGGTCGTCCCCACGACCCGGGACTAGATTGGCCCGCCACCGTCATGTCCAACGACTATCGGATCGTCCCCACGACCACGGGCAAAAGTTGGCCAGCCGCCGACATGTCCGACGACTATTGGGTCGTCCCCACGACCACGGGCCTAGAATGGCCCGCCACCGTCATGTCCAACGACTATCGGATCGTCCCCACGACCACGGGCCAAAGTTGGCCAGCCGCCGACATGTCCGACGACTATCGGATCGTCCCCACGACCACGGGCAAAAGTTGGCCAGCCGCCGACATGTCCGACGACTATTGGGTCGTCCCCACGACCACGGGCAAAAGTTGGCCAGCCGCCGACATGTCCGACGACTATTGGGTCGCTCCACGACCACGGGCCAAAGTTGGCCAGCCGCCGACATGTCCGACGACTATAGGGTCGTCCCCACGACCCCGGGACTAGATTGGCCCGCCACCGTCATGTCCGACGACAATAGGGTCGTCCCCACGACCCCGGGTCCAGGTTAGCTAGCCGCCGACATGTCCGACGACTATAGAGTCGTCCCCACGACCACGGGCCAAAGTTGGCCAGCCGCCGAAATGTCCGACGACTATAGGGTCGTCCCCACGACCCCGGGACTAGATTGGCCCGCCACCGTCATGTCCGACGACAATAGGGTCGTCCCCACGACCCCGGGTCTAGGTTGGCCAGCTGCCGACAGGTCCGACGACTATAGGGTCGTGCCCACGACCCCGGGCCAAAGTTGGCAAGCCGCCGACATGTCCGACGACTATAGGGTCGTCCCCACGACCCCGGGACTAGGCTGACCTGCCGCCAACATGTCCGACGACTACAGGGTCGTCCCCACGACCCAGGGCAAAAGTTGGCCAGCCGCCGACTTGTCCGACGAGTATAGGGTCGTCCCCACGACGCCGGGAGTAGATTGGCCCGCCACCGTATTGTCCGACGACTATAGAGTCGTCCCCACGACCACGGGCCAAAGTTGGCCAGCCGCCGACATGTCCGACGACAATAGGGTCGTCCCCACGACCCCGGGACTAGATTGGCCCGCCACCGTCATGTCCGGCGACTGTCGGATCGTCCCCACGACTACGGGCCAAAGTTGGCCAGCCGCCGACATGTCCGACGACTATAGGGTTGACCCCACGACCCCGGGCCAAAGTTGGCAAGACGCCGAAATGTCCGACGACTATAGTGTCGTCCCTACGACCCCGGGACTAGATTGGCCCGCCACCGTCATGTCCGACGACAATAGGGTCGTCCCCACGACCCCGGGTCCAGGTTGGCCAGCCGCCGACCTGTCCGACGACTATAGGGTCGTCCCCACGACCACGGGCCAAAGTTGGCAAGCCGCCGAAATGTCCGACGACTGTAGGATCGTCCCCACGACCCCGGGACTAGATTGGCCCGCCACCGTCAAGTCCGACGACCTCGGGACAAGGTTGGCCTGCCGCCGACATGTCCGACGACTATAGGGTCGCCCCCACGACCTCAGGACTAGTTTGGCCAGCCGCCGACATGTCCGACGACTATAGGGTCGTCCCCACAACCCCGGGACTAGATTGGTCCGCCACCGTCATGTCCCACGATTATAGGGTCGTCCCCACGACCCCGGGACTAGATTGGCCCGCCACCGTCATGTCCGACGATTATAGGGTCGTCCCCACGACCCCGGGACAAGCTTGGCCCGCCGCCGACATGTCCGACGACTATAGAGTCGTCCCCACGACACCGGGCCAAACTTGGCCAGCCGCCGACATGTCCGACGACTATAGGGTCGTCCCCACGACCACGGGCCAAAGTTGGCAAGCCGCCGAAATGTCCGACGACTGTAGGATCGTCCCCACGACCCCGGGACTAGATTGGCCCGCCACCGTCAAGTCCGACGACCTCGGGACAAGGTTGGCCTGCCGCCGACATGTCCGACGACTATAGGGTCGCCCCCACGACCTCAGGACTAGTTTGGCCAGCCGCCGACATGTCCGACGACTATAGGGTCGTCCCCACAACCCCGGGACTAGATTGGTCCGCCACCGTCATGTCCCACGATTATAGGGTCGTCCCCACGACCCCGGGACTAGATTGGCCCGCCACCGTCATGTCCGACGATTATAGGGTCGTCCCCACGACCCCGGGACAAGCTTGGCCCGCCGCCGACATGTCCGACGACTATAGAGTCGTCCCCACGACACCGGGCCAAACTTGGCCAGCCGCCGACATGTCCGACGACTATAGGGTCGTCCCCACGACCCGGGACTAGATTGGCCCGCCACCGTCATGTCCAACGACTATCGGATCGTCCCCACGACCACGGGCAAAAGTTGGCCAGCCGCCGACATGTCCGACGACTATTGGGTCGTCCCCACGACCACGGGCCTAGAATGGCCCGCCACCGACATGTCCGACGACTATTGGGTCGCTCCACGACCACGGGCCAAAGTTGGCCAGCCGCCGACATGTCCGACGACTATAGGGTCGTCCCCACGACCCCGGAACTAGATTGGCCCGCCACCGTCATGTCCGACGACAATAGGGTCGTCCCCACGACCCCGGGTCTAGGTTAGCTAGCCGCCGACATGTCCGACGACTATAGAGTCGTCCCCACGACCACGGGCCAAAGTTGGCCAGCCGCCGAAATGTCCGACGACTATAGGGTCGTCCCCACGACCCCGGGACTAGGCTGACCTGCCGCCAACATGTCCGACGACTACAGGGTCGTCCCCACGACCCAGGGCAAAAGTTGGCCAGCCGCCGACTTGTCCGACGAGTTTAGGGTCGTCCCCACGACGCCGGGAGTAGATTGGCCCGCCACCGTATTGTCCGACGACTAGAGGGTCGGCTTTACGACCACGGGCCAAAGTTGGCCAGCCCCCGACATGTCCGACGACTATTGGATCGTCCCCACGACCCCGGGACTAGATTGGCCAGCCACCGACATGTCCGACGACAATAGGGTCGTCCCCACGACACCGGGCCAAAGTTGGACAACCGCCGACATGTCCGACGACTATAGGGTCGTCCCCACGACCTCGGGTCTAGATTGGCCCGCTACCGTCATGTCCGAAGACTGTAGGGTCGTCCCCACGACCACGGGACTAGATTGGCCCGCCACCGCCATGTCCGACGTCAATGGGGTCGTCCCCACGACCCCGGGTCTAGGTTGGCCAGCCGCCGACATGTCCGACGACTATCGGATCGTCCCCACGACCACGGGCCAAAGTTGGCCAGCCGCCGACATGTCCGACGACTATAGGGTCGTCCCCACGACCCCGGGCCAAGCTTGGCCCGCCGCCGACTTGTCCGGCGACTATACGGTCGTCCCCACGACTTCGGGACTAGGTTGGCCAGCCGCCGACATGTCCGACCACTATTGGGTCGTCCCCACGACCACGGGCCAAAGTTCGCCAGCCGCCGACATGTACGACGACTATAGGGTCGTCCCCACGACCCCGGGCCAAAGATGTCCAGCCGCCGTCTTGTCCGACGACTATAGGGTCGTCCCCACGACCCCGGGACTAGATTGGCCCGCCACCGTCATGTCCATCGACTATCGGATCGTCCCCGCGACCACGGGCAAAAGTTGGCCAGCCGCCGACATGTACGACGACTATAGGGTCGTCCCCACGACCCCGGGCCAAAGATGTCCAGCCGCCGTCTTGTCCGACGACTATAGGGTCGTCCCCACGACCCCGGGACTAGATTGGCCCGCCACCGTCATGTCCGACGACAATAGGGTCGTCCCCACGACCCCGGGTCTAGGATGGCCAGCCGCCGACATGTCCGAAGACTATAGAGTCGTCCCCACGACCACGGGCCAAAGTTGGCCAGCCGCCGACATGTCCGACGACTATAGGGTCGTCCCCACGACCCCGGGACTAGATTGGCCCGCCACCGTCATGTCCGACGACAATAGGGTCGTCCCCACGACCCCGGGTCTAGGTTGCCGAGCTGCCGACATGTCCGACGACTATAGAGTCGTCCCCACGACACCGCGCCAAAGTTGGACAGCCGCCGACATGTCCGACTACTATAGGGTCGTCCCCACGACCTCGGGTCTAGATTGGCCCGCTACCGTCATGTCCGAAGACTACAGGGTCGTCCCCACGACCCCGGGACTAGATTGGCCCGCTAACGTCATGTCCGAAGACAATAGGGTCGTCCCCACGACCTCGGGACTAGATTGGCCCGCTACCGTCAAGTCCGACGACTATAGGGTCGTCCCACGACCCCGGGCCAAAGTTGGCAAGCCGCCGAAATGTCCGACGACTGTAGGGTCGTCCCCACGACCCCGGGACTAGATTGGCCCGCCACCGTCAAGTCCGACGACTATAGGGTCGTCCCCACGACCCCGGGTCCAGGTTGGCCAGCCGCCGACATTTCCGACGACTATAGAGTCGTCCCCACGACACCGGGCCAAAGTTGGCCAGCCGCCGACATGTCCGACGACTATAGGGTCGTCCCCACGACCCCGGGACAAGGTTGGCCCGCCGCCGACTTGTCCGACGACTGTAGGGTCGTCTCCACGACCCCGGGACTAGATTGGCCCGCCACCGTCAAGTCCGACGACTGTAGGGTCGTCTCCACGACCCCGGGACTAGATTGGCCCGCCACCGTCAAGTCCGACGACTATAGGGTCGTCCCCACGACCCCGGGACTAGATTGGCCCGCCACCGTCATGTCCGACGACAATAGGGTCGTCCCCACGACCCCGGGACTAGGCTGACCTGCCGCCAACATGTCCGACGACTACAGGGTCGTCCCCACGACCCAGGGCAAAAGTTGGCCAGCCGCCGACATGTCCGACGACTATAGGGTCGTCCCCACGACCCCGGGACTAGATTGGCCCGCCACCGTCATGTCCGACGACAATAGGGTCGTCCCCACGACCCCGGGTCTAGGTTGCCCAGCTGCCGACATGTCCGACGACTATAGAGTCGTCCCCACGACACCGCGCCAAAGTTGGACAGCCGCCGACATGTCCGACTACTATAGGGTCGTCCCCACGACCTCGGGCCTAGATTGGCCCGCTACCGTCATGTCCGAAGACTACAGGGTCGTCCCCACGACCCCGGGACTAGATTGGCCCGCTAACGTCATGTCCGAAGACAATAGGGTCGTCCCCACGACCTCGGGACTAGATTGGCCCGCTACCGTCAAGTCCGACGACTATAGGGTCGTCCCACGACCCCGGGCCAAAGTTGGCAAGCCGCCGAAATGTCCGACGACTGTAGGGTCGTCCCCACGACCCCGGGACTAGATTGGCCCGCCACCGTCAAGTCCGACGACTATAGGGTCGTCCCCACGACCCCGGGTCCAGGTTGGCCAGCCGCCGAAATTTCCGACGACTATAGAGTCGTCCCCACGACACCGGGCCAAAGTTGGCCAGCCGCCGACATGTCCGACGACTATAGGGTCGTCCCCACGACCCCGGGACAAGGTTGGCCCGCCGCCGACTTGTCCGACGACTGTAGGGTCGTCTCCACGACCCCGGGACTAGATTGGCCCGCCACCGTCAAGTCCGACGACTATAGGGTCGTCCCCACGACCCCGGGACTAGATTGGCCCGCCACCGTCATGTCCGACGACAATAGGGTCGTCCCCACGACCCCGGGTCTAGGTTGGCCAGCTGCCGACAGGTCCGACGACTATAGGGTCGTGCCCACGACCCCGGGCCAAAGTTGGCCCGCCACCGTCAAGTCCGACGACTATAGGGTCGTCCCCACGACCCCGGGACTAGATTGGCCCGCCACCGTCATGTCCGACGACAATAGGGTCGTCCCCACGACCCCGGGTCTAGGTTGGCCAGCTGCCGACAGGTCCGACGACTATAGGGTCGTGCCCACGACCCCGGGCCAAAGTTGGCAAGCCGCCGACATGTCCGACGACTATAGGGTCGTCCCCACGACCCCGGGACTAGGCTGACCTGCCGCCAACATGTCCGACGACTACAGGGTCGTCCCCACGACCCAGGGCAAAAGTTGGCCAGCCGCCGACTTGTCCGACGAGTATAGGGTCGTCCCCACGACGCCGGGAGTAGATTGGCCCGCCACCGTATTGTCCGACGACTACAGAGTCGTCCCCACGACCACGGGCCAAAGTTGGCCAGCCGCCGACATGTCCGACGACAATAGGGTCGTCCCCACGACCCCGGGACTAGATTGGCCCGCCACCGTCATGTCCGGCGACTGTCGGATCGTCCCCACGACTACGGGCCAAAGTTGGCCAGCCGCCGACATGTCCGACGACTATAGGGTTGACCCCACGACCCCGGGCCAATGTTGGCCAATCGCCGTCATGTCCGACGACAATAGCGTCGTCCCCACGACCCCGGGCCAAAGTTGGCAAGACGCCGAAATGTCCGACGACTATAGTGTCGTCCCTACGACCCCGGGACTAGATTGGCCCGCCACCGTCATGTCCGACGACAATAGGGTCGTCCCCACGACCCCGGGTCCAGGTTGGCCAGCCGCCGACCTGTCCGACGACTATAGGGTCGTCCCCACGACCACGGGCCAAAGTTGGCAAGCCGCTGAAATGTCCGACGACTGTAGGATCGTCCCCACGACCCCGGGACTAGATTGGCCCGCCACCGTCAAGTCCGACGACCTCGGGACAAGGTTGGCCTGCCGCCGACATGTCCGACGACTATAGGGTCGCCCCCACGACCTCAGGACTAGTTTGGCCAGCCGCCGACATGTCCGACGACTATAGGGTCGTCCCCACAACCCCGGGACTAGATTGGTCCGCCACCGTCATGTCCCACGATTATAGGGTCGTCCCCACGACCCCGGGACTAGATTGGCCCGCCACCGTCATGTCCGACGATTATAGGGTCGTCCCCACGACCCCGGGACAAGCTTGGCCCGCCGCCGACATGTCCGACGACTATAGAGTCGTCCCCACGACACCGGGCCAAACTTGGCCAGCCGCCGACATGTCCGACGACTATAGGGTCGTCCCCACGACCCGGGACTAGATTGGCCCGCCACCGTCATGTCCAACGACTATCGGATCGTCCCCACGACCACGGGCAAAAGTTGGCCAGCCGCCGACATGTCCGACGACTATTGGGTCGTCCCCACGACCACGGGCCTAGAATGGCCCGCCACCGTCATGTCCAACGACTATCGGATCGTCCCCACGACCACGGGCCAAAGTTGGCCAGCCGCCGACATGTCCGACGACTATCGGATCGTCCCCACGACCACGGGCAAAAGTTGGCCAGCCGCCGACATGTCCGACGACTATTGGGTCGTCCCCACGACCACGGGCAAAAGTTGGCCAGCCGCCGACATGTCCGACGACTATTGGGTCGCTCCACGACCACGGGCCAAAGTTGGCCAGCCGCCGACATGTCCGACGACTATAGGGTCGTCCCCACGACCCCGGGATTAGATTGGCCCGCCACCGTCATGTCCGACGACAATAGGGTCGTCCCCACGACCCCGGGTCCAGGTTAGTTAGCCGCCGACATGTCCGACGACTATAGAGTCGCCCCACGACCACGGGCCAAAGTTGGCCAGCCGCCGAAATGTCCGACGACTATAGGGTCGTCCCCACGACACCGGGACTAGGCTGACCTGCCGCCAACATGTCCGACGACTACAGGGTCGTCCCCACGACCCAGGGCAAAAGTTGGCCAGCCGCCGACTTGTCCGACGAGTATAGGGTCGTCCCCACGACGCCGGGAGTAGATTGGCCCGCCACCGTATTGTCCGACGACTAGAGGGTCGTCTTTACGACCACGGGCCAAAGTTGGCCAGCCCCCGACATGTCCGACGACTATTGGATCGTCCCCACGACCCCGGGACTAGATTGGCCAGCCACCGACATGTCCGACGACAATAGGGTCGTCCCCACGACACCGGGCCAAAGTTGGACAACCGCCGACATGTCCGACGACTATAGGGTCGTCCCCACGACCTCGGGTCTAGATTGGCCCGCTACCGTCATGTCCGAAGACTGTAGGGTCGTCCCCACGACCACGGGACTAGATTGGCCCGCCACCGCCATGTCCGACGACAATGGGGTCGTCCCCACGACCCCGGGTCTAGGTTGGCCAGCCGCCGACATGTCCGACGACTATCGGATCGTCCCCACGACCACGGGCCAAAGTTGGCCAGCCGCCGACATGTCCGACGACTATCGGATCGTCCCCACGACCACGGGCAAAAGTTGGCCAATCGCCAACATGTCCGACGACTATAGGGTCGTCCCCACGATCCCGGGACTAGATTGGCCAGCCACCGACATGTCCGACGACAATAGGGTCGTCCCCACGACCCCGGGTCTAGGTTGGCCAGCCGCCGACATGTCCGACGACTATAGAGTCGTCCCCACGACACCGGGCCAAAGTTGGACAACCGCCGACATGTCCGACGACTATAGGGTCGTCCCCACGACCTCGGGTCTAGATTGGCCCGCTACCGTCATGTCCGAAGACTGTAGGGTCGTCCCCACGACCACGGGACTAGATTGGCCCGCCACCGCCATGTCCGACGACAATGGGGTCGTCCCCACGACCCCGGGTCTAGGTTGGCCAGCCGCCGACATGTCCGACGACTATAGGGTCGTCCCCACGACCCCGGGCCAAGCTTGGCCCGCCGCCGACTTGTCCGGCGACTATACGGTCGTCCCCACGACTTCGGGACTAGGTTGGCCAGCCGCCGACATGTCCGACCACTATTGGGTCGTCCCCACGACCACGGGCCAAAGTTCGCCAGCCGCCGACATGTACGACGACTATAGGGTCGTCCCCACGACCCCGGGCCAAAGATGTCCAGCCGCCGTCTTGTCCGACGACTATAGGGTCGTCCCCACGACCCCGGGACTAGATTGGCCCGCCACCGTCATGTCCATCGACTATCGGATCGTCCCCGCGACCACGGGCAAAAGTTGGCCAGCCGCCGACATGTACGACGACTATAGGGTCGTCCCCACGACCCCGGGCCAAAGATGTCCAGCCGCCGTCTTGTCCGACGACTATAGGGTCGTCCCCACGACCCCGGGACTAGATTGGCCCGCCACCGTCATGTCCGACGACAATAGGGTCGTCCCCACGACCCCGGGTCTAGGTTGCCCAGCTGCCGACATGTCCGACGACTATAGAGTCGTCCCCACGACACCGCGCCAAAGTTGGACAGCCGCCGACATGTCCGACTACTATAGGGTCGTCCCCACGACCTCGGGTCTAGATTGGCCCGCTACCGTCATGTCCGAAGACTACAGGGTCGTCCCCACGACCCCGGGACTAGATTGGCCCGCTAACGTCATGTCCGAAGACAATAGGGTCGTCCCCACGACCTCGGGACTAGATTGGCCCGCTACCGTCAAGTCCGACGACTATAGGGTCGTCCCACGACCCCGGGCCAAAGTTGGCAAGCCGCCGAAATGTCCGACGACTGTAGGGTCGTCCCCACGACCCCGGGACTAGATTGGCCCGCCACCGTCAAGTCCGACGACTATAGGGTCGTCCCCACGACCCCGGGTCCAGGTTGGCCAGCCGCCGACATTTCCGACGACTATAGAGTCGTCCCCACGACACCGGGCCAAAGTTGGACAGCCGCCGACATGTCCGACTACTATAGGGTCGTCCCCACGACCTCGGGTCTAGATTGGCCCGCTACCGTCATGTCCGAAGACTACAGGGTCGTCCCCACGACCCCGGGACTAGATTGGCCCGCTAACGTCATGTCCGAAGACAATAGGGTCGTCCCCACGACCTCGGGACTAGATTGGCCCGCTACCGTCAAGTCCGACGACTATAGGGTCGTCCCACGACCCCGGGCCAAAGTTGGCAACCCGCCGAAATGTCCGACGACTGTAGGGTCGTCCCCACGACCCCGGGACTAGATTGGCCCGCCACCGTCAAGTCCGACGACTATAGGGTCGTCCCCACGACCCCGGGTCCAGGTTGGCCAGCCGCCGACATTTCCGACGACTATAGAGTCGTCCCCACGACACCGGGCCAAAGTTGGCCAGCCGCCGACATGTCCGACGACTATAGGGTCGTCCCCACGACCCCGGGACAAGGTTGGCCCGCCGCCGACTTGTCCGACGACTGTAGGGTCGTCTCCACGACCCCGGGACTAGATTGGCCCGCCACCGTCAAGTCCGACGACTATAGGGTCGTCCCCACGACCCCGGGACTAGATTGGCCCGCCACCGTCATGTCCGACGACAATAGGGTCGTCCCCACGACCCCGGGTCTAGGTTGGCCAGTTGCCGACAGGTCCGACGACTATAGGGTCGTGCCCACGACCCCGGGCCAAAGTTGGCAAGCCGCCGACATGTCCGACGACTATAGGGTCGTCCCCACGACCCCGGGACTAGGCTGACCTGCCGCCAACATGTCCGACGACTACAGGGTCGTCCCCACGACCCAGGGCAAAAGTTGGCCAGCCGCCGACTTGTCCGACGAGTATAGGGTCGTCCCCACGACGCCGGGAGTAGATTGGCCCGCCACCGTATTGTCCGACGACTAGAGGGTCGTCTTTACGACCACGGGCCAAAGTTGGCCAGCCCCCGACATGTCCGACGACTATTGGATCGTCCCCACGACCACGGGCCAAAGTTGGCCAGCCGCCGACATGTCCGACGACTATAGGGTCGTCCCCACGACCCCGGGACTAGGTTGGCCCGCTACCGTCAAGTCCGACGACTATAGGGTCGTCCCACGACCCCGGGCCAAAGTTGGCAAGCCGCCGAAATGTCCGACGACTGTAGGGTCGTCCCCACGACCCCGGGACTAGATTGGCCCGCCACCGTCAAGTCCGACGACTATAGGGTCGTCCCCACGACCCCGGGTCCAGGTTGGCCAGCCGCCGACATTTCCGACGACTATAGAGTCGTCCCCACGACACCGGGCCAAAGTTGGCCAGCCGCCGACATGTCCGACGACTATAGGGTCGTCCCCACGACCCCGGGACTAGGTTGGCCCGCTACCGTCAAGTCCGACGACTATAGGGTCGTCCCCACGACCCCGGGTCCAGGTTGGCCAGCCGCCGACATTTCCGACGACTATAGAGTCGTCCCCACGACACCGGGCCAAAGTTGGCCAGCCGCCGACATGTCCGACGACTATAGGGTCGTCCCCACGACCCCGGGACAAGGTTGGCCCGCCGCCGACTTGTCCGACGACTGTAGGGTCGTCTCCACGACCCCGGGACTAGATTGGCCCGCCACCGTCAAGTCCGACGACTATAGGGTCGTCCCCACGACCCCGGGACTAGATTGGCCCGCCACCGTCATGTCCGACGACAATAGGGTCGTCCCCACGACCCCGGGTCTAGGTTGGCCAGTTGCCGACAGGTCCGACGACTATAGGGTCGTGCCCACGACCCCGGGCCAAAGTTGGCAAGCCGCCGACATGTCCGACGACTATAGCGTCGTCCCCACGACCCAGGGACTAGGCTGACCTGCCGCCAACATGTCCGACGACTACAGGGTCGTCCCCACGACCCAGGGCAAAAGTTGGCCAGCCGCCGACTTGTCCGACGAGTATAGGGTCGTCCCCACGACGCCGGGAGTAGATTGGCCCGCCACCGTATTGTCCGACGACTAGAGGGTCGTCTTTACGACCACGGGCCAAAGTTGGCCAGCCCCCGACATGTCCGACGACTATTGGATCGTCCCCACGACCACGGGCCAAAGTTGGCCAGCCGCCGACATGTCCGACGACTATAGGGTCGTCCCCACGACCCCGGGACTAGGTTGGCCAGCCGCCGACATGTCCGACGAATATGGGGTCGTCCCGACGACCCCGGGCCAATGTTGGCCAATCGCCAACATGTCCGACGACTATAGGGTCGTCCCCACGATCCCGGGACTAGATTGGCCAGCCACCGACATGTCCGACGACAATAGGGTCGTCCCCACGACCCCGGGTCTAGGTTGGCCAGCCGCCGACATGTCCGACGACTATAGAGTCGTCCCCACGACACCGGGCCAAAGTTGGACAACCGCCGACATGTCCGACGACTATAGGGTCGTCCCCACGACCTCGGGTCTAGATTGGCCCGCTACCGTCATGTCCGAAGACTGTAGGGTCGTCCCCACGACCACGGGACTAGATTGGCCCGCCACCGCCATGTCCGACGACAATGGGGTCGTCCCCACGACCCCGGGTCTAGGTTGGCCAGCCGCCGACATGTCCGACGACTATCGGATCGTCCCCACGACCACGGGCCAAAGTTGACCAGCCGCCGATATGTCCGACGACTATTGGATCGTCCCCACGACCACGCGCCAAAGTTGGCCAGCCGCCGACATGTCCGACGACTATAGGGTCGTCCCCACGACCCCGGGACTAGATTGGCCCGTCACCGTCAAGTCCGACGACTATAGGGTCGTCCCCACGACCCCGGGACTAGATTGGCCCGCCACCGTCGTGTCCGACGACAATAGGGTCGTCCCCACGACCCCGGGTCTAGGTTGGCCAATCGCCGACATGTCCGACGACTATAGGGTCGTGCCCACGACCCCGGGCCAAAGTTGGCAAGCCGCCGACATGTCCGACGACTATAGGGTCGTCCCCACGACCCCTGGACTAGGTTGGCTCACCGCCGACTTCTCCGTCGACAATAGCGTCGTCCCCACGACCCCGGGCCAATGTTGGCCAGCCGCCGACATTTCCGACGACTATAGAGTCTTCCCCACGACACCGGGCCAAATTTGGCCAGCCGCCGACATGTCCGACGACAATAGGGTCGTCCCCACGACCCCGGGACTAGATTGGCCCGCCACCGTCATGTCCGGCGACTGTCGGATCGTCCCCACGACTACGGGCCAAAGTTGGCCCGCCACCGTCATGTCCGACGACAATAGGGTCGTCCCCACGACCCCGGGACTTGATTGGCCCGACACCGTCAAGTCCGACGACTATAGGGTCGTCCCCACGACCACGGGTCTAGGTTGGCCAGCCGCCGACATGTCCGACGACTATAGAGTCGTCCCCACGACCACGGGCCAAAGTTGGAAAGCCATCGACATGTCCGACGACTATTGGGTCGTCCCCACGACCCTGGGACCAGATTGGCCCGCCACCGTCATGTCCGACGACTATAGGGTCGTCCCCACGACCGCGGGCCAAAGATGTCCAGCCGCCGACATGTCCGACGACAATAGGGTCGTCCCCACGACCCCGGGACTAGATTGGCCCGCCACCGTCATGTCCGGCGACTGTCGGATCGTCCCCACGACTACGGGCCAAAGTTGGCCAGCCACCGACATGTCCGACGACTATAGGGTTGTCCCCACGACCCCGGGACTAGATTGGCCCGTCACCGTCATGTCCGACGACAATAGGGTCGTCCCCACGACCCCGGGCCAATGTTGGCCAATCGCCGACATGTCCGACGACTATAGGGTCGCCCCTACGACCCCGGGACTAGATTGGCCCGCCACCGTCATGTCCGACGACAATAGGGTCGTCCCCACGACCCCGGGTCCAGGTTGGCCAGCCGCCGACCTGTCCGACGACTATAGGGTCGTCCCCACGACCACGGGCCAAAGTTGGCAAGCCGCCGAAATGTCCGACGACTGTAGGATCGTCCCCACGACCCCGGGACTAGATTGGCCCGCCACCGTCAAGTCCGACGACCTCGGGACAAGGTTGGCCAGCCGCCGACATGTCCGACGACTATAGGGTCGCCCACACGACCTCAGGACTAGTTTGGCCAGCCGCCGACATGTCCGACGACTATAGGGTCGTCCCCACAACCCCGGGACTAGATTGGTCCGCCACCGTCATGTCCAACGATTATAGGGTCGTCCCCACGACCCCGGGACTAGATTGGCCCGCCACCGTCATGTCCGACGATTATAGGGTCGTCCCCACGACCCCGGGACAAGCTTGGCCCGCCGCCGACTTGTCCGACGACTATAGGGTCGTCCCCACGACCCCGGGACTAGATTGGCCCGCCAACGTCATGTCCGACGATAATAGGGTCGTCCCCACGACCCCGGGACTAGATTGGCCCGACACCGTCATGTCCGGCGACTGTCGGATCGTCCCCACGACTACGAGCCAAAGTTGGCCAGCCGCCGACATGTCCGACGACTATAGGGTTGACCCCACGACCCCGGGACTAGAATGGCCCGCCACCGTCATGTCCAACGACTATCGGATCGTCCCCACGACCACGGGCCAAAGTTGGCCAGCCGCCGACATGTCCGACGACTATCGGATCGTCCCCACGACCACGGGCAAAAGTTGGCCTGCCGCCGACATGTCCGACGACTATTGGGTCGTCCCCACGACCACGGGCAAAAGTTGGCCAGCCGCCGACATGTCCGACGACTATTGGGTCGCCCCACGACCACGGGCCAAAGTTGACCAGCCGCCGACATGTCCGACGACTATAGGGTCGACCCCACGACCCCGGGACTAGAATGGCCCGCCACCGTCATGTCCAACGACTATCGGATCGTCCCAACGACCACGGGCCAAAGTTGGCCAGCCGCCGACATGTCCGACGACTATCGGATCGTCCCCACGACCACGGGCAAAAGTTGGCCAGCCGCCGACATGTCCGACGACTATTGGGTCGTCCCCACGACCACGGGCAAAAGTTGGCCAGCCGCCGACATGTCCGACGACTATTGGGTCGCCCCACGACCACGGGCCAAAGTTGGCCCGCCACCGTCATGTCCGACGATTATAGGGTCGTCCCCACGACCCCGGGACAAGCTTGGCCCGCCGCCGACTTGTCCGACGACTATAGGGTCGTCCCCACGACCCCGGGACTAGATTGGCCCGCCACCGTCATGTCCGACGACAATAGGGTCGTCCCCACGACCCCGGGACTAGATTGGCCCGACACCGTCAAGTCCGACGACTATAGGGTCGTCCCCACGACCACGGGCCAAAGTTGGCCAGCCGCCGACATGTCCGACGACTATAGGGTCGTCCCCACGACCCCGGGACTAGATTGGCCCGCCACCGTCATGTCCGGCGACTGTCGGATCGTCCCCACGACTACGAGCCAAAGTTGGCCAGCCGCCGACATGTCCGACGACTATAGGGTTGACCCCACGACCCCGGGACTAGAATGGCCCGCCACCGTCATGTCCAACGACTATCGGATCGTCCCCACGACCCCGGGACTAGATTGGCCCGACACCGTCAAGTCCGACGACTATAGGGTCGTCCCCACGACCACGGACCAAAGTTGGCCAGCCGCCGACATGTCCGACGACTATAGGGTTGTCCCCACGACCCCGGGCCAATGTTGGCCAATCGCCGACATGTCCGACGACTATAGGGTCGTCCCTACGACCCCGGGACTAGGTTGGCCCGCCACCGTCATGTCCGACGACAATAGGGTCGTCCCCACGACCCCGGGACTAGATTGGCCCGACACCGTCAAGTCCGACGACTATAGGGTCGTCCCCACGACCACGGACCAAAGTTGGACAGCCGCCGACATGTCCGACGACTATAGGGTCGTCCCCATGACCCCGGGACTAGATTGGCTCACCGCCGACTTCTCCGTCGACAATAGCGTCGTCCCCACGACCCCGGGCCAATGTTGGCCAGCTGCCGACATTTCCGACGACTATAGAGTCCTCCCCACGACACCGGGCCAAATTTGGCCAGCCGCCGACATGTCCGACGACTATTGGGTCGTCCCCACGACCACGGGCCAAAGTTGGCCAGCCGCCGACATGTCCGACGACTATAGGGTCGTCCCCACGACCCCGGGACTAGAATGGCCCGCCACCGTCATGTCCAACGACTATCGGATCGTCCCCACGACCACGGGCCAAAGTTGGCCAGCCGCCGACATGTCCGACGACTATTGGGTCGTCCCCACGACCACGGGCCAAAGTTGGCCAGCCGCCGACATGTCCGACGACAATAGGGTCGTCCCCACGACCCCGGGTCTAGGTTGGCCAGCCGTCGACATGTCCGACGACTATAGAGTCGTCCCCACGACACCGGGCCAAATTTGGCAAGCCGCCGACATGTCCGACGACTATAGGGTCGTCCCCACGACCCCTGGACTAGGTTGGCTCACCGCCGACTTCTCCGTCGACAATAGCGTCGTCCCCACGACCCCGGGCCAATGTTGGCCAGCCGCCGACATTTCCGACGACTATAGAGTCGTCCCCACGACCACGGGCCAAAGTTGGAAAGCCATCGACATGTCCGACGACTATTGGGTCGTCCCCACGACCCTGGGACCAGATTGGCCCGCCACCGTCATGTCCGGCGACTGTCGGATCGTCCCCACGACTACGGGCCAAAGTTGGCCAGCCACCGACATGTCCGACGACTATAGGGTTGTCCCCACGACCCCGGGACTAGATTGGCCCGCCACCGTCATGTCCGACGACAATAGGGTCGTCCCCACGACCCCGGGCCAATGTTGGCCAATCGCCGACATGTCCGACGACTATAGGGTCGTCCCTACGACCCCGGGACTAGATTGGCCCGCCACCGACATGTCCGACGACTATTGGGTCGTCCCCACGACCACGGGCCTAGAATGGCCCGCCACCGTCATGTCCAACGACTATCGGATCGTCCCCACGACCACGGGCCAAAGTTGGCCAGCCGCCGACATGTCCGACGACTATCGGATCGTCCCCACGACCACGGGCAAAAGTTGGCCTGCCGCCGACATGTCCGACGACTATTGGGTCGTCCCCACGACCACGGGCAAAAGTTGGCCAGCCGCCGACATGTCCGACGACTATTGGGTCGCCCCACGACCACGGGCCAAAGTTGGCCAGCCGCCGACATGTCCGACGACTATAGGGTCGACCCCACGACCCCGGGACTAGAATGGCCCGCCACCGTCATGTCCAACGACTATCGGATCGTCCCAACGACCACGGGCCAAAGTTGGCCAGCCGCCGACATGTCCGACGACTATCGGATCGTCCCCACGACCACGGGCAAAAGTTGGCCAGCCGCCGACATGTCCGACGACTATTGGGTCGTCCCCACGACCACGGGCAAAAGATGGCCAGCCGCCGACATGTCCGACGACTATTGGGTCGCCCCACGACCACGGGCCAAAGTTGGCCAGCCGCCGACATGTCCGACGACTATAGGGTCGTCCCCACGACCCCGAGACTAGATTGGCCCGCCACCGTCATGTCCGACGACAATAGGGTCGTCCCCACGACACCGGGCCAAAGTTGGACAACCGCCGACATGTCCGACGACTATAGGGTCGTCCCCACGACCTCGGGTCTAGATTGGCCCGCTACCGTCATGTCCGAAGACTGTAGGGTCGTCCCCACGACCACGGGACTAGATTGGCCCGCCACCGCCATGTCCGACGACAATGGGGTCGTCCCCACGACCCCGGGTCTAGGTTGGCCAGCCGCCGACATGTCCGACGACTATCGGATCGTCCCCACGACCACGGGCCAAAGTTGACCAGCCGCCGATATGTCCGACGACTATTGGATCGTCCCCACGACCACGCGCCAAAGTTGGCCAGCCGCCGACATGTCCGACGACTATAGGGTTGACCCCACGACCCCGGGCCAATGTTGGCCAATCGCCGTCATGTCCGACGACAATAGCGTCGTCCCCACGACCCCGGGCCAAAGTTGGCAAGACGCCGAAATGTCCGACGACTATAGTGTCGTCCCTACGACCCCGGGACTAGATTGGCCCGCCACCGTCATGTCCGACGACAATAGGGTCGTCCCCACGACCCCGGGTCCAGGTTGGCCAGCCGCCGACCTGTCCGACGACTATAGGGTCGTCCCCACGACCACGGGCCAAAGTTGGCAAGCCGCCGAAATGTCCGACGACTGTAGGATCGTCCCCACGACCCCGGGACTAGATTGGCCCGCCACCGTCATGTCCGACGACAATAGGGTCGTCCCCACGACCCCGGGCCAATGTTGGCCAATCGCCGACATGTCCGACGACTATAGGGTCGTCCCTACGACCCCGGGACTAGATTGGCCCGCCACCGACATGTCCGACGACTATTGGGTCGTCCCCACGACCACGGGCCTAGAATGGCCCGCCACCGTCATGTCCAACGACTATCGGATCGTCCCCACGACCACGGGCCAAAGTTGGCCAGCCGCCGACATGTCCGACGACTATCGGATCGTCCCCACGACCACGGGCAAAAGTTGGCCTGCCGCCGAAATGTCCGACGACTATTGGGTCGTCCCCACGACCACGGGCAAAAGTTGGCCAGCCGCCGACATGTCCGACGACTATTGGGTCGCCCCACGACCACGGGCCAAAGTTGGCCAGCCGCCGACATGTCCGACGACTATAGGGTCGACCCCACGACCCCGGGACTAGAATGGCCCGCCACCGTCATGTCCAACGACTATCGGATCGTCCCAACGACCACGGGCCAAAGTTGGCCAGCCGCCGACATGTCCGACGACTATCGGATCGTCCCCACGACCACGGGCAAAAGTTGGCCAGCCGCCGACATGTCCGACGACTATAGGGTCGTCCCCACGACCCCGGGACTAGGCTGACCTGCCGCCAACATGTCCGACGACTACAGGGTCGTCCCCACGACCCAGGGCAAAAGTTGGCCAGCCGCCGACTTGTCCGACGAGTATAGGGTCGTCCCCACGACGCCGGGAGTAGATTGGCCAGCCGCCGACTTGTCCGACGAGTATAGGGTCGTCCCCACGACGCCGGGACTAGATTGGCCCGCCACCGTATTGTCCGACTAGAGGGTCGTCTTTACGACCACGGGCCAAAGTTGGCCAGCCGCCGACATGTCCGACGACTATAGGGTCGTCCCCACGACCCCGGGACTAGATTGGCCCGCCACCGACATGTCCGACGACAATAGGGTCGTCCCCACGACCCCGGGTCCAGGTTGGCCAGCCGCCGACCTGTCCGACGACTATAGGGTCGTCCCCACGACCACGGGCCAAAGTTGGCAAGCCGCCGAAATGTCCGACGACTGTAGGATCGTCCCCACGACCCCGGGACTAGATTGGCCCGCCACCGTCAAGTCCGACGACCTCGGGACAAGGTTGGCCAGCCGCCGACATGTCCGACGACTATAGGGTCGCCCACACGACCTCAGGACTAGTTTGGCCAGCCGCCGACATGTCCGACGACTATAGGGTCGTCCCCACAACCCCGGGACTAGATTGGTCCGCCACCGTCATGTCCAACGATTATAGGGTCGTCCCCACGACCCCGGGACTAGATTGGCCCGCCACCGTCATGTCCGACGATTATAGGGTCGTCCCCACGACCCCGGGACAAGCTTGGCCCGCCGCCGACTTGTCCGACGACTATAGGGTCGTCCCCACGACCCCGGGACTAGATTGGCCCGCCAACGTCATGTCCGACGATAATAGGGTCGTCCCCACGACCCCGGGACTAGATTGGCCCGACACCGTCATGTCCGGCGACTGTCGGATCGTCCCCACGACTACGAGCCAAAGTTGGCCAGCCGCCGACATGTCCGACGACTATAGGGTTGACCCCACGACCCCGGGACTAGAATGGCCCGCCACCGTCATGTCCAACGACTATCGGATCGTCCCCACGACCACGGGCCAAAGTTGGCCAGCCGCCGACATGTCCGACGACTATCGGATCGTCCCCACGACCACGGGCAAAAGTTGGCCTGCCGCCGACATGTCCGACGACTATTGGGTCGTCCCCACGACCACGGGCAAAAGTTGGCCAGCCGCCGACATGTCCGACGACTATTGGGTCGCCCCACGACCACGGGCCAAAGTTGACCAGCCGCCGACATGTCCGACGACTATAGGGTCGACCCCACGACCCCGGGACTAGAATGGCCCGCCACCGTCATGTCCAACGACTATCGGATCGTCCCAACGACCACGGGCCAAAGTTGGCCAGCCGCCGACATGTCCGACGACTATCGGATCGTCCCCACGACCACGGGCAAAAGTTGGCCAGCCGCCGACATGTCCGACGACTATTGGGTCGTCCCCACGACCACGGGCAAAAGTTGGCCAGCCGCCGACATGTCCGACGACTATTGGGTCGCCCCACGACCACGGGCCAAAGTTGGCCCGCCACCGTCATGTCCGACGATTATAGGGTCGTCCCCACGACCCCGGGACAAGCTTGGCCCGCCGCCGACTTGTCCGACGACTATAGGGTCGTCCCCACGACCCCGGGACTAGATTGGCCCGCCACCGTCATGTCCGACGACAATAGGGTCGTCCCCACGACCCCGGGACTAGATTGGCCCGACACCGTCAAGTCCGACGACTATAGGGTCGTCCCCACGACCACGGGCCAAAGTTGGCCAGCCGCCGACATGTCCGACGACTATAGGGTCGTCCCCACGACCCCGGGACTAGATTGGCCCGCCACCGTCATGTCCGGCGACTGTCGGATCGTCCCCACGACTACGAGCCAAAGTTGGCCAGCCGCCGACATGTCCGACGACTATAGGGTTGACCCCACGACCCCGGGACTAGAATGGCCCGCCACCGTCATGTCCAACGACTATCGGATCGTCCCCACGACCCCGGGACTAGATTGGCCCGACACCGTCAAGTCCGACGACTATAGGGTCGTCCCCACGACCACGGACCAAAGTTGGCCAGCCGCCGACATGTCCGACGACTATAGGGTTGTCCCCACGACCCCGGGCCAATGTTGGCCAATCGCCGACATGTCCGACGACTATAGGGTCGTCCCTACGACCCCGGGACTAGGTTGGCCCGCCACCGTCATGTCCGACGACAATAGGGTCGTCCCCACGACCCCGGGACTAGATTGGCCCGACACCGTCAAGTCCGACGACTATAGGGTCGTCCCCACGACCACGGACCAAAGTTGGACAGCCGCCGACATGTCCGACGACTATAGGGTCGTCCCCATGACCCCGGGACTAGATTGGCTCACCGCCGACTTCTCCGTCGACAATAGCGTCGTCCCCACGACCCCGGGCCAATGTTGGCCAGCTGCCGACATTTCCGACGACTATAGAGTCCTCCCCACGACACCGGGCCAAATTTGGCCAGCCGCCGACATGTCCGACGACTATTGGGTCGTCCCCACGACCACGGGCCAAAGTTGGCCAGCCGCCGACATGTCCGACGACTATAGGGTCGTCCCCACGACCCCGGGACTAGAATGGCCCGCCACCGTCATGTCCAACGACTATCGGATCGTCCCCACGACCACGGGCCAAAGTTGGCCAGCCGCCGACATGTCCGACGACTATTGGGTCGTCCCCACGACCACGGGCCAAAGTTGGCCAGCCGCCGACATGTCCGACGACAATAGGGTCGTCCCCACGACCCCGGGTCTAGGTTGGCCAGCCGTCGACATGTCCGACGACTATAGAGTCGTCCCCACGACACCGGGCCAAATTTGGCAAGCCGCCGACATGTCCGACGACTATAGGGTCGTCCCCACGACCCCTGGACTAGGTTGGCTCACCGCCGACTTCTCCGTCGACAATAGCGTCGTCCCCACGACCCCGGGCCAATGTTGGCCAGCCGCCGACATTTCCGACGACTATAGAGTCGTCCCCACGACCACGGGCCAAAGTTGGAAAGCCATCGACATGTCCGACGACTATTGGGTCGTCCCCACGACCCTGGGACCAGATTGGCCCGCCACCGTCATGTCCGGCGACTGTCGGATCGTCCCCACGACTACGGGCCAAAGTTGGCCAGCCACCGACATGTCCGACGACTATAGGGTTGTCCCCACGACCCCGGGACTAGATTGGCCCGCCACCGTCATGTCCGACGACAATAGGGTCGTCCCCACGACCCCGGGCCAATGTTGGCCAATCGCCGACATGTCCGACGACTATAGGGTCGTCCCTACGACCCCGGGACTAGATTGGCCCGCCACCGACATGTCCGACGACTATTGGGTCGTCCCCACGACCACGGGCCTAGAATGGCCCGCCACCGTCATGTCCAACGACTATCGGATCGTCCCCACGACCACGGGCCAAAGTTGGCCAGCCGCCGACATGTCCGACGACTATCGGATCGTCCCCACGACCACGGGCAAAAGTTGGCCTGCCGCCGACATGTCCGACGACTATTGGGTCGTCCCCACGACCACGGGCAAAAGTTGGCCAGCCGCCGACATGTCCGACGACTATTGGGTCGCCCCACGACCACGGGCCAAAGTTGGCCAGCCGCCGACATGTCCGACGACTATAGGGTCGACCCCACGACCCCGGGACTAGAATGGCCCGCCACCGTCATGTCCAACGACTATCGGATCGTCCCAACGACCACGGGCCAAAGTTGGCCAGCCGCCGACATGTCCGACGACTATCGGATCGTCCCCACGACCACGGGCAAAAGTTGGCCAGCCGCCGACATGTCCGACGACTATTGGGTCGTCCCCACGACCACGGGCAAAAGATGGCCAGCCGCCGACATGTCCGACGACTATTGGGTCGCCCCACGACCACGGGCCAAAGTTGGCCAGCCGCCGACATGTCCGACGACTATAGGGTCGTCCCCACGACCCCGAGACTAGATTGGCCCGCCACCGTCATGTCCGACGACAATAGGGTCGTCCCCACGACACCGGGCCAAAGTTGGACAACCGCCGACATGTCCGACGACTATAGGGTCGTCCCCACGACCTCGGGTCTAGATTGGCCCGCTACCGTCATGTCCGAAGACTGTAGGGTCGTCCCCACGACCACGGGACTAGATTGGCCCGCCACCGCCATGTCCGACGACAATGGGGTCGTCCCCACGACCCCGGGTCTAGGTTGGCCAGCCGCCGACATGTCCGACGACTATCGGATCGTCCCCACGACCACGGGCCAAAGTTGACCAGCCGCCGATATGTCCGACGACTATTGGATCGTCCCCACGACCACGCGCCAAAGTTGGCCAGCCGCCGACATGTCCGACGACTATAGGGTTGACCCCACGACCCCGGGCCAATGTTGGCCAATCGCCGTCATGTCCGACGACAATAGCGTCGTCCCCACGACCCCGGGCCAAAGTTGGCAAGACGCCGAAATGTCCGACGACTATAGTGTCGTCCCTACGACCCCGGGACTAGATTGGCCCGCCACCGTCATGTCCGACGACAATAGGGTCGTCCCCACGACCCCGGGTCCAGGTTGGCCAGCCGCCGACCTGTCCGACGACTATAGGGTCGTCCCCACGACCACGGGCCAAAGTTGGCAAGCCGCCGAAATGTCCGACGACTGTAGGATCGTCCCCACGACCCCGGGACTAGATTGGCCCGCCACCGTCATGTCCGACGACAATAGGGTCGTCCCCACGACCCCGGGCCAATGTTGGCCAATCGCCGACATGTCCGACGACTATAGGGTCGTCCCTACGACCCCGGGACTAGATTGGCCCGCCACCGACATGTCCGACGACTATTGGGTCGTCCCCACGACCACGGGCCTAGAATGGCCCGCCACCGTCATGTCCAACGACTATCGGATCGTCCCCACGACCACGGGCCAAAGTTGGCCAGCCGCCGACATGTCCGACGACTATCGGATCGTCCCCACGACCACGGGCAAAAGTTGGCCTGCCGCCGAAATGTCCGACGACTATTGGGTCGTCCCCACGACCACGGGCAAAAGTTGGCCAGCCGCCGACATGTCCGACGACTATTGGGTCGCCCCACGACCACGGGCCAAAGTTGGCCAGCCGCCGACATGTCCGACGACTATAGGGTCGACCCCACGACCCCGGGACTAGAATGGCCCGCCACCGTCATGTCCAACGACTATCGGATCGTCCCAACGACCACGGGCCAAAGTTGGCCAGCCGCCGACATGTCCGACGACTATCGGATCGTCCCCACGACCACGGGCAAAAGTTGGCCAGCCGCCGACATGTCCGACGACTATAGGGTCGTCCCCACGACCCCGGGACTAGGCTGACCTGCCGCCAACATGTCCGACGACTACAGGGTCGTCCCCACGACCCAGGGCAAAAGTTGGCCAGCCGCCGACTTGTCCGACGAGTATAGGGTCGTCCCCACGACGCCGGGAGTAGATTGGCCAGCCGCCGACTTGTCCGACGAGTATAGGGTCGTCCCCACGACGCCGGGACTAGATTGGCCCGCCACCGTATTGTCCGACTAGAGGGTCGTCTTTACGACCACGGGCCAAAGTTGGCCAGCCGCCGACATGTCCGACGACTATAGGGTCGTCCCCACGACCCCGGGACTAGATTGGCCCGCCACCGACATGTCCGACGACAATAGGGTCGTCCCCACGACCCCGGGTCTAGGTTGGCCAGCCGCCGACATGTCCGACGACTATAGAGTCGTCCCCACGACACCGGGCCAAAGTTGGACAACCGCCGACATTTCCGACGACTATAGGGTCGTCCCCACGACCTCGGGTCTAGATTGGCCCGCTACCGTCATGTCCGAAGACTGTAGGGTCGTCCCCACGACCACGGGACTAGATTGGCCCGCCACCGCCATGTCCGACGACAATGGGGTCGTCCCCACGACCCCGGGTCTAGGTTGGCCAGCCGCCGACATGTCCGACGACTATCGGATCGTCCCCACGACCACGGGCCAAAGTTGACCAGCCGCCGATATGTCCGACGACTATTGGATCGTCCCCACGACCACGCGCCAAAGTTGGCCAGCCGCCGACATGTCCGACGACTATACGGTCGTCCCCACGACTTCGGGGCTAGGTTGGCCAGCCGCCGACATGTCCGACCACTATTGGGTCGTCCCCACGACCACGGGCCAAAGTTCGCCAGCCGCCGACATGTACGACGACTATAGGGTCGTCCCCACGACCCCGGGCCAAAGATGTCCAGCCGCCGTCTTGTCCGACGACTATAGGGTCGTCCCCACGACCCCGGGACTAGATTGGCCCGCCACCGTCATGTCCATCGACTATCGGATCGTCCCCACGACCACGGGCAAAAGTTGGCCAGCCGCCGACATGTCCGACGACTATTGGGTCGCCCCACGACCACGGGCCAAAGTTGGCCAGCCGCCGACATGTCCGACGACTATAGGGTCGTCCCCACGACCCCCCGACTAGGTGGGCTCGCCGCCGACTTGTCCGACGACTATAGGGTCGTCCCCACGACCCCGGGACTAGGTTGGCTCGCCACCGTCATGTCTGACGACTATAGGGTCGTCCCCACGACCACGGGCCAAAGTTGGCCAGCCGCCGACATGTCCGACGACTATAGGGTCGTCCCCACGACCACGGGCCAAAGTTGGCCAGCCGCCGACATGTCCGACGACTATAGGGTCGTCCCCACGACCCGGGACTAGACTGGCCCGCCACCGTCATGTCCGACGACTATAGGGTCGTCCCCACGACCCCCGGACTAGGTTGGCCGGCCGCCGACTTGTCCGACGACTATAGGGTCGTCCCCCGACCCCCCGACTAGGTGGGCTCGCCGCCGACTTGTCCGACGACTATAGGGTCATCCCCACGACCCCGGGACTAGGTTGGCCCGCCGCCGACTTGTCCGACGACTATAGGGTCGTCCCCACGACCCCGGGACTAGGTTGGCTCGCCACCGACATGTCTGACGACTATAGGGTCGTCCCCACGACCCCGGGACTAGATTGGCCCGCCACCGTCAAGTCCGACGACTATAGGGTCGTCCCCACGACCCCGGGCCAAAGTTGGACAGCCGCCGACTTGTCCGACGACTATAGGGTCGTCCCCACGACCACGGGCCAAAGTTGGCCAGCCGCCGGCTTGTCCGACGATTATAGGGTCGTCCCCACGACTCCGGGACTAGGTTGGCCCGCCGCCGACTTGTCCGACGACTATAGGGTCGTCCCCACGACCGCGGGCCAAAGTTGGCCTGCCGCCGACATGTCCGACGACTATAGGGTCGTCCCCACGACCCCGGGCCAAAGTTGGCCAGCCGCCGACATGTCCGACGACTATAGGGTCGTCCCCACGACCCCGGGACTAGATTGGCCCGCCACCGTCATTTCCGACGACTATAGGGTCGTCCCCACGACCACGGGCCAAAGTTGGCCAGCCGCCGACTTGTCCGACGACTATAGGCACGTCCCCATGACCCGGGACTAGACTGGCCCGCCACCGTCATGTCCGACGACTATATGGTCGTCCCCACGACCACGGGCCAATGTTGGCCAGCCGCTGACTTGTCCGACGACTATAGGGTCGTCCCCACGACCGCGGGACTAGATTGGCTCGCCGCCGACTTGTCCGACGACTATAGGGTCGTCCCCATGACCCGGGACTAGAGTGGCCCGCCACCGTCATGTCCGACGACTATAGGGTCGTCCCCACGACCCGGGACTAGACTGGCCCGCCACCGTCTTGTCCGACGACTATAGGGTCATCCCCACGACCCCGGGACTAGGTTGGCCCGCCGCCGACTTGTCCGACGACTATAGGGCCGTCCCCACGACCCCGGGACTAGATTGGCCCGCCACCGTCATTTCCGACGACTATAGGGACGTCCCCACGACCACGGGCCAAAGTTGGCCAGACGCCGACATATCCGACGACTGTAGGGTCGTCCCCACGACCCCGGGCCAAAGTTGGCAAGCCGCCGAAATGTCCGACGACTATAGGGTCGTCCCCACAACCCCGGGACTAGATTGGCCCCCCACCGTCAAGTCCGACGACTATAGGATCGTCTCCACGACCACGGGCCAAAGTTGGCCAGCCGCCGACATGTCCGTCGACTATAGGGTCGTCCCTACGACCCGGGGACTAGATTGGCTCGCCACCGTCATGTCCAACGACTATAGGGTCGTCCCCACGACCATGGGCCAAAGTTGGCCAATCGCCAGAATGTCCGACGACTATAGGGTCGTCCCCACGACCCGGGACTAGACTGGCCCGCCACCGTCTTGTCCGACGACTATAGGGTCATCCCCACGACCCCGGGACTAGGTTGGCCCGCCGCCGACTTGTCCGACGACTATAGGGCCGTCCCCACGACCCCGGGACTAGATTGGCCCGCCACCGTCATTTCCGACGACTATAGGGACGTCCCCACGACCACGGGCCAAAGTTGGCCAGACGCCGACATATCCGACGACTGTAGGGTCGTCCCCACGACCCCGGGCCAAAGTTGGCCAGCCGCTGATATGTCCGACGACTATAGGGTCGTCCCCACGACCACGGGACTAGATTGGCCCGCCACCGTCATTTCCGACGACTATAGGGTCGTCCCCACGACCACGGGCCAAAGTTGGCCAGCCGCCGACTTGTCCGACGACTATAGGGTCGTCCCCATGACCCGGGACTAGACTGGCCCGCCACCGTCATGTCCGACGACTATAGGGTCGTCCCCACGACCCCCGGACTAGGTTGGTACGCCGCCGACTTGTCCGACCAGTATAGGGTCCTCCCCACGACCACGGGCCAAAGTTGGCCAGCCGCCGACATGTCCGACGACTATAGGGTCGTCCCCACGACCCGGGACTAGACTGGCCCGCCACCGACATGTCCGACGACTATAGAGTCGTCCCCACGACCCCGGGTCAATGTTGGCTCGCCGCCGACATGTCCGACGACTATAGGGTCGTCCCCACGACCCCCGGACTAGGTTGGCCGGCCGCCGAGTTGTCCGACGACTATAGGGTCGTCCCCACGACCCCCCGACTAGGTGGGCTCGCCGCCGACTTGTCCGACGACTATAGGGTCGTCCCCACGACCCCGGGACTAGATTGGCCCGCCACCGTCATTTCCGACGACTATAGGGTCGTCCCCACGACCCCGGGCCAAAGTTGGCCAGCCGCCGACATGTCCGACGACTATAGGGTCGTCCCCACGACCCGGGACTAGAGCGGCCCGCCACCGTCATGTCCGACGACTATATGGTCGTCCCCACGACCACGGGCCAATGTTGGCTAGCCGCTGACTTGTCCGACGACTATAGGGTCGTCCCCACGACCGCGGGACTAGACTGGCCCGCCACCGACATGTCCGACGACTATAGAGTGGTCCCCACGACCACGGGTCAATGTTGGCTCGCCGCCGACATGTCCGACGACTATAGGGTCGTCCCCACGACCCCTGGGCCAAAGTTGGCCAGCCGCCGGCTTGTCCGACGACTATAGGGTCGTCCCCACGACCCCCCGACTAGGTGGGCTCGCCGCCGACTTGTCCGACGACTATAGGGTCGTTCCCACGACCCCGGGCCAAAGTTGGCAAGCTGCCGATTTATCCGACGACTATAGGGTCGTCCCCACGACCCCGGGACTAGGTAGGCCCGCCGCCGACTTGTCCGACGACTATAGGGTCGTCCCCACGACCCCGGGACTAGATTGGCCCGCCACCGTTATGTCCGACGACTATAGGGTCGTCCCCACGACCCCGGGACTAGATTGGCCCGCCACCGTCATGTCCGACGACTATAGGGTCGTCCCCACGACCCCGGGACAAGGTTGGCCCGCCGCCGACTTGTCCGACGACTATAGGGTCGTACCCACGACCCCGGGACTAGGCTGACAAGCCGCCAACATGTCCGACGACTATAGGGTCGTCCCGACGACCCCGGGCCAATGTTGGCCAATCACCAACATGTCCGACGACTATAGGGTCGTCCCTACGACCCCGGCACTAGATTGGCCGGCCACCGTCATGTCCAACGACTATAGGGTCGTCCCCACGACCCCGGGACTAGGTTGACAAGCCGCCAACATATCCGACGACTATAGGGTCGTCCCCACGACCCCGGGCCAAAGTTGGCAAGCCGCCGAAATGTCCGACGACTATAGGGTCGTCCCCACGACCGCGAGCCAAGAATATCCAGCCGCCGTCTTGTCCGACGACTATAGGGTTGTCCCCACGACCCCGCGACTAGATTGGCCCGCCACCGTCATGTCCGACGACTATAGTGTCGTCCCCACGACCCCGGGACAAGGTTGGCCCGCCGCCGACTTGTCCGACTACTATAGGGTCGTCTCCACGACCACGGGCCAAAGTTGGCCAGCCGCCGACATGTCCGACGACTATAGGGTCGTCCCCACGACCCCGGGCCAAAGTTGGCAAGCCGCCGAAATGTCCGACGACTATAGGGTCGTCCCCACAACCCCGGGACTAGATTGGCCCGCCACCGTCAAGTCCGACGACTATAGGATCGTCTCCACGACCACGGGCCAAAGTTGGCCAGCCGCCGACATGTCCGTCGACTATAGGGTCGTCCCTACGACCCGGGGACTAGATTGGCTCGCCACCGTCATGTCCAACGACTATAGGGTCGTCCCCACGACCATGGGCCAAAGTTGGCCAATCGCCAGAATGTCCGACGACTATAGGGTCGTCCGTACGAACCCGGGAATAGATTGGCCCGCCACCGTCATGTCCGACGACAATAGGGTCGTCCCCACGACCCCGGGTCTCGGTTGGCCAGCCGCCGACATGTCCGACGACTATAGAGTCGTCCCCACGACACCGGGCCAAAGTTGGCCAGCCGCTGACATGTCCAACGACTATAGGGTCGTCCCCACGACCACGGGCCAAAGTTGGCCAGCCGCCGACATGTCCGACGACTATTGGATCGTCCCCACGACCACGGGCCAAAGTTGGCCAGCCGCCGACATGTCCGGCGACTATAGGGTCGGCCCCACGACCCCGGGACTAGATTGGTCCGCCACCGTCATGTCCGACGACTATAGGGTCGTCCCCATGACCCCGGGCCAAAGTTGGCAAGCCGCCGAAATGTCCGACGACTGTAGGGTCGTCCCCACGACCCCGGGACTAGATTGGCCCGCCACCGTGAAGTCCGACGACTATAGGGTCGTCCCCACGACCTCGGGACTAGGTTGGCCAGCCGCCGACATGTCCGATGACTATAGGGTCGTCCCCACGACCCCGGGCCAATGTTGGCCAATCGCCGACATGTCCGACGACTATGGGGTCGTCCCTACGACCCCGGGACTAGATTGGCCCGCCACCGTCATGTCCAACGACTATAGGGTCGTCCCCACGACCCCGGGCCAAAGTTGGCATGCCGCCGAAATGTCCGACGACTATAGGATCGTCCCCACGACCCCGGGACTAGATTGGCCCGCCACCGTCATGTCCAACGACTATAGGGTCGTCCCCACGACCATGGGCCAAAGTTGGCCAGCCGCCGATATGTCCAACGACTATTGGGTCGTCCCCACGACCCCGGGACTAGATTGGCCCGCCACCGTCAAGTCCGACGACTATAGGGTCGTCCCCACGACCCCGGGCAAATTTGGCAAGCCGCCGACATATCCGACGACTATAGGGTCGTCCCCACAACCCCGGGACTAGATTGGCCCGCCACCGTCAAGTCCGACGACTATAGGATCGTCTCCACGACCACGGCCCAAAGTTGGCCAGCCGCAGACATGTCCGACGACTATAGGGTCGTCCCCACGACCCCGGGCCAATGTTGGCCAATCGCCGACATGTCCGACGACTATAGGGTCGTCCCCACGACCCCGGGACTAGGTTGGCTCGCCACCGTCATGTCTGACGACTATAGGGTCGTCCCCACGACCACGGGCCAAAGTTGGCCAGCCGCCGACATGTCCGACGACTATAGGGTCGTCCCCACGACCCGGGACTAGACTGGCCCGCCACCGTCATGTCCGACGACTATAGGGTCGTCCCCACGACCCCCGGACTAGGTTGGCCGGCCGCCGACTTGTCCGACGACTATAGGGTCGTCCCCACGACCGCCCCACTAGGTGGGCTCGCCGCCGACTTATCCGACGACTATAGGGTCGTTCCCACGACCCCGGGCCAAAGTTGGCAAGCTGCCGACTTATCCGACGACTATAGGGTCGTCCCCACGACCCCGGGACTAGGTAGGCCCGCCGCCGACTTGTCCGACCACTATAGGGTCGTCCCCACGACCCCGGGACTAGATTGTCCCGCCACCGTTATGTCCGACGACTATAGGGTCGTCCCCACGACCACGGGCCAAAGTTGGCCAGCCGGCGACATGTCCGACGACTATAGGGTCATCCCCACGACCCCGGGACTAGGTTGGCCCGCCGGCGACTTGTCCGACGACTATAGGGTCGTCCCCACGACCCCGGGACTAGATTGGCCCGCCACCGTCATTTCCGACGACTATAGGGTCGTCCCCACGACCACGGGCCAAAGTTGGCCAGCCGCCGACATGTCCGACGACTATAGGGTCGTCCCCACGACCCGGGACTAGACTGGCCCGCCACCGACATGTCCGACGACTATAGAGTCGTCACCACGACCCCGGGCCAAAGTTGGCAAGCTGCCGACTTATCCGACGACTATAGGGTCGTCCCCACGACCCCGGGACTAGGTAGGCCCGCCGCCGACTTGTCCGACGACTATAGGGTCGTCCCCACGACCCCGGGACTAGATTGGCCCGCCACCGTTATGTCCGACGACTATAGGGTCCTCCCCACGACCACGGGCCAAAGTTGGCCAGCCGCCGACATGTCCGACGACTATAGGGTCGTCCCCACGACCCGGGACTAGACTGGCCCGCCACCGTCATGTCCGACGACTATAGGGTCGTCCCCACGACCCCCGGACTAGGTTGGCCGGCCGCCGACTTGTCTGACGACTATAGGGTCGTCCCCACGACCCCCGGACTAGGTGGGCTCGCCCCCGACTCGTCCGACGACTATAGGGTCGTTCCCACGACCCCGGGCCAAAGTTGGCAAACTGCCGACCTATCCGACGACTATAGGGTCGTCCCCACGACCGCGGGACTAGATTGGCTCGCCGCCGACTTGTCCGACGACTGTAGGGTCGTCCCCAAGACCCCGGGACTAGATTGGCCCGCCACCGTCATTTCCGACGACTATAGGGTCGTCTCCACGACCACGGGCCAAAGTTGGCCAGCCGCCGGCTTGTCCGACGACTATAGGGTCGTCCCCATGACCCGGGACTAGACTGGCCTGCCACCGTATAGTCCGACGACTATAGGGTCGTCCTCACGACCCCCGGACTAGGTTGGTACGCCGCCGACTTGTCCGACGAGTATAGGGTCCTCCCCACGACCACGGGCTAAAGTTGGCCAGCCGCCGACATGTCCGACGACTATAGGGTCGTCCCCACGACCCGGGACTAGACTGGCCCGCCACCGACATGTCCGACGACTATAGAGTGGTCCCCACGACCACGGGTCAATGTTGGCTCGCCGCCGACATGTCCGACGACTATAGGGTCGTCCCCACGACCCCTGGGCCAAAGTTGGCCAGCCGCCGGCTTGTCCGACGACTATAGGGTCGTCCCCACGACCCCCCGACTAGGTGGGCTCGCCTCCGACTTGTCCGACGACTATAGGGTCGTTCCCACGACCCCGGGCCAAAGTTGGCAAGCTGCCGACTTATCCGACGACTATAGGGTCGTCCCCACGACCCCGGGACTAGGTAGGCCCGCCGCCGACTTGTCCGACGACTATAGGGTCGTCCCCACGACCCCGGGACTAGATTGGCCCGCCACCGTTATGTCCGACGACTATAGGGTCGTCCCCACGACCCCGGGACTAGATTGGCCAGCCACCGTCATGTCGAACGACTCTAGTGTCGTCCCCACGACCCCGGGACAAGGTTGGCCCGCCGCCGACTTGTCCGACGACTATAGGGTCGTACCCACGACCCCGGGACTAGGCTGACAAGCCGCCAACATGTCCGACGACTATAGGGTCGTCCCGACGACCCCGGGCCAATGTTGGCCAATCACCAACATGTCCGACGACTATAGGGTCGTCCCTACGACCCCGGCACTAGATTGGCCGGCCACCGTCATGTCCAACGACTATAGGGTCGTCCCCACGACCCCGGGACTAGGTTGACAAGCCGCCAACATATCCGACGACTATACGGTCGTCCCCACGACCTCGGGACTAGGTCGGCCAGCCGCCGACATGTCCGACGACTATAGGGTCGTCCCCACGACGCCGGGAGTAGATTGGCCCGCCACCGTCATGTCCGACGACTATAGTGTCGTCCCCACGACCCCGGGACAAGGTTGGCCCGCCGCCGTCTTGTCCGACGACTATAGGGTCGTCCCCACGACCATGGGCCAAAGTTGGCCAATCGCCAACTTGTCCGACGACTATAGGGTCGTCCGTACGAACCCGGGAATAGATTGGCCCGCCACCGTCATGTCCGACGACAATAGGGTCGTCCCCACGACACCGGGCCAAAGTTGGCCAGCCGCTGACATGTCCAACGACTATAGGGTCGTCCCCACGACCACGGGCCAAAGTTGGCCAGCCGCCGACATGTCCGACGACTATTGGATCGTCCCCACGACCACGGGCCAAAGTTGGCCAGCCGCCGACATGTCCGACGACTATAGGGTCGGCCCCACGACCCCGGGACTAGATTGGTCCGCCACCGTCATGTCCGACGACTATAGGGTCGTCCCCATGACCCCGGGCCAAAGTTGGCAAGCCGCCGAAATGTCCGACGACTGTAGGGTCGTCCCCACGACCCCGGGACTAGATTGGCCCGCCACCGTGAAGTCCGACGACTATAGGGTCGTCCCCACGACCTCGGGACTAGGTTGGCCAGCCGCCGACATGTCCGATGACTATAGGGTCGTCCCCACGACCCCGGGCCAATGTTGGCCAATCGCCGACATGTCCGACGACTATGGGGTCGTCCCTACGACCCCGGGACTAGATTGGCCCGCCACCGTCATGTCCAACGACTATAGGGTCGTCCCCACGACCCCGGGCCAAAGTTGGCATGCCGCCGAAATGTCCGACGACTATAGGGTCGTCCCCACGACCCCGGGACTAGATTGGCCCGCCACCGTCATGTCCAACGACTATAGGGTCGTCCCCACGACCATGGGCAAATTTGGCAAGCCGCCGACATATCCGACGACTATAGGGTCGTCCCCACAACCCCGGGACTAGATTGGCCCGCCACCGTCAAGTCCGACGACTATAGGATCGTCTCCACGACCACGGCCCAAAGTTGGCCAGCCGCCGACATGTCCAACGACTATTGGGTCGTCCCCACGACCACGGGCCAAAGTTAGCCAGCCGCCGACATGTCCGACGACTATAGGGTCGTCCCCACGACCCCGGGACTAGATTGGCCCGCCAGCGACAAGTCCGACGACTATAGGGTCATCCCCACGACCTCGGGACTAGGTTGGCCAGCCGCAGACATGTCCGACGACTATAGGGTCGTCCCCACGACCCCGGGCCAATGTTGGCCAATCGCCGACATGTCCGACGACTATAGGGTCGTCCCCACGACCCCGGGACTAGGTTGGCTCGCCACCGTCATGTCCGACGACTATTGGATCGTCCCCACGACCACGGGCCAAAGTTGGCCAGCCGCCGACATGTCCGACGACTATAGGGTCGTCCCCACGACCTCGGGACTAGATTGGCCCGCCAACGTCATTCCGACGACTATAGGGTCGTCCCCACGACCCCGAGCCAAAGTTGGCAAGCCGCCGAAATGTCCGACGACTGTAGGTTCGTCCCCACAACCCCGGGACTACATTGGCCCGCCACCGTCAAGTCCGACGACTATAGAGTCGTCCCCGCGACCCCGGGCCAAAGTTGGCAAGCCGCCGAAATGTCCGACGACTGTAGGGTCGTCCCCACGACCACGGGCCAAAGTTGGCCAGACGCCGACATGTCCGACGACTATTGGGTCGTCCCCACGACCATGGGCCAAAGTTGGCCAGCCGCCGACATGTCCGACGACTATAGGGTCGTCCCCTCGACCCCGGGCCAATAATGGCCAATCGCCGACATGTCCGACGACTATAGGGTCGTACCTACTACCCCGGGACTCGATTGCCCCGGCACCGTCATGTCCAACGACTATCGGATCGTCCCCACGACCACGGGCCAAAGTTGGCCTGCCGCCGACATGTCCGACGACTATAGGGTCGTGCCCACGACCCGGGGACTAGATTGGCCCGCCGCCGACATGTCCGACGACTGTAGGGTTATCGCCACGACCCTGGGCCTATGTTGGCCTGCCGTCGACTTGCCCGACGACTATAGGGTCGTCCCCACGACCACGGGTCAAAGTTGGCCAGCCGCCGACTTGTCCGAGGACTATAGGGTCGTCCCCACGACCCCCGGACTAGGTTGAACAGCCGCCGACTTGTCCGACCACTATAGGGTCGTCCCCACGACCCCGGGTCTAGGTTGGCCAGCCGCCGACATGTCCGACGACAATCGGATCGTCCACACGACCACGCGCCAAAGTTGGCCAGCCGCCGACATGTCCGACGACTTTTGGATCGTCCCCACGACCACGGGCCAAAGTTGGCCAGCCGCCGACATGTCCGACGACTATAGGGTCGTCCCCACGACCCCGGGACTAGATTGGTCCGCCACCGTCATGTCCAACGACTATCGGATCGTCCCCACGACCACGGACCAAAGTTGGCCAGCCGCCGACATGTCCGACGACTATTGGGTCGTCCCCACGACTCCGGGCCAAAGTTGGCCAGCCGCTGACATGTCCAATGACTATAGGGTCGTCCCCACGACCACGGGCCAAAGTTGACCAGCTGCCGACATGTCCGACGACTATAGAGTCGTCCCCAAGACACCGGGTCAAAGTTGGCCAGCCGCTGACATTTCCAACGACTATTGGGTCGTCCCCACGATCACAGGCCAATGTTGGCTAGCCGCCGACATGTCCGACGACTATAGGGTCGTCCCCACGACCACGGGCCAAAGCTGGCCAGCCGCCGACATGTCCGACGACTATTGGATCGTCCCCACGACCACGGGCCAAAGTTGGCCAGCCGCCGACATGTCCGACGACTATAGGGTCGTCCCCACGACCCCGGGACCAGATTGGTCCGCCACCGTCATGTCCGACGACTATAGGGTCGTCCCCACGACCACGGGCCAAAGTTGGCCAGCCGCCGACTTGTCCGAGGACTATAGGGTCGTCCCCACGACCCCCGGACTAGGTTGGCCAGCCGCCGACTTGTCCGACCACTATAGGGTCGTCCCCACGACCCCGGGTCTAGGTTGGCCAGCCGCCGACATGTCCGACGACTATTGGATCGTCCCCACGACCACGGGCCAAAGTTGGCCAGCCGCCGACATGTCCGAAGACTATAGGGTCGTCCCCACGACCCCGGGACTAGATTGGCCAGCCGCCTACATGTCCGACGACTATAGAGTCGTCCCCACGACACCGGGTCAAAGTTGGCCAGCCGCTGACATTTCCAACGACTATTGGGTCGTCCCCACGATCACAGGCCAATGTTGGCTAGCCGCCGACATGTCCGACGACTATAGGGTCGTCCCCACGACCCCGGGACTAGATTGGTCCGCCACCGTCATGTCCGACGACTATAGGGTCGTCCCCACGACCCCGGGACTAGATTGGCCCGCCACCGTCAAGTCCGACGACTATAGGGTCGTCCCCACGACCTCGGGACTAGGTTGGCCAGCCGCCGACATGTCCGACGACTATAATGTCGTCCCCACGACCCCGGGCCAATGTTGGCCAATCGCCGACATGTCCGACGACTATAGGGTCGTCCCTACGACCCCGGGCCAAAGCTGGCCAGCCGCCGACATGTCCGACGACTATTGGATCGTCCCCACGACCACGGGCCAAAGTTCGCCAGCCGCCGGCATGTACGACGACTATAGGGTCGTCCCCACGACCCCGGGCCAAAGATGTCCAGCCGCCGTCTTGTCCGACGACTATAGGGTCGTCCCCACGACCCCGGGACTAGATTGGCCCGCCACCGTCATGTCCATCGACTATCGGATCGTCCCCGCGACCACGGGCAAAAGTTGGCCAGCCGCCGACATGTACGACGACTATAGGGTCGTCCCCACGACCCCGGGCCAAAGATGTCCAGCCGCCGTCTTGTCCGACGACTATAGGGTCGTCCCCACGACCCCGGGACTAGATTGGCCCGCCACCGTTATGTCCGACGACTATAGGGTCGTCCCCACGACCACGGGCCAAAGTTGGCCAGCCGGCGACATGTCCGACGACTATAGGGTCATCCCCACGACCCCGGGACTAGGTTGGCCCGCCGGCGACTTGTCCGACGACTATAGGGTCGTCCCCACGACCCCGGGACTAGATTGGCCCGCCACCGTCATTTCCGACGACTATAGGGTCGTCCCCACGACCACGGGCCAAAGTTGGCCAGCCGCCGACATGTCCGACGACTATAGGGTCGTCCCCACGACCCGGGACTAGACTGGCCCGCCACCGACATGTCCGACGACTATAGAGTCGTCACCACGACCCCGGGCCAAAGTTGGCAAGCTGCCGACTTATCCGACGACTATAGGGTCGTCCCCACGACCCCGGGACTAGGTAGGCCCGCCGCCGACTTGTCCGACGACTATAGGGTCGTCCCCACGACCCCGGGACTAGATTGGCCCGCCACCGTTATGTCCGACGACTATAGGGTCCTCCCCACGACCACGGGCCAAAGTTGGCCAGCCGCCGACATGTCCGACGACTATAGGGTCGTCCCCACGACCCGGGACTAGACTGGCCCGCCACCGTCATGTCCGACGACTATAGGGTCGTCCCCACGACCCCCGGACTAGGTTGGCCGGCCGCCGACTTGTCTGACGACTATAGGGTCGTCCCCACGACCCCCGGACTAGGTGGGCTCGCCCCCGACTCGTCCGACGACTATAGGGTCGTTCCCACGACCCCGGGCCAAAGTTGGCAAACTGCCGACCTATCCGACGACTATAGGGTCGTCCCCACGACCGCGGGACTAGATTGGCTCGCCGCCGACTTGTCCGACGACTGTAGGGTCGTCCCCAAGACCCCGGGACTAGATTGGCCCGCCACCGTCATTTCCGACGACTATAGGGTCGTCTCCACGACCACGGGCCAAAGTTGGCCAGCCGCCGGCTTGTCCGACGACTATAGGGTCGTCCCCATGACCCGGGACTAGACTGGCCTGCCACCGTATAGTCCGACGACTATAGGGTCGTCCTCACGACCCCCGGACTAGGTTGGTACGCCGCCGACTTGTCCGACGAGTATAGGGTCCTCCCCACGACCACGGGCTAAAGTTGGCCAGCCGCCGACATGTCCGACGACTATAGGGTCGTCCCCACGACCCGGGACTAGACTGGCCCGCCACCGACATGTCCGACGACTATAGAGTGGTCCCCACGACCACGGGTCAATGTTGGCTCGCCGCCGACATGTCCGACGACTATAGGGTCGTCCCCACGACCCCTGGGCCAAAGTTGGCCAGCCGCCGGCTTGTCCGACGACTATAGGGTCGTCCCCACGACCCCCCGACTAGGTGGGCTCGCCTCCGACTTGTCCGACGACTATAGGGTCGTTCCCACGACCCCGGGCCAAAGTTGGCAAGCTGCCGACTTATCCGACGACTATAGGGTCGTCCCCACGACCCCGGGACTAGGTAGGCCCGCCGCCGACTTGTCCGACGACTATAGGGTCGTCCCCACGACCCCGGGACTAGATTGGCCCGCCACCGTTATGTCCGACGACTATAGGGTCGTCCCCACGACCCCGGGACTAGATTGGCCAGCCACCGTCATGTCGAACGACTCTAGTGTCGTCCCCACGACCCCGGGACAAGGTTGGCCCGCCGCCGACTTGTCCGACGACTATAGGGTCGTACCCACGACCCCGGGACTAGGCTGACAAGCCGCCAACATGTCCGACGACTATAGGGTCGTCCCGACGACCCCGGGCCAATGTTGGCCAATCACCAACATGTCCGACGACTATAGGGTCGTCCCTACGACCCCGGCACTAGATTGGCCGGCCACCGTCATGTCCAACGACTATAGGGTCGTCCCCACGACCCCGGGACTAGGTTGACAAGCCGCCAACATATCCGACGACTATACGGTCGTCCCCACGACCTCGGGACTAGGTCGGCCAGCCGCCGACATGTCCGACGACTATAGGGTCGTCCCCACGACGCCGGGAGTAGATTGGCCCGCCACCGTCATGTCCGACGACTATAGTGTCGTCCCCACGACCCCGGGACAAGGTTGGCCCGCCGCCGTCTTGTCCGACGACTATAGGGTCGTCCCCACGACCATGGGCCAAAGTTGGCCAATCGCCAACTTGTCCGACGACTATAGGGTCGTCCGTACGAACCCGGGAATAGATTGGCCCGCCACCGTCATGTCCGACGACAATAGGGTCGTCCCCACGACACCGGGCCAAAGTTGGCCAGCCGCTGACATGTCCAACGACTATAGGGTCGTCCCCACGACCACGGGCCAAAGTTGGCCAGCCGCCGACATGTCCGACGACTATTGGATCGTCCCCACGACCACGGGCCAAAGTTGGCCAGCCGCCGACATGTCCGACGACTATAGGGTCGGCCCCACGACCCCGGGACTAGATTGGTCCGCCACCGTCATGTCCGACGACTATAGGGTCGTCCCCATGACCCCGGGCCAAAGTTGGCAAGCCGCCGAAATGTCCGACGACTGTAGGGTCGTCCCCACGACCCCGGGACTAGATTGGCCCGCCACCGTGAAGTCCGACGACTATAGGGTCGTCCCCACGACCTCGGGACTAGGTTGGCCAGCCGCCGACATGTCCGATGACTATAGGGTCGTCCCCACGACCCCGGGCCAATGTTGGCCAATCGCCGACATGTCCGACGACTATGGGGTCGTCCCTACGACCCCGGGACTAGATTGGCCCGCCACCGTCATGTCCAACGACTATAGGGTCGTCCCCACGACCCCGGGCCAAAGTTGGCATGCCGCCGAAATGTCCGACGACTATAGGGTCGTCCCCACGACCCCGGGACTAGATTGGCCCGCCACCGTCATGTCCAACGACTATAGGGTCGTCCCCACGACCATGGGCAAATTTGGCAAGCCGCCGACATATCCGACGACTATAGGGTCGTCCCCACAACCCCGGGACTAGATTGGCCCGCCACCGTCAAGTCCGACGACTATAGGATCGTCTCCACGACCACGGCCCAAAGTTGGCCAGCCGCCGACATGTCCAACGACTATTGGGTCGTCCCCACGACCACGGGCCAAAGTTAGCCAGCCGCCGACATGTCCGACGACTATAGGGTCGTCCCCACGACCCCGGGACTAGATTGGCCCGCCAGCGACAAGTCCGACGACTATAGGGTCATCCCCACGACCTCGGGACTAGGTTGGCCAGCCGCAGACATGTCCGACGACTATAGGGTCGTCCCCACGACCCCGGGCCAATGTTGGCCAATCGCCGACATGTCCGACGACTATAGGGTCGTCCCCACGACCCCGGGACTAGGTTGGCTCGCCACCGTCATGTCCGACGACTATTGGATCGTCCCCACGACCACGGGCCAAAGTTGGCCAGCCGCCGACATGTCCGACGACTATAGGGTCGTCCCCACGACCTCGGGACTAGATTGGCCCGCCAACGTCATTCCGACGACTATAGGGTCGTCCCCACGACCCCGAGCCAAAGTTGGCAAGCCGCCGAAATGTCCGACGACTGTAGGTTCGTCCCCACAACCCCGGGACTACATTGGCCCGCCACCGTCAAGTCCGACGACTATAGAGTCGTCCCCGCGACCCCGGGCCAAAGTTGGCAAGCCGCCGAAATGTCCGACGACTGTAGGGTCGTCCCCACGACCACGGGCCAAAGTTGGCCAGACGCCGACATGTCCGACGACTATTGGGTCGTCCCCACGACCATGGGCCAAAGTTGGCCAGCCGCCGACATGTCCGACGACTATAGGGTCGTCCCCTCGACCCCGGGCCAATAATGGCCAATCGCCGACATGTCCGACGACTATAGGGTCGTACCTACTACCCCGGGACTCGATTGCCCCGGCACCGTCATGTCCAACGACTATCGGATCGTCCCCACGACCACGGGCCAAAGTTGGCCTGCCGCCGACATGTCCGACGACTATAGGGTCGTGCCCACGACCCGGGGACTAGATTGGCCCGCCGCCGACATGTCCGACGACTGTAGGGTTATCGCCACGACCCTGGGCCTATGTTGGCCTGCCGTCGACTTGCCCGACGACTATAGGGTCGTCCCCACGACCACGGGTCAAAGTTGGCCAGCCGCCGACTTGTCCGAGGACTATAGGGTCGTCCCCACGACCCCCGGACTAGGTTGAACAGCCGCCGACTTGTCCGACCACTATAGGGTCGTCCCCACGACCCCGGGTCTAGGTTGGCCAGCCGCCGACATGTCCGACGACAATCGGATCGTCCACACGACCACGCGCCAAAGTTGGCCAGCCGCCGACATGTCCGACGACTTTTGGATCGTCCCCACGACCACGGGCCAAAGTTGGCCAGCCGCCGACATGTCCGACGACTATAGGGTCGTCCCCACGACCCCGGGACTAGATTGGTCCGCCACCGTCATGTCCAACGACTATCGGATCGTCCCCACGACCACGGACCAAAGTTGGCCAGCCGCCGACATGTCCGACGACTATTGGGTCGTCCCCACGACTCCGGGCCAAAGTTGGCCAGCCGCTGACATGTCCAATGACTATAGGGTCGTCCCCACGACCACGGGCCAAAGTTGACCAGCTGCCGACATGTCCGACGACTATAGAGTCGTCCCCAAGACACCGGGTCAAAGTTGGCCAGCCGCTGACATTTCCAACGACTATTGGGTCGTCCCCACGATCACAGGCCAATGTTGGCTAGCCGCCGACATGTCCGACGACTATAGGGTCGTCCCCACGACCACGGGCCAAAGCTGGCCAGCCGCCGACATGTCCGACGACTATTGGATCGTCCCCACGACCACGGGCCAAAGTTGGCCAGCCGCCGACATGTCCGACGACTATAGGGTCGTCCCCACGACCCCGGGACCAGATTGGTCCGCCACCGTCATGTCCGACGACTATAGGGTCGTCCCCACGACCACGGGCCAAAGTTGGCCAGCCGCCGACTTGTCCGAGGACTATAGGGTCGTCCCCACGACCCCCGGACTAGGTTGGCCAGCCGCCGACTTGTCCGACCACTATAGGGTCGTCCCCACGACCCCGGGTCTAGGTTGGCCAGCCGCCGACATGTCCGACGACTATTGGATCGTCCCCACGACCACGGGCCAAAGTTGGCCAGCCGCCGACATGTCCGAAGACTATAGGGTCGTCCCCACGACCCCGGGACTAGATTGGCCAGCCGCCTACATGTCCGACGACTATAGAGTCGTCCCCACGACACCGGGTCAAAGTTGGCCAGCCGCTGACATTTCCAACGACTATTGGGTCGTCCCCACGATCACAGGCCAATGTTGGCTAGCCGCCGACATGTCCGACGACTATAGGGTCGTCCCCACGACCCCGGGACTAGATTGGTCCGCCACCGTCATGTCCGACGACTATAGGGTCGTCCCCACGACCCCGGGACTAGATTGGCCCGCCACCGTCAAGTCCGACGACTATAGGGTCGTCCCCACGACCTCGGGACTAGGTTGGCCAGCCGCCGACATGTCCGACGACTATAATGTCGTCCCCACGACCCCGGGCCAATGTTGGCCAATCGCCGACATGTCCGACGACTATAGGGTCGTCCCTACGACCCCGGGCCAAAGCTGGCCAGCCGCCGACATGTCCGACGACTATTGGATCGTCCCCACGACCACGGGCCAAAGTTCGCCAGCCGCCGGCATGTACGACGACTATAGGGTCGTCCCCACGACCCCGGGCCAAAGATGTCCAGCCGCCGTCTTGTCCGACGACTATAGGGTCGTCCCCACGACCCCGGGACTAGATTGGCCCGCCACCGTCATGTCCATCGACTATCGGATCGTCCCCGCGACCACGGGCAAAAGTTGGCCAGCCGCCGACATGTACGACGACTATAGGGTCGTCCCCACGACCCCGGGCCAAAGATGTCCAGCCGCCGTCTTGTCCGACGACTATAGGGTCGTCCCCACGACCCCGGGACTAGATTGGCCCGCCACCGTCATGTCCGACGACAATAGGGTCGTCCCCACGACCCCGGGTCTAGGATGGCCAGCCGCCGACATGTCCGAAGACTATAGAGTCGTCCCCACGACCACGGGCCAAAGTTGGCCAGCCGCCGACATGTCCGACGACTATAGGGTCGTCCCCACGACCCCGGGACTAGATTGGCCCGCCACCGTCATGTCCGACGACAATAGGGTCGTCCCCACGACCCCGGGTCTAGGATGGCCAGCCGCCGACATGTCCGAAGACTATAGAGTCGTCCCCACGACCACGGGCCAAAGTTGGCCAGCCGCCGACATGTCCGACGACTATAGGGTCGTCCCTACGACCTCGGGTCTAGATTGGCCCGCTACCGTCATGTCCGAAGACTACAGGGTCGTCCCCACGACCCCGGGACTAGATTGGCCCGCTAACGTCATGTCCGAAGACAATAGGGTCGTCCCCACGACCTCGGGACTAGATTGGCCCGCTACCGTCAAGTCCGACGACTATAGGGTCGTCCCACGACCCCGGGCCAAAGTTGGCAAGCCGCCGAAATGTCCGACGACTGTAGGGTCGTCCCCACGACCCCGGGACTAGATTGGCCCGCCACCGTCAAGTCCGACGACTATAGGGTCGTCCCCACGACCCCGGGTCCAGGTTGGCCAGCCGCCGACATTTCCGACGACTATAGAGTCGTCCCCACGACACCGGGCCAAAGTTGGCCAGCCGCCGACATGTCCGACGACTATAGGGTCGTCCCCACGACCCCGGGACAAGGTTGGCCCGCCGCCGACTTGTCCGACGACTGTAGGGTCGTCTCCACGACCCCGGGACTAGATTGGCCCGCCACCGTCAAGTCCGACGACTATAGGGTCGTCCCCACGACCCCGGGACTAGATTGGCCCGCCACCGTCATGTCCGACGACAATAGGGTCGTCCCCACGACCCCGGGTCTAGGTTGGCCAGCTGCCGACAGGTCCGACGACTATAGGGTCGTGCCCACGACCCCGGGCCAAAGTTGGCAAGCCGCCGACATGTCCGACGACTATAGGGTCGTCCCCACGACCCCTGGACTAGGTTGGCTCACCGCCGACTTCTCCGTCGACAATAGCGTCGTCCCCACGACCCCGGGCCAAAGTTGGCCAGCCGCCGACATGTCCGACGACTATAGGGTCGTCCGCACGACCCCGGGACTAGATTGGCCCGCCACCGTCATGTCCGACGACAATAGGGTCGTCCCCACGACCCCGGGTCTAGGTTGGCCAGCCGCCGACATGTCCGACGACTATAGAGTCGTCCCCACGACCACGGGCCAAAGTTGGCCAGCCGCCGACATGTCCGACGACTATAGGGTCGCCCCCACGACCCCGGGACTAGGTTGGCCAGCCGCCGACATGTCCGACGAATATGGGGTCGTCCCGACGACCCCGGGCCAATGTTGGCCAATCGCCAACATGTCCGACGACTATAGGGTCGTCCCCACGATCCCGGGACTAGATTGGCCAGCCACCGACATGTCCGACGACAATAGGGTCGTCCCCACGACCCCGGGTCTAGGTTGGCCAGCCGCCGACATGTCCGACGACTATAGAGTCGTCCCCACGACACCGGGCCAAAGTTGGACAACCGCCGACATGTCCGACGACTATAGGGTCGTCCCCACGACCTCGGGTCTAGATTGGCCCGCTACCGTCATGTCCGAAGACTGTAGGGTCGTCCCCACGACCACGGGACTAGATTGGCCCGCCACCGCCATGTCCGACGACAATGGGGTCGTCCCCACGACCCCGGGTCTAGGTTGGCCAGCCGCCGACATGTCCGACGACTATCGGATCGTCCCCACGACCACGGGCCAAAGTTGACCAGCCGCCGATATGTCCGACGACTATTGGATCGTCCCCACGACCACGCGCCAAAGTTGGCCAGCCGCCGACATGTCCGACGACTATAGGGTCGTCCCCACGACCCCGGGACTAGATTGGCCCGCCACCGTCAAGTCCGACGACTATAGGGTCGTCCCCACGACCCCGGGACTAGATTGGCCGGCCACCGTCATGTGCGACGACAATAGGGTCGTCCCCACGACCCCGGGTCTAGGTTGGCCAGCTGCCGACAGGTCCGACGACTATAGGGTCGTGCCCACGACCCCGGGCCAAAGTTGGCAAGCCGCCGACATGTCCGACGACTATAGGGTCGTCCCCACGACCCCGGGACTAGATTGGCCCGCCACCGTCAAGTCCGACGACTATAGGGTCGTCCCCACGACCCCGGGTCTAGGTTGGCCAGCCGCCGACATGTCCGACGACTATAGAGTCGTCCCCACGACACCGGGCCAAATTTGGACAACCGCCGACATGTCCGACGACTATAGGGTCGTCCCCACGACCTCGGGTCTAGATTGGCCCGCTACCGTCATGTCCGAAGACTGTAGGGTCGTCCCCACGACCCCGGGACTAGATTGGCCCGCCACCGTCATGTGCGACGACAATAGGGTCGTCCCCACGACCCCGGGTCTAGGTTGGCCAGCTGCCGACAGGTCCGACGACTATAGGGTCGTGCCCACGACCCCGGGCCAAAGTTGGCAAGCCGCCGACATGTCCGACGACTATAGAGTCGTCCCCACGACCCCGGGCCAAAGTTGGCCAGCCGCCGACATGTCCGACGACAATAGGGTCGTCCCCACGACCCCGGGACTAGATTGGCCCGCCACCGTCATGTCCGGCGACTGTCGGATCGTCCCCACGACTACGGGCCAAAGTTGGCCAGTCGCCGACATGTCCGACGACTATAGGGTTGACCCCACGACCCCGGGCCAATGTTGGCCAATCGCCGACATGTCCGACGACTATGGGGTCGTCCCTACGACCCCGGGACTAGGTTGGCCCGCCACCGTCATGTCCGACGACAATAGGGTCGTCCCCACGACCCCGGGACTTGATTGGCCCGACACCGTCAAGTCCGACGACTATAGGGTCGTCCCCACGACCAAGGGTCTAGGTTGGCCAGCCGCCGACATGTCCGACGACTATAGAGTCGTCCCCACGACCACGGGCCAAAGTTGGCCAGCCGCCGACATGTCCGACGACTATAGGGTCGTCCCCACGACCCCGGGACTAGGTTGGCCAGCCGCCGACATGTCCGACGAATATGGGGTCGTCCCGACGACCCCGGGCCAATGTTGGCCAATCGCCAACATGTCCGACGACTATAGGGTCGTCCCCACGATCCCGGGACTAGATTGGCCAGCCACCGACATGTCCGACGACAATAGGGTCGTCCCCACGACCCCGGGTCTAGGTTGGCCAGCCGCCGACATGTCCGACGACTATAGAGTCGTCCCCACGACACCGGGCCAAAGTTGGACAACCACCGACATGTCCGACGACTATAGGGTCGTCCCCACGACCTCGGGTCTAGATTGGCCCGCTACCGTCATGTCCGAAGACTGTAGGGTCGTCCCCACGACCACGGGACTAGATTGGCCCGCCACCGCCATGTCCGACGACAATGGGGTCGTCCCCACGACCCCGGGTCTAGGTTGGCCAGCCGCCGACATGTCCGACGACTATCGGATCGTCCCCACGACCACGGGCCAAAGTTGACCAGCCGCCGATATGTCCGACGACTATTGGATCGTCCCCACGACCACGCGCCAAAGTTGGCCAGCCGCCGACATGTCCGACGACTATAGGGTCGTCCCCACGACCCCGGGACTAGATTGGCCCGCCACCGTCAAGTCCGACGACTATAGGGTCGTCCCCACGACCCCGGGACTAGATTGGCCGGCCACCGTCATGTCCGACGACAATAGGGTCGTCCCCACGACCCCGGGTCTAGGTTGGCCAGCTGCCGACAGGTCCGACGACTATAGGGTCGTGCCCACGACCCCGGGCCAAAGTTGGCAAGCCGCCGACATGTCCGACGACTATAGGGTCGTCCCCACGACCCCGGGACTAGATTGGCCCGCCACCGTCAAGTCCGACGACTATAGGGTCGTCCCCACGACCCCGGGTCTAGGTTGGCCAGCCGCCGACATGTCCGACGACTATAGAGTCGTCCCCACGACACCGGGCCAAAGTTAGACAACCGCCGACATGTCCGACGACTATAGGGTCGTCCCCACGACCTCGGGTCTAGATTGGCCCGCTACCGTCATGTCCGAAGACTGTAGGGTCGTCCCCACGACCCCGGGACTAGATTGGCCCGCCACCGTCATGTGCGACGACAATAGGGTCGTCCCCACGACCCCGGGTCTAGGTTGGCCAGCTGCCGACAGGTCCGACGACTATAGGGTCGTGCCCACGACCCCGGGCCAAAGTTGGCAAGCCGCCGACATGTCCGACGACTATAGGGTCGTCCCCACGACCCCTGGACTAGGTTGGCTCACCGCCGACTTCTCCGTCGACAATAGCGTCGTCCCCACGACCCCGAGCCAATGTTGGCCAGCCGCCGACATTTCCGACGACTATAGAGTCTTCCCCACGACACCGGGCCAAATTTGGCCAGCCGCCGACATGTCCGACGACAATAGGGTCGTCCCCACGACCCCGGGACTAGATTGGCCCGCCACCGTCATGTCCGGCGACTGTCGGATCGTCCCCACGACTACGGGCCAAAGTTGGCCAGTCGCCGACATGTCCGACGACTATAGGGTTGACCCCACGACCCCGGGCCAATGTTGGCCAATCGCCGACATGTCCGACGACTATGGGGTCGTCCCTACGACCCCGGGACTAGGTTGGCCCGCCACCGTCATGTCCGACGACAATAGGGTCGTCCCCACGACCCCGGGACTTGATTGGCCCGACACCGTCAAGTCCGACGACTATAGGGTCGTCCCCACGACCAAGGGTCTAGGTTGGCCAGCCGCCGACATGTCCGACGACTATAGAGTCGTCCCCACGACCACGGGCCAAAGTTGGAAAGCCATCGACATGTCCGACGACTATTGGGTCGTCCCCACGACCCTGGGACCAGATTGGCCCGCCACCGTCATGTCCGACGACTATAGGGTCGTCCCCACGACCGCGGGCCAAAGATGTCCAGCCGCCGACATGTCCGACGACAATAGGGTCGTCCCCACGACCCCGGGACTAGATTGGCCCGCCACCGTCATGTCCGGCGACTGTCGGATCGTCCCCACGACTACGGGCCAAAGTTGGCCAGCCACCGACATGTCCGACGACTATAGGGTTGTCCCCACGACCCCGGGACTAGATTGGCCCGCCACCGTCATGTCCGACGACAATAGGGTCGTCCCCACGACCCCGGGCCAATGTTGGCCAGCCGCCGACCTGTCCGACGACTATAGGGTCGTCCCCACGACCACGGGCCAAAGTTGGCAAGCCGCCGAAATGTCCGACGACTGTAGGATCGTCCCCACGACCCCGGGACTAGATTGGCCCGCCACCGTCAAGTCCGACGACCTCGGGACAAGGTTGGCCAGCCGCCGACATGTCCGACGACTATAGGGTCGCCCCCACGACCTCAGGACTAGTTTGGCCAGCCGCCGACATGTCCGACGACTATAGGGTCGTCCCCACAACCCCGGGACTAGATTGGTCCGCCACCGTCATGTCCAACGATTATAGGGTCGTCCCCACGACCCCAGGACTAGATTGGCCCGCCACCGTCATGTCCGACGATTATAGGGTCGTCCCCACGACCCCGGGACAAGCTTGGCCCGCCGCCGACTTGTCCGACGACTATAGGGTCGTCCCCACGACCCCGGGACTAGATTGGCCCGCCACCGTCATGTCCGACGACAATAGGGTCGTCCCCACGACCCCGGGACTAGATTGGCCCGACACCGTCAAGTCCGACGACTATAGGGTCGTCCCCACGACCACGGGCCAAAGTTGGCCAGCCGCCGACATGTCCGACGACTATAGGGTCGTCCCCACGACCCCGGGACTAGATTGGCCCGCCACCGTCATGTCCGGCGACTGTCGGATCGTCCCCACGACTACGAGCCAAAGTTGGCCAGCCGCCGACATGTCCGACGACTATAGGGTTGACCCCACGACCCCGGGACTAGAATGGCCGGCCACCGTCATGTCCAACGACTATCGGATCGTCCCCACGACCCCGGGACTAGATTGGCCCGACACCGTCAAGTCCGACGACTATAGGGTCGTCCCCACGACCACGGACCAAAGTTGGCCAGCCGCCGACATGTCCGACGACTATAGGGTCGTCCCCATGACCCCGGGACTAGATTGGCTCACCGCCGACTTCTCCGTCGACAATAGCGTCGTCCCCACGACCCCGGGCCAATGTTGGCCAGCTGCCGACATTTCCGACGACTATAGAGTCCTCCCCACGACACCGGGCCAAATTTGGCCAGCCGCCGACATGTCCGACGACTATTGGGTCGTCCCCACGACCACGGGCCAAAGTTGGCCAGCCGCCGACATGTCCGACGACTATAGGGTCGTCCCCACGACCCCGGGACTAGAATGGCCCGCCACCGTCATGTCCAACGACTATCGGATCGTCCCCACGACCACGGGCCAAAGTTGGCCAGCCGCCGACATGTCCGACGACTATTGGGTCGTCCCCACGACCACGGGCCAAAGTTGGAAAGCCATCGACATGTCCGACGACTATTGGGTCGTCCCCACGACCCTGGGACCAGATTGGCCCGCCACCGTCATGTCCGACGACTATAGGGTCGTCCCCACGACCGCGGGCCAAAGATGTCCAGCCGCCGACATGTCCGACGACAATAGGGTCGTCCCCACGACCCCGGGACTAGATTGGCCCGCCACCGTCATGTCCGGCGACTGTCGGATCGTCCCCACGACTACGGGCCAAAGTTGGCCAGCCACCGACATGTCCGACGACTATAGGGTCGTCCCCACGACCCCGGGACTTGATTGGCCCGACACCGTCAAGTCCGACGACTATATGGTCGTCCCCACGACCGCGGGCCAAAGATGTCCAGCCGCCGACATGTCCGACGACAATAGGGTCGTCCCCACGACCCCGGGACTAGATTGGCCCGCCACCGTCATGTCCGGCGACTGTCGGATCGTCCCCACGACTACGGGCCAAAGTTGGCCAGCCACCGACATGTCCGACGACTATAGGGTCGTCCCCACGACCCCGGGACTAGATTGGCCCGACACCGTCAAGTCCGACGACTATAGGGTCGTCCCCACGACCACGGACCAAAGTTGGCCAGCCGCCGACATGTCCGACGACTATAGGGTCGTCCTCATGACCCCGGGACTAGATTGGCTCACCGCCGACTTCTCCGTCGACAATAGCGTCGTCCCCACGACCCCGGGCCAATGTTGGCCAGCTGCCGACATTTCCGACGACTATAGAGTCCTCCCCACGACACCGGGCCAAATTTGGCCAGCCGCCGACATGTCCGACGACTATTGGGTCGTCCCCACGACCACGGGCCAAAGTTGGCCAGCCGCCGACATGTCCGACGACTATAGGGTCGTCCCCACGACCCCGGGACTAGATTGGCCCGACACCGTCAAGTCCGACGACTATAGGGTCGTCCCCACGACCCCGGGCCAAAGTTGGTCAGCCGCCGAAATGTCCGACGACTATAGGGTAGTCCCCACGACCCCGGACCAAAGTTGGCAAGCCGCTGAAATGTCCGACGGCTTTAGGGATGTCCCCACGACCCCGGGACTACATTGGCCCGCCACCGTCAAGTCCGACGACTATAGGGTCGTCCCCTGGACCTCGGGACTAGATTGGCCCGCCACCGTCAAGTCCGACGACTATAGGGTCGTCCCCACGACCTCGGGACTAGGTTGGCCGGCCGCCGACATGTCCGACCACTATTGGGTCGTCCCCACGACACCGGGCCAAAGTTGGCCAGCCGCCGACATGTCCGACGACTATAGAGTCGTCCCCACGACACCGGTCCAAAGTTGGCCAGCCGCCGACATGTCCGACGACTATAGGGTCGTCCCCACGACCCCGGGACTAGATTGGCCCGCCACCGTCATGTCCAACGACTATAGGGCCGTCCCCACAACCACGGGCCAAAGTTGGCCAGCCGCCGAAATGTCCGACGACTGTAGGGTCGTCCCCACGACCCCGGGACTAGATTGGCCCGCCACCGTCAAGTCCGACGACTATAGGGTCGTCCCCACGACCTCGGGACTAGGTTGGCCGGCCGCCGACATGTCCGACCACTATTGGGTCGTCCCCACGACACCGGGCCAAAGTTGGCCAGCCGCCGACATGTCCGACGACTATAGGGTCGTCCCCACGACCCCGGGACTTGATTGGCCCGACACCGTCAAGTCCGACGACTATAGGGTCGTCCCCACGACCACGGGTCTAGGTTGGCCAGCCGCCGACATGTCCGACGACTATAGAGTCGTCCCCACGACCACGGGCCAAAGTTGGAAAGCCATCGACATGTCCGACGACAATAGGGTCGTCCCCACGACCCCGGGACTAGATTGGCCCGCCACCGTCATGTCCGGCGACTGTCGGATCGTCCCCACGACTACGGGCCAAAGTTGGCCAGCCACCGACATGTCCGACGACTATAGGGTTGTCCCCACGACCCCGGGACTAGATTGGCCCGCCACCGTCAAGTCCGACGACTATAGGGTCGTCCCCACGACCCCGGGACTAGATTGGCCCGCCACCGTCATGTCCGACGACAATAGGGTCGTCCCCACGACCCCGGGTCTAGGTTGGCCAGCTGCCGACAGGTCCGACGACTATAGGGTCGTGCCCACGACCCCGGGCCAAAGTTGGCAAGCCGCCGACATGTCCGACGACTATAGGGTCGTCCCCACGACCCCTGGACTAGGTTGGCTCACCGCCGACTTCTCCGTCGACAATAGCGTCGTCCCCACGACCCCGGGCCAAAGTTGGCCAGCCGCCGACATGTCCGACGACTATAGGGTCGTCCGCACGACCCCGGGACTAGATTGGCCCGCCACCGTCATGTCCGACGACAATAGGGTCGTCCCCACGACCCCGGGTCTAGGTTGGCCAGCCGCCGACATGTCCGACGACTATAGAGTCGTCCCCACGACCACGGGCCAAAGTTGGCCAGCCGCCGACATGTCCGACGACTATAGGGTCGTCCCCACGACCCCGGGACTAGGTTGGCCAGCCGCCGACATGTCCGACGAATATGGGGTCGTCCCGACGACCCCGGGCCAATGTTGGCCAATCGCCAACATGTCCGACGACTATAGGGTCGTCCCCACGATCCCGGGACTAGATTGGCCAGCCACCGACATGTCCGACGACAATAGGGTCGTCCCCACGACCCCGGGTCTAGGTTGGCCAGCCGCCGACATGTCCGACGACTATAGAGTCGTCCCCACGACACCGGGCCAAAGTTGGACAACCGCCGACATGTCCGACGACTATAGGGTCGTCCCCACGACCTCGGGTCTAGATTGGCCCGCTACCGTCATGTCCGAAGACTGTAGGGTCGTCCCCACGACCACGGGACTAGATTGGCCCGCCACCGCCATGTCCGACGACAATGGGGTCGTCCCCACGACCCCGGGTCTAGGTTGGCCAGCCGCCGACATGTCCGACGACTATCGGATCGTCCCCACGACCACGGGCCAAAGTTGACCAGCCGCCGATATGTCCGACGACTATTGGATCGTCCCCACGACCACGCGCCAAAGTTGGCCAGCCGCCGACATGTCCGACGACTATAGGGTCGTCCCCACGACCCCGGGACTAGATTGGCCCGCCACCGTCAAGTCCGACGACTATAGGGTCGTCCCCACGACCCCGGGACTAGATTGGCCGGCCACCGTCATGTGCGACGACAATAGGGTCGTCCCCACGACCCCGGGTCTAGGTTGGCCAGCTGCCGACAGGTCCGACGACTATAGGGTCGTGCCCACGACCCCGGGCCAAAGTTGGCAAGCCGCCGACATGTCCGACGACTATAGGGTCGTCCCCACGACCCCGGGACTAGATTGGCCCGCCACCGTCAAGTCCGACGACTATAGGGTCGTCCCCACGACCCCGGGTCTAGGTTGGCCAGCCGCCGACATGTCCGACGACTATAGAGTCGTCCCCACGACACCGGGCCAAATTTGGACAACCGCCGACATGTCCGACGACTATAGGGTCGTCCCCACGACCTCGGGTCTAGATTGGCCCGCTACCGTCATGTCCGAAGACTGTAGGGTCGTCCCCACGACCCCGGGACTAGATTGGCCCGCCACCGTCATGTGCGACGACAATAGGGTCGTCCCCACGACCCCGGGTCTAGGTTGGCCAGCTGCCGACAGGTCCGACGACTATAGGGTCGTGCCCACGACCCCGGGCCAAAGTTGGCAAGCCGCCGACATGTCCGACGACTATAGAGTCGTCCCCACGACCCCGGGCCAAAGTTGGCCAGCCGCCGACATGTCCGACGACAATAGGGTCGTCCCCACGACCCCGGGACTAGATTGGCCCGCCACCGTCATGTCCGGCGACTGTCGGATCGTCCCCACGACTACGGGCCAAAGTTGGCCAGTCGCCGACATGTCCGACGACTATAGGGTTGACCCCACGACCCCGGGCCAATGTTGGCCAATCGCCGACATGTCCGACGACTATGGGGTCGTCCCTACGACCCCGGGACTAGGTTGGCCCGCCACCGTCATGTCCGACGACAATAGGGTCGTCCCCACGACCCCGGGACTTGATTGGCCCGACACCGTCAAGTCCGACGACTATAGGGTCGTCCCCACGACCAAGGGTCTAGGTTGGCCAGCCGCCGACATGTCCGACGACTATAGAGTCGTCCCCACGACCACGGGCCAAAGTTGGCCAGCCGCCGACATGTCCGACGACTATAGGGTCGTCCCCACGACCCCGGGACTAGGTTGGCCAGCCGCCGACATGTCCGACGAATATGGGGTCGTCCCGACGACCCCGGGCCAATGTTGGCCAATCGCCAACATGTCCGACGACTATAGGGTCGTCCCCACGATCCCGGGACTAGATTGGCCAGCCACCGACATGTCCGACGACAATAGGGTCGTCCCCACGACCCCGGGTCTAGGTTGGCCAGCCGCCGACATGTCCGACGACTATAGAGTCGTCCCCACGACACCGGGCCAAAGTTGGACAACCACCGACATGTCCGACGACTATAGGGTCGTCCCCACGACCTCGGGTCTAGATTGGCCCGCTACCGTCATGTCCGAAGACTGTAGGGTCGTCCCCACGACCACGGGACTAGATTGGCCCGCCACCGCCATGTCCGACGACAATGGGGTCGTCCCCACGACCCCGGGTCTAGGTTGGCCAGCCGCCGACATGTCCGACGACTATCGGATCGTCCCCACGACCACGGGCCAAAGTTGACCAGCCGCCGATATGTCCGACGACTATTGGATCGTCCCCACGACCACGCGCCAAAGTTGGCCAGCCGCCGACATGTCCGACGACTATAGGGTCGTCCCCACGACCCCGGGACTAGATTGGCCCGCCACCGTCAAGTCCGACGACTATAGGGTCGTCCCCACGACCCCGGGACTAGATTGGCCGGCCACCGTCATGTCCGACGACAATAGGGTCGTCCCCACGACCCCGGGTCTAGGTTGGCCAGCTGCCGACAGGTCCGACGACTATAGGGTCGTGCCCACGACCCCGGGCCAAAGTTGGCAAGCCGCCGACATGTCCGACGACTATAGGGTCGTCCCCACGACCCCGGGACTAGATTGGCCCGCCACCGTCAAGTCCGACGACTATAGGGTCGTCCCCACGACCCCGGGTCTAGGTTGGCCAGCCGCCGACATGTCCGACGACTATAGAGTCGTCCCCACGACACCGGGCCAAAGTTAGACAACCGCCGACATGTCCGACGACTATAGGGTCGTCCCCACGACCTCGGGTCTAGATTGGCCCGCTACCGTCATGTCCGAAGACTGTAGGGTCGTCCCCACGACCCCGGGACTAGATTGGCCCGCCACCGTCATGTGCGACGACAATAGGGTCGTCCCCACGACCCCGGGTCTAGGTTGGCCAGCTGCCGACAGGTCCGACGACTATAGGGTCGTGCCCACGACCCCGGGCCAAAGTTGGCAAGCCGCCGACATGTCCGACGACTATAGGGTCGTCCCCACGACCCCTGGACTAGGTTGGCTCACCGCCGACTTCTCCGTCGACAATAGCGTCGTCCCCACGACCCCGAGCCAATGTTGGCCAGCCGCCGACATTTCCGACGACTATAGAGTCTTCCCCACGACACCGGGCCAAATTTGGCCAGCCGCCGACATGTCCGACGACAATAGGGTCGTCCCCACGACCCCGGGACTAGATTGGCCCGCCACCGTCATGTCCGGCGACTGTCGGATCGTCCCCACGACTACGGGCCAAAGTTGGCCAGTCGCCGACATGTCCGACGACTATAGGGTTGACCCCACGACCCCGGGCCAATGTTGGCCAATCGCCGACATGTCCGACGACTATGGGGTCGTCCCTACGACCCCGGGACTAGGTTGGCCCGCCACCGTCATGTCCGACGACAATAGGGTCGTCCCCACGACCCCGGGACTTGATTGGCCCGACACCGTCAAGTCCGACGACTATAGGGTCGTCCCCACGACCAAGGGTCTAGGTTGGCCAGCCGCCGACATGTCCGACGACTATAGAGTCGTCCCCACGACCACGGGCCAAAGTTGGAAAGCCATCGACATGTCCGACGACTATTGGGTCGTCCCCACGACCCTGGGACCAGATTGGCCCGCCACCGTCATGTCCGACGACTATAGGGTCGTCCCCACGACCGCGGGCCAAAGATGTCCAGCCGCCGACATGTCCGACGACAATAGGGTCGTCCCCACGACCCCGGGACTAGATTGGCCCGCCACCGTCATGTCCGGCGACTGTCGGATCGTCCCCACGACTACGGGCCAAAGTTGGCCAGCCACCGACATGTCCGACGACTATAGGGTTGTCCCCACGACCCCGGGACTAGATTGGCCCGCCACCGTCATGTCCGACGACAATAGGGTCGTCCCCACGACCCCGGGCCAATGTTGGCCAGCCGCCGACCTGTCCGACGACTATAGGGTCGTCCCCACGACCACGGGCCAAAGTTGGCAAGCCGCCGAAATGTCCGACGACTGTAGGATCGTCCCCACGACCCCGGGACTAGATTGGCCCGCCACCGTCAAGTCCGACGACCTCGGGACAAGGTTGGCCAGCCGCCGACATGTCCGACGACTATAGGGTCGCCCCCACGACCTCAGGACTAGTTTGGCCAGCCGCCGACATGTCCGACGACTATAGGGTCGTCCCCACAACCCCGGGACTAGATTGGTCCGCCACCGTCATGTCCAACGATTATAGGGTCGTCCCCACGACCCCAGGACTAGATTGGCCCGCCACCGTCATGTCCGACGATTATAGGGTCGTCCCCACGACCCCGGGACAAGCTTGGCCCGCCGCCGACTTGTCCGACGACTATAGGGTCGTCCCCACGACCCCGGGACTAGATTGGCCCGCCACCGTCATGTCCGACGACAATAGGGTCGTCCCCACGACCCCGGGACTAGATTGGCCCGACACCGTCAAGTCCGACGACTATAGGGTCGTCCCCACGACCACGGGCCAAAGTTGGCCAGCCGCCGACATGTCCGACGACTATAGGGTCGTCCCCACGACCCCGGGACTAGATTGGCCCGCCACCGTCATGTCCGGCGACTGTCGGATCGTCCCCACGACTACGAGCCAAAGTTGGCCAGCCGCCGACATGTCCGACGACTATAGGGTTGACCCCACGACCCCGGGACTAGAATGGCCGGCCACCGTCATGTCCAACGACTATCGGATCGTCCCCACGACCCCGGGACTAGATTGGCCCGACACCGTCAAGTCCGACGACTATAGGGTCGTCCCCACGACCACGGACCAAAGTTGGCCAGCCGCCGACATGTCCGACGACTATAGGGTCGTCCCCATGACCCCGGGACTAGATTGGCTCACCGCCGACTTCTCCGTCGACAATAGCGTCGTCCCCACGACCCCGGGCCAATGTTGGCCAGCTGCCGACATTTCCGACGACTATAGAGTCCTCCCCACGACACCGGGCCAAATTTGGCCAGCCGCCGACATGTCCGACGACTATTGGGTCGTCCCCACGACCACGGGCCAAAGTTGGCCAGCCGCCGACATGTCCGACGACTATAGGGTCGTCCCCACGACCCCGGGACTAGAATGGCCCGCCACCGTCATGTCCAACGACTATCGGATCGTCCCCACGACCACGGGCCAAAGTTGGCCAGCCGCCGACATGTCCGACGACTATTGGGTCGTCCCCACGACCACGGGCCAAAGTTGGAAAGCCATCGACATGTCCGACGACTATTGGGTCGTCCCCACGACCCTGGGACCAGATTGGCCCGCCACCGTCATGTCCGACGACTATAGGGTCGTCCCCACGACCGCGGGCCAAAGATGTCCAGCCGCCGACATGTCCGACGACAATAGGGTCGTCCCCACGACCCCGGGACTAGATTGGCCCGCCACCGTCATGTCCGGCGACTGTCGGATCGTCCCCACGACTACGGGCCAAAGTTGGCCAGCCACCGACATGTCCGACGACTATAGGGTCGTCCCCACGACCCCGGGACTTGATTGGCCCGACACCGTCAAGTCCGACGACTATATGGTCGTCCCCACGACCGCGGGCCAAAGATGTCCAGCCGCCGACATGTCCGACGACAATAGGGTCGTCCCCACGACCCCGGGACTAGATTGGCCCGCCACCGTCATGTCCGGCGACTGTCGGATCGTCCCCACGACTACGGGCCAAAGTTGGCCAGCCACCGACATGTCCGACGACTATAGGGTCGTCCCCACGACCCCGGGACTAGATTGGCCCGACACCGTCAAGTCCGACGACTATAGGGTCGTCCCCACGACCACGGACCAAAGTTGGCCAGCCGCCGACATGTCCGACGACTATAGGGTCGTCCTCATGACCCCGGGACTAGATTGGCTCACCGCCGACTTCTCCGTCGACAATAGCGTCGTCCCCACGACCCCGGGCCAATGTTGGCCAGCTGCCGACATTTCCGACGACTATAGAGTCCTCCCCACGACACCGGGCCAAATTTGGCCAGCCGCCGACATGTCCGACGACTATTGGGTCGTCCCCACGACCACGGGCCAAAGTTGGCCAGCCGCCGACATGTCCGACGACTATAGGGTCGTCCCCACGACCCCGGGACTAGATTGGCCCGACACCGTCAAGTCCGACGACTATAGGGTCGTCCCCACGACCCCGGGCCAAAGTTGGTCAGCCGCCGAAATGTCCGACGACTATAGGGTAGTCCCCACGACCCCGGACCAAAGTTGGCAAGCCGCTGAAATGTCCGACGGCTTTAGGGATGTCCCCACGACCCCGGGACTACATTGGCCCGCCACCGTCAAGTCCGACGACTATAGGGTCGTCCCCTGGACCTCGGGACTAGATTGGCCCGCCACCGTCAAGTCCGACGACTATAGGGTCGTCCCCACGACCTCGGGACTAGGTTGGCCGGCCGCCGACATGTCCGACCACTATTGGGTCGTCCCCACGACACCGGGCCAAAGTTGGCCAGCCGCCGACATGTCCGACGACTATAGAGTCGTCCCCACGACACCGGTCCAAAGTTGGCCAGCCGCCGACATGTCCGACGACTATAGGGTCGTCCCCACGACCCCGGGACTAGATTGGCCCGCCACCGTCATGTCCAACGACTATAGGGCCGTCCCCACAACCACGGGCCAAAGTTGGCCAGCCGCCGAAATGTCCGACGACTGTAGGGTCGTCCCCACGACCCCGGGACTAGATTGGCCCGCCACCGTCAAGTCCGACGACTATAGGGTCGTCCCCACGACCTCGGGACTAGGTTGGCCGGCCGCCGACATGTCCGACCACTATTGGGTCGTCCCCACGACACCGGGCCAAAGTTGGCCAGCCGCCGACATGTCCGACGACTATAGGGTCGTCCCCACGACCCCGGGACTTGATTGGCCCGACACCGTCAAGTCCGACGACTATAGGGTCGTCCCCACGACCACGGGTCTAGGTTGGCCAGCCGCCGACATGTCCGACGACTATAGAGTCGTCCCCACGACCACGGGCCAAAGTTGGAAAGCCATCGACATGTCCGACGACAATAGGGTCGTCCCCACGACCCCGGGACTAGATTGGCCCGCCACCGTCATGTCCGGCGACTGTCGGATCGTCCCCACGACTACGGGCCAAAGTTGGCCAGCCACCGACATGTCCGACGACTATAGGGTTGTCCCCACGACCCCGGGACTAGATTGGCCCGCCACCGTCATGTCCGACGACAATAGGGTCGTCCCCACGACCCCGGGCCAATGTTGGCCAATCGCCGACATGTCCGACGACTATAGGGTCGTCCCTACGACCCCGGGACTAGATTGGCCCGCCAACGTCATGTCCGACGACAATAGGGTCGTCCCCACGACCCCGGGTCCAGGTTGGCCAGCCGCCGACCTGTCCGACGACTATTGGGTCGTCCCCACGACCACGGGCCAAAGTTGGCAAGCCGCCGAAATGTCCGACGACCTCGGGACAAGGTTGGCCAGCCGCCGACATGTCCGACGACTATAGGGTCGCCCCCACGACCTCAGGACTAGTTTGGCCAGCCGCCGACATGTCCGACGACTATATCGTCGTCCCCACAACCCCGGGACTAGATTGGTCCGCCACCGTCATGTCCAACGATTATAGGGTCGTCCCCACGACCCCGGGACTAGATTGGCCCGCCACCGTCATGTCCGACGATTATAGGGTCGTCCCCACGACCCCGGGACAAGCTTGGCCCGCCGCCGACAGGTCCGACGACTATAGAGTCGTCCCCACGACACCGGGCCAAACTTGGCCAGCCGCCGACATGTCCGACGACTATAGGGTCGTCCCCACGACCCGGGACTAGATTGGCCCGCCACCGTCATGTCCAACGACTATCGGATCGTCCCCACGACCACGGGCAAAAGTTGGCCAGCCGCCGACATGTCCGACGACTATTGGGTCGTCCCCACGACCACGGGCCTAGAATGGCCCGCCACCGTCATGTCCAACGACTATCGGATCGTCCCCACGACCACGGGCCAAAGGTGGCCAGCCGCCGACATGTCCGACGACTATCGGATCGTCCCCACGACCACGGGCAAAAGTTGGCCAGCCGCCGACATGTCCGACGACTATTGGGTCGTCCCCACGACCACGGGCAAAAGTTGGCCAGCCGCCGACATGTCCGACGACTATTGGGTCGCCCCACGACCACGGGCCAAAGTTGGCCAGCCGCCGACATGTCCGACGACTATAGGGTCGTCCGCACGACCCCGGGACTAGATTGGCCCGCCACCGTCATGTCCGACGACAATAGGGTCGTCCCCACGACCCCGGGTCTAGGTTGGCCAGCCGCCGACATGTCCGACGACTATAGAGTCGTCCCCACGACCACGGGCCAAAGTTGGCCAGCCGCCGACATGTCCGACGACTATAGGGTCGTCCCCACGACCCCGGGACTAGGCTGACCTGCCGCCAACATGTCCGACGACTACAGGGTCGTCCCCACGACCCAGGGCAAAAGTTGGCCAGCCGCCGACTTGTCCGACGAGTATAGGGTCGTCCCCACGACGCCGGGAGTAGATTGGCCCGCCACCGTATTGTCCGACGACTAGAGGGTCGTCTTTACGACCACGGGCCAAAGTTGGCCAGCCCCCGACATGTCCGACGACTATTGGATCGTCCCCACGACCACGGGCCAAAGTTGGCCAGCCGCCGACATGTCCGACGACTATAGGGTCGTCCCCACGACCCCGGGACTAGGTTGGCCAGCCGCCGACATGTCCGACGAATATGGGGTCGTCCCGACGACCCCGGGCCAATGTTGGCCAATCGCCAACATGTCCGACGACTATAGGGTCGTCCCCACGATCCCGGGACTAGATTGGCCAGCCACCGACATGTCCGACGACAATAGGGTCGTCCCCACGACCCCGGGTCTAGGTTGGCCAGCCGCCGACATGTCCGACGACTATAGAGTCGTCCCCACGACACCGGGCCAAAGTTGGACAACCGCCGACATGTCCGACGACTATAGGGTCGTCCCCACGACCTCGGGTCTAGATTGGCCCGCTACCGTCATGTCCGAAGACTGTAGGGTCGTCCCCACGACCACGGGACTAGATTGGCCCGCCACCGCCATGTCCGACGACAATGGGGTCGTCCCCACGACCCCGGGTCTAGGTTGGCCAGCCGCCGACATGTCCGACGACTATCGGATCGTCCCCACGACCACGGGCCAAAGTTGACCAGCCGCCGATATGTCCGACGACTATTGGATCGTCCCCACGACCACGCGCCAAAGTTGGCCAGCCGCCGACATGTCCGACGACTATAGGGTCGTCCCCACGACCCCGGGACTAGATTGGCCCGCCACCGTCAAGTCCGACGACTATAGGGTCGTCCCCACGACCCCGGGACTAGATTGGCCCGCCACCGTCATGTCCGACGACAATAGGGTCGTCCCCACGACCCCGGGTCTAGGTTGGCCAGCTGCCGACAGGTCCGACGACTATAGGGTCGTGCCCACGACCCCGGGTCTAGGTTGGCCAGCCGCCGACATGTCCGACGACTATAGAGTCGTCCCCACGACACCGGGCCAAAGTTGGACAACCGCCGACATGTCCGACGACTATAGGGTCGTCCCCACGACCTCGGGTCTAGATTGGCCCGCTACCGTCATGTCCGAAGACTGTAGGGTCGTCCCCACGACCCCGGGACTAGATTGGCCCGCCACCGTCATGTGCGACGACAATAGGGTCGTCCCCACGACCCCGGGTCTAGGTTGGCCAGCTGCCGACAGGTCCGACGACTATAGGGTCGTGCCCACGACCCCGGGCCAAAGTTGGCAAGCCGCCGACATGTCCGACGACTATAGGGTCGTCCCCACGACCCCTGGACTAGGTTGGCTCACCGCCGACTTCTCCGTCGACAATAGCGTCGTCCCCACGACCCCGAGCCAATGTTGGCCAGCCGCCGACATTTCCGACGACTATAGAGTCTTCCCCACGACACCGGGCCAAATTTGGCCAGCCGCCGACATGTCCGACGACAATAGGGTCGTCCCCACGACCCCGGGACTAGATTGGCCCGCCACCGTCATGTCCGGCGACTGTCGGATCGTCCCCACGACTACGGGCCAAAGTTGGCCAGTCGCCGACATGTCCGACGACTATAGGGTTGACCCCACGACCCCGGGCCAATGTTGGCCAATCGCCGACATGTCCGACGACTATGGGGTCGTCCCTACGACCCCGGGACTAGGTTGGCCCGCCACCGTCATGTCCGACGACAATAGGGTCGTCCCCACGACCCCGGGACTTGATTGGCCCGACACCGTCAAGTCCGACGACTATAGGGTCGTCCCCACGACCAAGGGTCTAGGTTGGCCAGCCGCCGACATGTCCGACGACTATAGAGTCGTCCCCACGACCACGGGCCAAAGTTGGAAAGCCATCGACATGTCCGACGACTATTGGGTCGTCCCCACGACCCTGGGACCAGATTGGCCCGCCACCGTCATGTCCGACGACTATAGGGTCGTCCCCACGACCGCGGGCCAAAGATGTCCAGCCGCCGACATGTCCGACGACAATAGGGTCGTCCCCACGACCCCGGGACTAGATTGGCCCGCCACCGTCATGTCCGGCGACTGTCGGATCGTCCCCACGACTACGGGCCAAAGTTGGCCAGCCACCGACATGTCCGACGACTATAGGGTTGTCCCCACGACCCCGGGACTAGATTGGCCCGCCACCGTCATGTCCGACGACAATAGGGTCGTCCCCACGACCCCGGGCCAATGTTGGCCAGCCGCCGACCTGTCCGACGACTATAGGGTCGTCCCCACGACCACGGGCCAAAGTTGGCAAGCCGCCGAAATGTCCGACGACTGTAGGATCGTCCCCACGACCCCGGGACTAGATTGGCCCGCCACCGTCAAGTCCGACGACCTCGGGACAAGGTTGGCCAGCCGCCGACATGTCCGACGACTATAGGGTCGCCCCCACGACCTCAGGACTAGTTTGGCCAGCCGCCGACATGTCCGACGACTATAGGGTCGTCCCCACAACCCCGGGACTAGATTGGTCCGCCACCGTCATGTCCAACGATTATAGGGTCGTCCCCACGACCCCAGGACTAGATTGGCCCGCCACCGTCATGTCCGACGATTATAGGGTCGTCCCCACGACCCCGGGACAAGCTTGGCCCGCCGCCGACTTGTCCGACGACTATAGGGTCGTCCCCACGACCCCGGGACTAGATTGGCCCGCCACCGTCATGTCCGACGACAATAGGGTCGTCCCCACGACCCCGGGACTAGATTGGCCCGACACCGTCAAGTCCGACGACTATAGGGTCGTCCCCACGACCACGGGCCAAAGTTGGCCAGCCGCCGACATGTCCGACGACTATAGGGTCGTCCCCACGACCCCGGGACTAGATTGGCCCGCCACCGTCATGTCCGGCGACTGTCGGATCGTCCCCACGACTACGAGCCAAAGTTGGCCAGCCGCCGACATGTCCGACGACTATAGGGTTGACCCCACGACCCCGGGACTAGAATGGCCGGCCACCGTCATGTCCAACGACTATCGGATCGTCCCCACGACCCCGGGACTAGATTGGCCCGACACCGTCAAGTCCGACGACTATAGGGTCGTCCCCACGACCACGGACCAAAGTTGGCCAGCCGCCGACATGTCCGACGACTATAGGGTCGTCCCCATGACCCCGGGACTAGATTGGCTCACCGCCGACTTCTCCGTCGACAATAGCGTCGTCCCCACGACCCCGGGCCAATGTTGGCCAGCTGCCGACATTTCCGACGACTATAGAGTCCTCCCCACGACACCGGGCCAAATTTGGCCAGCCGCCGACATGTCCGACGACTATTGGGTCGTCCCCACGACCACGGGCCAAAGTTGGCCAGCCGCCGACATGTCCGACGACTATAGGGTCGTCCCCACGACCCCGGGACTAGAATGGCCCGCCACCGTCATGTCCAACGACTATCGGATCGTCCCCACGACCACGGGCCAAAGTTGGCCAGCCGCCGACATGTCCGACGACTATTGGGTCGTCCCCACGACCACGGGCCAAAGTTGGAAAGCCATCGACATGTCCGACGACTATTGGGTCGTCCCCACGACCCTGGGACCAGATTGGCCCGCCACCGTCATGTCCGACGACTATAGGGTCGTCCCCACGACCGCGGGCCAAAGATGTCCAGCCGCCGACATGTCCGACGACAATAGGGTCGTCCCCACGACCCCGGGACTAGATTGGCCCGCCACCGTCATGTCCGGCGACTGTCGGATCGTCCCCACGACTACGGGCCAAAGTTGGCAAGCCACCGACATGTCCGACGACTATAGGGTCGTCCCCACGACCCCGGGACTTGATTGGCCCGACACCGTCAAGTCCGACGACTATATGGTCGTCCCCACGACCGCGGGCCAAAGATGTCCAGCCGCCGACATGTCCGACGACAATAGGGTCGTCCCCACGACCCCGGGACTAGATTGGCCCGCCACCGTCATGTCCGGCGACTGTCGGATCGTCCCCACGACTACGGGCCAAAGTTGGCCAGCCACCGACATGTCCGACGACTATAGGGTCGTCCCCACGACCCCGGGACTAGATTGGCCCGACACCGTCAAGTCCGACGACTATAGGGTCGTCCCCACGACCACGGACCAAAGTTGGCCAGCCGCCGACATGTCCGACGACTATAGGGTCGTCCTCATGACCCCGGGACTAGATTGGCTCACCGCCGACTTCTCCGTCGACAATAGCGTCGTCCCCACGACCCCGGGCCAATGTTGGCCAGCTGCCGACATTTCCGACGACTATAGAGTCCTCCCCACGACACCGGGCCAAATTTGGCCAGCCGCCGACATGTCCGACGACTATTGGGTCGTCCCCACGACCACGGGCCAAAGTTGGCCAGCCGCCGACATGTCCGACGACTATAGGGTCGTCCCCACGACCCCGGGACTAGATTGGCCCGACACCGTCAAGTCCGACGACTATAGGGTCGTCCCCACGACCCCGGGCCAAAGTTGGTCAGCCGCCGAAATGTCCGACGACTATAGGGTAGTCCCCACGACCCCGGACCAAAGTTGGCAAGCCGCTGAAATGTCCGACGGCTTTAGGGATGTCCCCACGACCCCGGGACTACATTGGCCCGCCACCGTCAAGTCCGACGACTATAGGGTCGTCCCCTGGACCTCGGGACTAGATTGGCCCGCCACCGTCAAGTCCGACGACTATAGGGTCGTCCCCACGACCTCGGGACTAGGTTGGCCGGCCGCCGACATGTCCGACCACTATTGGGTCGTCCCCACGACACCGGGCCAAAGTTGGCCAGCCGCCGACATGTCCGACGACTATAGAGTCGTCCCCACGACACCGGTCCAAAGTTGGCCAGCCGCCGACATGTCCGACGACTATAGGGTCGTCCCCACGACCCCGGGACTAGATTGGCCCGCCACCGTCATGTCCAACGACTATAGGGCCGTCCCCACAACCACGGGCCAAAGTTGGCCAGCCGCCGAAATGTCCGACGACTGTAGGGTCGTCCCCACGACCCCGGGACTAGATTGGCCCGCCACCGTCAAGTCCGACGACTATAGGGTCGTCCCCACGACCTCGGGACTAGGTTGGCCGGCCGCCGACATGTCCGACCACTATTGGGTCGTCCCCACGACACCGGGCCAAAGTTGGCCAGCCGCCGACATGTCCGACGACTATAGGGTCGTCCCCACGACCCCGGGACTTGATTGGCCCGACACCGTCAAGTCCGACGACTATAGGGTCGTCCCCACGACCACGGGTCTAGGTTGGCCAGCCGCCGACATGTCCGACGACTATAGAGTCGTCCCCACGACCACGGGCCAAAGTTGGAAAGCCATCGACATGTCCGACGACAATAGGGTCGTCCCCACGACCCCGGGACTAGATTGGCCCGCCACCGTCATGTCCGGCGACTGTCGGATCGTCCCCACGACTACGGGCCAAAGTTGGCCAGCCACCGACATGTCCGACGACTATAGGGTTGTCCCCACGACCCCGGGACTAGATTGGCCCGCCACCGTCATGTCCGACGACAATAGGGTCGTCCCCACGACCCCGGGCCAATGTTGGCCAATCGCCGACATGTCCTACGACTATAGGGTCGTCCCTACGACCCCGGGACTAGATTGGCCCGCCACCGTCATGTCCGACGACAATAGGGTCGTCCCCACGACCCCGGGTCCAGGTTGGCCAGCCGCCGACCTGTCCGACGACTATTGGGTCGTCCCCACGACCACGGGCCAAAGTTGGCAAGCCGCCGAAATGTCCGACGACCTCGGGACAAGGTTGGCCAGCCGCCGACATGTCCGACGACTATAGGGTCGCCCCCACGACCTCAGGACTAGTTTGGCCAGCCGCCGACATGTCCGACGACTATATCGTCGTCCCCACAACCCCGGGACTAGATTGGTCCGCCACCGTCATGTCCAACGATTATAGGGTCGTCCCCACGACCCCGGGACTAGATTGGCCCGCCACCGTCATGTCCGACGATTATAGGGTCGTCCCCACGACCCCGGGACAAGCTTGGCCCGCCGCCGACAGGTCCGACGACTATAGAGTCGTCCCCACGACACCGGGCCAAACTTGGCCAGCCGCCGACATGTCCGACGACTATAGGGTCGTCCCCACGACCCGGGACTAGATTGGCCCGCCACCGTCATGTCCAACGACTATCGGATCGTCCCCACGACCACGGGCAAAAGTTGGCCAGCCGCCGACATGTCCGACGACTATTGGGTCGTCCCCACGACCACGGGCCTAGAATGGCCCGCCACCGTCATGTCCAACGACTATCGGATCGTCCCCACGACCACGGGCCAAAGGTGGCCAGCCGCCGACATGTCCGACGACTATCGGATCGTCCCCACGACCACGGGCAAAAGTTGGCCAGCCGCCGACATGTCCGACGACTATTGGGTCGTCCCCACGACCACGGGCAAAAGTTGGCCAGCCGCCGACATGTCCGACGACTATTGGGTCGCCCCACGACCACGGGCCAAAGTTGGCCAGCCGCCGACATGTCCGACGACTATAGGGTCGTCCGCACGACCCCGGGACTAGATTGGCCCGCCACCGTCATGTCCGACGACAATAGGGTCGTCCCCACGACCCCGGGTCTAGGTTGGCCAGCCGCCGACATGTCCGACGACTATAGAGTCGTCCCCACGACCACGGGCCAAAGTTGGCCAGCCGCCGACATGTCCGACGACTATAGGGTCGTCCCCACGACCCCGGGACTAGGCTGACCTGCCGCCAACATGTCCGACGACTACAGGGTCGTCCCCACGACCCAGGGCAAAAGTTGGCCAGCCGCCGACTTGTCCGACGAGTATAGGGTCGTCCCCACGACGCCGGGAGTAGATTGGCCCGCCACCGTATTGTCCGACGACTAGAGGGTCGTCTTTACGACCACGGGCCAAAGTTGGCCAGCCCCCGACATGTCCGACGACTATTGGATCGTCCCCACGACCACGGGCCAAAGTTGGCCAGCCGCCGACATGTCCGACGACTATAGGGTCGTCCCCACGACCCCGGGACTAGGTTGGCCAGCCGCCGACATGTCCGACGAATATGGGGTCGTCCCGACGACCCCGGGCCAATGTTGGCCAATCGCCAACATGTCCGACGACTATAGGGTCGTCCCCACGATCCCGGGACTAGATTGGCCAGCCACCGACATGTCCGACGACAATAGGGTCGTCCCCACGACCCCGGGTCTAGGTTGGCCAGCCGCCGACATGTCCGACGACTATAGAGTCGTCCCCACGACACCGGGCCAAAGTTGGACAACCGCCGACATGTCCGACGACTATAGGGTCGTCCCCACGACCTCGGGTCTAGATTGGCCCGCTACCGTCATGTCCGAAGACTGTAGGGTCGTCCCCACGACCACGGGACTAGATTGGCCCGCCACCGCCATGTCCGACGACAATGGGGTCGTCCCCACGACCCCGGGTCTAGGTTGGCCAGCCGCCGACATGTCCGACGACTATCGGATCGTCCCCACGACCACGGGCCAAAGTTGACCAGCCGCCGATATGTCCGACGACTATTGGATCGTCCCCACGACCACGCGCCAAAGTTGGCCAGCCGCCGACATGTCCGACGACTATAGGGTCGTCCCCACGACCCCGGGACTAGATTGGCCCGCCACCGTCAAGTCCGACGACTATAGGGTCGTCCCCACGACCCCGGGACTAGATTGGCCCGCCACCGTCATGTCCGACGACAATAGGGTCGTCCCCACGACCCCGGGTCTAGGTTGGCCAGCTGCCGACAGGTCCGACGACTATAGGGTCGTGCCCACGACCCCGGGCCAAAGTTGGCAAGCCGCCGACATGTCCGACGACTATAGGGTCGTCCCCACGACCCCTGGACTAGGTTGGCTCACCGCCGACTTCTCCGTCGACAATAGCGTCGTCCCCACGACCCCGGGCCAATGGTGGCCAGCCGCCGACATTTCCGACGACTATAGAGTCTTCCCCACGACACCGGGCCAAATTTGGCCAGCCGCCGACATGTCCGACGACAGTAGGGTCGTCCCCACGACCCCGGGACTAGATTGGCCCGCCACCGTCATGTCCGGCGACTGTCGGATCGTCCCCACGACTACGGGCCAAAGTTGGCCAGCCGCCGACATGTCCGGCGACTGTCGGATCGTCCCCACGACTACGAGCCAAAGTTGGCCAGCCGCCGACATGTCCGACGACTATAGGGTTGACCCCACGACCCCGGGACTAGAATGGCCCGCCACCGTCATGTCCAACGACTATCGGATCGTCCCCACGACCCCGGGACTAGATTGGCCCGACACCGTCAAGTCCGACGACTATAGGGTCGTCCCCACGACCACGGACCAATGTTGGCCAGCCGCCGACATTTCCGACGACTATAGAGTCGTCCCCACGACCACGGGCCAAAGTTGGAAAGCCATCGACATGTCCGACGACTATTGGGTCGTCCCCACGACCCTGGGACCAGATTGGCCCGCCACCGTCATGTCCGGCGACTGTCGGATCGTCCCCACGACTACGGGCCAAAGTTGGCCAGCCACCGACATGTCCGACGACTATAGGGTTGTCCCCACGACCCCGGGACTAGATTGGCCCGCCACCGTCATGTCCGACGACAATAGGGTCGTCCCCACGACCCCGGGCCAATGTTGGCCAATCGCCGACATGTCCGACGACTATAGGGTCGTCCCTACGACCCCGGGACTAGATTGGCCCGCCACCGACATGTCCGACGACTATTGGGTCGTCCCCACGACCACGGGCCTAGAATGGCCCGCCACCGTCATGTCCAACGACTATCGGATCGTCCCCACGACCACGGGCCAAAGTTGGCCAGCCGCCGACATGTCCGACGACTATCGGATCGTCCCCACGACCACGGGCAAAAGTTGGCCTGCCGCCGACATGTCCGACGACTATTGGGTCATCCCCACGACCACGGGCAAAAGTTGGCCAGCCGCCGACATGTTCGACGACTATTGGGTCGCCCCACGACCACGGGCCAAAGTTGGCCAGCCGCCGACATGTCCGACGAATATAGGGTCGTCCCCACGACCCCGGGACTAGAATGGCCCGCCACCGTCATGTCCAACGACTATCGGATCGTCCCAACGACCACGGGCCAAAGTTGGCCAGCCGCCGACATGTCCGACGACTATCGGATCGTCCCCACGACCACGGGCAAAAGTTGGCCAGCCGCCGACATGTCCGACGACTATTGGGTCGTCCCCACGACCACGGGCAAAAGTTGGCCAGCCGCCGACATGTCCGACGACTATTGGGTCGCCCCACGACCACGGGCCAAAGTTGGCCAGCCGCCGACATGTCCGACGACTATAGGGTCGTCCCCACGACCCCGGGACTAGATTGGCCCGCCACCGTCATGTCCGACGACAATAGGGTCGTCCCCACGACCCCGGGTCTAGGTTGGCCAGCCGCCGACATGTCCGACGACTATAGAGTCGTCCCCACAACCACGGGCCAAAGTTGGCCAGCCGCCGACATGTCCGACGACTATAGGGTCGTCCCCACGACCCCGGGACTAGGCTGACCTGCCGCCAACATGTCCGACGACTACAGGGTCGTCCCCACGACCCAGGGCAAAAGTTGGCCAGCCGCCGACTTGTCCGACGAGTATAGGGTCGTCCCCACGACGCCGGGAGTAGATTGGCCCGCCACCGTATTGTCCGACGACTAGAGGGTCGTCTTTACGACCACGGGCCAAAGTTGGCCAGCCCCCGACATGTCCGACGACTATTGGATCGTCCCCACGACCACGGGCCAAAGTTGGCCAGCCGCCGACATGTCCGACGACTATAGGGTCGTCCCCACGACCCCGGGACTAGGTTGGCCAGCCGCCGACATGTCCGACGAATATGGGGTCGTCCCCACGACCCCGGGTCTAGGTTGGCCAGCCGCCGACATGTCCGACGACTATAGAGTCGTCCCCACGACCACGGGCCAAAGTTGGCCAGCCGCCGACATGTCCGACGACTATAGGGTCGTCCCCACGACCCCGGGACTAGGCTGACCTGCCGCCAACATGTCCGACGACTACAGGGTCGTCCCCACGACCCAGGGCAAAAGTTGGCCAGCCGCCGACTTGTCCGACGAGTATAGGGTCGTCCCCACGACGCCGGGAGTAGATTGGCCCGCCACCGTATTGTCCGACGACTAGAGGGTCGTCTTTACGACCACGGGCCAAAGTTGGCCAGCCCCCGATATGTCCGACGACTAATGGATCGTCCCCACGACCACGGGCAAAAGTTGGCCAGCCGCCGACATGTCCGACGACTATTGGGTCGCCCCACGACCACGGGCCAAAGTTGGCCAGCCGCCGACATGTCCGACGACTATAGGGTCGTCCCCACGACCCCGGGACTAGAATGGCCCGCCACCGTCATGTCCAACGACTATCGGATCGTCCCAACGACCACGGGCCAAAGTTGGCCAGCCGCCGACATGTCCGACGACTATCGGATCGTCCCCACGACCACGGGCAAAAGTTGGCCAGCCGCCGACATGTCCGACGACTATTGGGTCGTCCCCACGACCACGGGCAAAAGTTGGCCAGCCGCCGACATGTCCGATGACTATTGGGTCGCCCCACGACCACGGGCCAAAGTTGGCCAGCCGCCGACATGTCCGACGACTATAGGGTCGTCCCCACGACCCCGGGACTAGGTTGGCCAGCCGCCGACATGTCCGACGAATATGGGGTCGTCCCCACGACCCCGGGTCTAGGTTGGCCAGCCGCCGACATGTCCGACGACTATAGAGTCGTCCCCACGACCACGGGCCAAAGTTGGCCAGCCACCGACATGTCCGACGACTATAGGGTCGTCCCCACGACCCCGGGACTAGGCTGACCTGCCGCCAACATGTCCGACGACTACAGGGTCGTCCCCACGACCCAGGGCAAAAGTTGGCCAGCCGCCGACTTGTCCGACGAGTATAGGGTCGTCCCCACGACGCCGGGAGTAGATTGGCCCGCCACCGTATTGTCCGACGACTAGAGGGTCGTCTTTACGACCACGGGCCAAAGTTGGCCAGACCCCGACATGTCCGACGACTATTGGATCGTCCCCACGACCACGGGCCAAAGTTGGCCAGCCGCCGACATGTCCGACGACTATAGGGTCGTCCCCACGACCCCGGGACTAGGTTGGCCAGCCGCCGACATGTCCGACGAATATGGGGTCGTCCCGACGACCCCGGGCCAATGTTGGCCAATCGCCAACATGTCCGACGACTATAGGGTCGTCCCCACGATCCCGGGACTAGATTGGCCAGCCACCGACATGTCCGACGACAATAGGGTCGTCCCCACGACCCCGGGTCTAGGTTGGCCAGCCGCCGACATGTCCGACGACTATAGAGTCGTCCCCACGACACCGGGCCAAAGTTGGACAACCGCCGACATGTCCGACGACTATAGGGTCGTCCCCACGACCTCGGGACTAGATTGGCCGGCCACCGTCAAGTCCGACGACTATAGGGTCGTCCCCACGACCCCGGGCCAAAGTTGGCAAGCCGCCGAAATGTCCGACGACTGTAGGGTCGTCCCCACAACCCCGGGACTAGATTGGCCCGCCACCGTCAAGTCCAACGACTATAGGGTCGTCCCCACGACCCCGGGCCAAAGTTGGCAAGCCGCCGAAATGTCCGACGACTGTAGGGTCGTCCCCAAGACCCCCGGACTAGATTGGCCCGCCACCGTCATGTCCAACGACTATCGGATCGTCCCCACGACCACGGGCCAAAGTTGGCAAGCAGCCGAAATGTCCGACGACTATAGGGTCGTCCCCACGACCCCGGGACTAGGTTGGCCAGCCGCCGACATGTCCGACGACTACAGGGTCGTCCCGACGACCCCGGGCCAATGTTGGCCAATCGCCAACATGTCCGACGACTATAGGGTCGTCCCTACGACCCCGGGACTAGATTGGCCCGCCACCGTCATGTCCAACGATTATAGGGTCGTCCCCACGACCCCGGGACTAGATTGGCCCGCCACCGTCATGTCCGACGATTATAGGGTCGTCCCCACGACCCCGGGACAAGGCTGACAAGCCGCCAACATGTCCGACGACTATAGGGTCGTCCCCACGACCCCGGGCCAAAGATGTCCAGCCGCCGTCTTGTCCGACGACTATAGGGTCGTCCCTACGACCCCGGGACTAGATTGGCCCGCCACCGTCATGTCCAACGACTATAGGGTCGTCCCCACAACCACGGGCCAATTTTGGGCAGCCGCCGACATGTCCGACGACTATAGGGTCGCCCCCACGACCCCGGGCCAAAGTTGGCAAGCCGCCGAAATGTCCGACGACTATAGGGTCGTCCCCACGATCCCGGGACTAGATTGGCCCGCCACCGACATGTCCGACGACAATAGGGTCGTCCCCACGACCACGGGACTAGATTGGCCCGCCACCGCCATGTCCGACGACTATAGGGTCGTCCCCACGACCCCGGGACTAGATTGGTCCGCCACCGTCATGTCCGACGACTATAGGGTCGTCCCGACGACCCCGGGCCAATGTTGGCCAATCGCCAACATGTCCGACGACTATAGGGTCGTCCCTACGACCCCGGGACTTGATTGGCCCGCCACCGTCATGTCCAACGATTATAGGGTCGTCCCCACGACCCCGGGACTAGATTGGCCCGCCACCGTCATGTCCAACGATTATAGGGTCGTCCCCACAACCACGGGCCAAGGTTGGCCAGCCGCCGACATGTCCGACGACTATAGGGTCGTCCCCACGACCCCGGGCCAAATTTGGCCAGCCGCCGACATGTCCGACGACTATAGGGTCGTCCCCACGACCCCGAGACTAGATTGGCCCGCCACCGTCATGTCCGACGTCAATAGGGTCGTCCCCACGACCTCGGGTCCAGGTTGGCCAGCCGCCGACATTTCCGACGACTATAGAGTCGTCCCCACGACACCGGTCCAAAGTTGGCCAGCCGCCGACATGTCCGACGACTATAGGGTCGTCCCCACGACCCCGGGACTAGATTGGCCCGCCACCGTCATGTCCAACGACTATAGGGTCGTCCCCACAACCACGGGCCAAAGTTGGCCAGCCGCCGACATGTCCGACGACTATAGGGTCGTCCCCACGACCCCGGGCCAAAGATGTCCAGCCGCCGTTTTGTCCGACGCCTATAGGGTCGTCCCCACGACCCCGGGTCTAGATTGGCCCGCCACCGTCATGTCCGACGATTATAGGGTCGTCCCCACAACCCCGGGACTAGATTGGCCTGCCACCGTCATGTCCAACGACTATAGGGTCGTCCCCACCACCACGGGCCAAAGTTGGCCAGCCGCCGACATGTCCGACGATTATTGGATCGTCCCCACGACCCCGGGCCAAAGTTGGCCTGCCGCCGACATGTCCGACGACTATAGGGTCGTCCCCACGACCCCGAGACTAGATTGGCCCGCTACCGTCATGTCCGACGACAATAGGGTCGTCCCCACGACCCCGGGTCCAGGTTGGCCAGCCGCCGACATTTCCGACGACTATAGAGTCGTCCCCACGACACCGGGCCAAAGTTGGCCAGCCGCCGACATGTCCGACGAATATAGGGCCGTACCCACGACCCCGGGACTAGGCTGACAAGCCGCCAACATGTCCGACGACTATAGGGTCGTACCCACGACACCGGGCCAAAGTTGGCCAGCCGCCGACATGTCCGACGACTATAGGGTCGTACCCACGACCCCGGGACTAGGCTGACAAGCCGCCAACATGTCCGAAGACTATAGGGTCGTCCCCACGACCCCGGTCCAATGATGTCCAGCCGCCGTCTTGTCCGACGACTATAGGGTCGTCCCCACGACCCCGGGACTAGATTGGCCCGCCACCGTCATGTCCAACGATTATAGGGTCGTCCCCACAACCACGGGCTAAAGTTGGCCAGCCGCCGACATGTCCGACGACTATAGGGTAGTCCCCACGACCCCGGGACTAGGTTGGCCAGCCGCCGACATGTCCGACGACTATAGGGTCGTCCCGACGACCCCGGGCCAATGTTGGCCAATCGCCAACATGTCCGACGACTATAGGGTCGTCCCTACGACCCCGGGACTTGATTGGCCCGCCACCGTCATGTCCAACGATTATAGGGTCGTCCCCACGACCCCGGGACTAGATTGGCCCGCCACCGTCATGTCCGACGATTATAGGGTCGTCCCCACGACCCCGGGACAAGCTTGGCCCGCCGCCGACTTGTCCGACGACCATAGGGTCGTCCCCACGACCCCGGGACTAGATTGGCCCGCCACCGTCATATCCGACGACAATAGGGTCGTCCCCACGACCCCGGGTCTAGGTTGCCCAGCTGCCGACATGTCCGACGACTATAGAGTCGTCCCCACGACACCGCGCCAACGTTGGACAGCCGCCGACATGTCCGACGACTATAGGGTCGTCCCTACGACCCCGGGACTAGATTGGCCCGCCACCGTCATGTCCAACGATTATAGGGTCGTCCCCACGACCCCGGGTCTAGATTGGCCCGCCACCGTCATGTCCGACGATTATAGGGTCGTCCCCACAACCCCGGGACAAGCTTGGCCCGCCGCCGACTTGTCCGACGACCATAGGGTCGTCCCCACAACCCCGGGACTAGATTGGCCCGCGACCGTCATGTCCGACGACTATAGGGTCGTCCCCACGACCGCGGGCCAAAGATGTCCAGCCGCCGTCTTGTCCGACGACTATAGGGTCGTACCCACGACCCCGGACTAGATTGGCCCGCCACCGTCATGTCCAACGACTATAGGGTCGTACCCACGACCCCGGGACTAGGCTGACAAGCCGCCAACATGTCCGACGACTATAGAGTCGTCCCCACGACCACGGGCCAAAGTTGGCCAGCCGCCGACATGTCCGACGACTATTGGATCGTCCCCACGACCACGGGCCAAAGTTGGCCAGCCGCCGACATGTCCGACGAATATCGGATCGTCCCCACGACCACGGGCCAAAGTTGGCCAGCCGCCGACATGTCAGACGACTATTGGATCGTCCCCACGGCCACGGGCCAAAGTTGGCCCGCCGCCGCCTTGTCCGACGACTATAGGGTCGTCCCCACGACCACGAGAATAGATTGGCCCGCCACCGCCATGTCCGACGACAATAGGGTCGTCCCCACGACCCCGGGTCTAGGTTGGCCAGCCGCCGACATGTCCGACGACTATCGGATCGTCCCCACGACCACGGGCCAAAGTTGGCCAGCCGCCCACATGTCTGACGACTATTGGATCGCCCCCACGACCACGGGCCAAAGTTGGCCAGCCGCCGACATGTCCGACGACTATAGGGTCGTCCCTACGACCCCGGGACTAGATTGGCCCGCCACCGTCAAGTCCGACGACCTCGGGACTAGGTTGGCCAGCCGCCCACATGTCTGACGACTATTGGATCGCCCCCACGACCACGGGCCAAAGTTGGCCAGCCGCCGACATGTCCGACGACTATCGGATCGTCCCCACGACCACGGGCCAAAGTTGGCCAGCCGCCGACATGTCCGACGACTATTGGATCGTCCCCACGACCACGGGCCAAAGATGGCAAGCCGCCGAAATGTCCGACGACTGTAGGGTCGTCCCCACGACCCCGGGAATAGATTGGCCGGCCACCGTCAAGTCCGACGACTATAGGGTCGTCCCCACGACCCCGGGACTAGATTGGTCCGCCACCGTCATGTCCGACGACTATAGGGTCGTCCCCACGACCCCGGGCCAAAGTTGGCCAATCGCCAACATGTCCGACGACTGTAGGGTCGTCCCCACGACCCCGGGACTAGATTGGCCCGCCACCGTCAAGTCCGACGACCTCGGGACTAGGTTGGCCAGCCGCCGACATGTCCGACGACTATAGAGGCGTCCCCACTACACCGGGCCAAAGTTGGTCAGCCGCTGACATGCCCAACGACTATAGGGTCGTCCCCACGACCACGGGCCAAAGTTGGCCAGCCGCCGACTTGTCCGACGACAATAGGGTCGTCCCCACGACCCCGGGTCTAGGTTGGCCAGCCGCCGACATGTCCGACGACTATCGGATCGTCCCCACGACACCGGGCCAAAGTTGGCAAGCCGCCGTCTTGTCCGACGACTATAGGGTCGTACCCACGACCCCGGGACTAGATTGGCCCGCCACCGTCATGTCCAACGACTATAGGGTCGTCCCCACGACCCCGGGACTAGGTTGACAAGCCGCCGAAATGTCCGACGACTATAGGGTCGTCCCCACGACCGCGAGCCAAGGATGTCCAGCCGCCGTCTTGTCCGACGACTATAGAGTCGTCCCCACGACACCGGGCCAAAGTTGGCCAGCGGCCGACATGCCCAACGACTATAGGGTCGTCCCCACGACCACGGGCCAAAGTTGGCCAGCCGCCGACATGTCCGACGACAATAGGGTCGTCCCCACGACCCCGGGTCTAGGTTGGCCAGCCGCCGACATGTCCGACGACTATCGGATCGTCCCCACGACACCGGGCCAAAGTTGGCAAGCCGCCGAAATGTCCGACGACTGTAGGGTCGACCCCACGACCCCGGGACTAGATTGGCCCGCCACCGTGAAGTCCGACGACTATAGGGTCGTCCCCACGACCTCGGGACTAGGTTGGCCAGCCGCCGACATGTCCGACGACTATAGGGTCGTCCCCACGACCCCGGGCCAATGTTGGCCAATCGCCGACATGTCCGACGACTATAGGGTCGTCCCTACGACCCCGGGCCAAAGTTGGCAAGCCGCCGAAATGTCCGACGACTATAGGGTCGTCCCCACGACCGCGGGCCAAAGATGTCCAGCCGCCGTCTTGTCCGACGACTATAGGGTCGTACCCACGACCCCGGGACTAGATTGGCCCGCCACCGTCATGTCCAACGACTATAGGGTCGTCCCCACGACCCCGGGACTAGGTTGACAAGCCGCCGAAATGTCGGACGACTATAGGGTCGTCCCCACGACCGCGAGCCAAGGATGTCCAGCCGCCGTCTTTTCCGACGACTATAGGGTCGTCCCCACGACCCCGGGACTAGATTGGCCCGCCACCGTCATGTCCGACGACTATAGGGTCGTCCCCACGACCGCGGGCCAAAGATGTCCAGCCGCCGTCTTGTCCGACGACTATAGGGTCGTACCCACGACCCCGGGACTAGATTGGCCCGCCACCGTCATGTCCAACGACTATAGGGTCGTACCCACGACCCCGGGACTAGGCTGACAAGCCGCCAACATGTCCGACGACTATAGAGTCGTCCCCACGACCACGGGCCAAAGTTGGCCAGCCGCCGACATGTCCGACGACTATTGGATCGTCCCCACGACCCCGGGCCAATGTTGGCCAATCGCCGACATGTCCGACGACTATAGGGTCGTCCCTACGACCCTGGGCCAAAGTTGGCAAGCCGCCGAAATGTCCGACGACTATAGGGTCGTCCCCACGACCGCGGGCCAAAGATGTCCAGCCGCCGTCTTGTCCGACGACTATAGGGTCGTACCCACGACCCCGGGACTAGATTGGCCCGCCACCGTCATATCCGACGACAATAGGGTCGTCCCCACGACCCCGGGTCTAGGTTGCCCAGCTGCCGACATGTCCGACGACTATAGAGTCGTCCCCACGACACCGCGCCAACGTTGGACAGCCGCCGACATGTCCGACGACTATAGGGTCGTCCCTACGACCCCGGGACTAGATTGGCCCGCCACCGTCATGTCCAACGATTATAGGGTCGTCCCCACGACCCCGGGTCTAGATTGGCCCGCCACCGTCATGTCCGACGATTATAGGGTCGTCCCCACGACCCCGGGACAAGCTTGGCCCGCCGCCGACTTGTCCGACGACCATAGGGTCGTCCCCACAACCCCGGGACTAGATTGGCCCGCGACCGTCATGTCCGACGACTATAGGGTCGTCCCCACGACCGCGGGCCAAAGATGTCCAGCCGCCGTCTTGTCCGACGACTATAGGGTCGTACCCACGACCCCGGGACTAGATTGGCCCGCCACCGTCATGTCCAACGACTATAGGGTCGTACCCACGACCCCGGGACTAGGCTGACAAGCCGCCAACATGTCCGACGACTATAGAGTCGTCCCCACGACCACGGGCCAAAGTTGGCCAGCCGCCGACATGTCCGACGACTATTGGATCGTCCCCACGACCACGGGCCAAAGTTGGCCAGCCGCCGACATGTCCGACGACTATTGGATCGTCCCCACGACCACGGGCCAACGTTGGCCAGCCGCCGACATATCCGACGACTATAGGGTCGTCCCCACGACCCCGGGCCAAAGTTGGCAAGCCGCCGAAATGTCCGACGACTGTAGGGTCGTCCCACGACCCCGGGACTAGATTGGCCCGCCACCGTCAAGTCCGACGACTATAGGGTCGTCCCCACGACCTCGGGACTAGGTTGGCCAACCACCGACATGTCCGACGACTATAGGGTCGTCACCACGACCCCGGGCCAATGTTGGCCAATCGCCGACATGTCCGACGACTATAGGGTCGTCCCCACGACCCCGGGCCAAAGTTGGCAAGCCGCCGAAATGTCCGACGACTGTTGGGTCGTCCCCACGACCCAGGGACTAGATTGGCCCGCCACCGTCAAATCCGACGGCTATAGGGTCGTCCCCACGACCACGGGCTAAAGGTGGCCAATCCCCGACATGTCCGACGACTATAGGGTCGTACCTACGACCCCGGGACTCGATTGCCCCGGCACCGTCATGTCCAACGACTATCGGATCGTCCCCACGACCACGGGCCAAAGTTGGCCAGCCGCCGACATGTCCGACGACTATTGGGTCGTCCACACGACCACGGGCCAAAGTTGGCCAGCCGCCGACATGTCCGACGACTATTGGATCGTCCCCACGACCACGGGCCAAAGTTGGCCAGCCGCCGACATGTCCGACGACTATAGGGTCGTCCCCACGACCCCGGGACTAGATTGGTCCGCCACCGTCTTGTCCGACGACTATAGGGTCGTCCCCACGACCCCGAGTCCAGGTTGGCCAGCCGCCGACATTTCCGACGACTATAGAGTCGTCCCCACGACACCGGGCCAAAGTTGGCCAGCCGCCGACATGTCCGACGACTATAGGGTCGTCCCCACGACCCCGGGTCCAGGTTGGCCAGCCGCCGACATTTCCGACGACTATAGAGTCGTTCCCACAACCGCGGGCCAAAGTTGGCCAGCCGCCGACATGTCCGACGACTATTGGATCGTCCCCACGACCACGGGCCAAAGTTGGCCAGCCGCCGACATGTCCGACGACTATAGGGTCGTCCCCACGACCCCGGGACCAGATTGGTCCGCCACCGTCTTGTCCGACGACTATAGGGTCGTCCCCACGACCCCGAGTCCAGGTTGGCCAGCCGCCGACATTTCCGACGACTATAGAGTCGTCCCCACGACACCGGGCCAAAGTTGGCCAGCCGCCGACATGTCCGACGACTATAGGGTCGTCCCCACGACCCCGAGTCCAGGTTGGCCAGCCGCCGACATTTCCGACGACTATAGAGTCGTCCCCACGACACCGGGCCAAAGTTGGCCAGCCGCCGACATGTCCGACGACTATAGGGTCGTCCCCACGACCCCGAGACTAGATTGGCCCGCCACCGTCATGTCCGACGACAATAGGGTCGTCCCTACGACCCCGGGACTAGATTGGCCCGCCACCGTCAAGTCCGACGACCTCGGGACTAGGTTGGCCAGCCGCCGACATGTCCGACGACTATAGGGTCGCCCCCACGACACCGGGCCAAAGTTGGCCAGCCGCTGACATGTCCAACGACTATAGGGTCGTCCCCACGACCACGGGCCAAAGTTGGCCAGCCGCCGACATGTCCGACGACTATTGGGTCGTCCACACGACCACGGGCCAAAGTTGGCCAGCCGCCGACATGTCCGACGACTATAGGGTCGTCCCCACGACCCCGAGTCCAGGTTGGCCAGCCGCCGACATTTCCGACGACTATAGAGTCGTCCCCACGACACCGGGCCAAAGTTGGCCAGCCGCCGACATGTCCGACGACTATAGGGTCGTCCCCACGACCCCGAGACTAGATTGGCCCGCCACCGTCATGTCCGACGACAATAGGGTCGTCCCTACGACCCCGGGACTAGATTGGCCCGCCACCGTCAAGTCCGACGACCTCGGGACTAGGTTGGCCAGCCGCCGACATGTCCGACGACTATAGGGTCGCCCCCACGACACCGGGCCAAAGTTGGCCAGCCGCTGACATGTCCAACGACTATAGGGTCGTCCCCACGACCACGGGCCAAAGTTGGCCAGCCGCCGAAATGTCCGACGACTATAGGGTCGTCCCCACGACCCCGGGCCAAAGTTGGCCAGCCGCCGAAATGTCCGACGACTATAGGGTCGTCCCCACGACCCCGGGCCAAAGTTGGCAAGCCGCCGAAATGTCCGACGACTGTAGGGTCGTCCCCACGACCCCGGGCCAAAGTTGGCCAGCCGCTGACATGTCCAACGACTATAGGGTCGTCCCCACGACCACGGGCCAAAGTTGGCCAGCCGCCGACATGTCCGACGACTATAGGGTCGTCCCCACGACCCCGGGCCAAAGTTGGCAAGCCGCCGAAATGTCCGACGACTGTAGGGTCGTCCCCACGACCCCGGGACTAGATTGGCCCGCCACCGTCAAGTCCGACGACTGTAGGGTCGTCCCCACGACCCCGGGTCTAGGTTGGCCAGCCGCCGACATGTTCGACGACTATAGAGGCGTCCCCACTACACCGGGCCAAAGTTGGTCAGCCGCTGACATGCCCAACGACTATAGGGTCGTCCCCACGACCACGGGCCAAAGTTGGCCAGCCGCCGACATGTCCGACGACAATAGGGTCGTCCCCACGACCCCGGGTCTAGGTTGGCCAGCCGCCGACATGTCCGACGACTATAGAGTCGTCCCCACGACACCGGGCCAAAGTTGGCCAGCCGCTGACATGTCCAACGACTATAGGGTCGTCCCCACGACCACGGGCCAAAGTTGGCCAGCCGCCGACATGTCCGACGACTATAGGGTCGTCCCCACGACCCCGGGCCAAAGTTGGCAAGCCGCCGAAATGTCCGACGACTGTAGGGTCGTCCCCACGACCCCGGGACTAGATTGGCCCGCCACCGTCAAGTCCGACGACTGTAGGGTCGTCCCCACGACCTCGGGACTAGGTTGGCCAGCCGCCGACTTGTCCGACGACTATAGAGTCGTCCCCACGACACCGGTCCAAAGTTGGCCAGCCGCCGACATGTCCGACGACTATAGGGTCGTCCCCACGACCCCGGGACTAGATTGGCCCGCCACCGTCATGTCCAACGACTATAAGGTCGTCCCCACAACCACGGCCAAAGTTGGCCAGCCGCCGACATGTCCGACGACTATAGGGTCGTCCCCACGACCCCGGGCCAAAGATGTCCAGCCGCCGTTTTGTCCGACGCCTATAGGGTCGTCCCCACGACCCCGGGACTAGATTGGCCTGCCACCGTCATGTCCAACGACTATAGGGTCGTCCCCACCACCACGGGCCAAAGTTGGCCAGCCGCCGACATGTCCGACGATTATTGGATCGTCCCCACGACCCCGGGCCAAAGTTGGCCAGCCGCCGACATGTCCGACGACTATAGGGTCGTCCCCACGACCCCGGGACTAGATTGGCCCGTCACCGTCATGTCCGACGACAATAGGGTCGTCCCCACGACCCCGGGTCTAGGTTGGCCAGCCGCTGACTTGTCCGACGACTATAGGGTCGTCCCCACGACCCCGGGCCAAAGATGTCCAGCCGCCGTCTTGTCCGACGACTATAGGGTCGTCCCCACGACCCCGGGACTAGATTGGTCCGCCACCGTCATGTCCGACGACTATAGGGTCGTCCCCACGACCCCGGGCCAAAGTTGGCCAGCCGCCGACATGTCCGACGACTATAGGGTCGTCCCCACGACCCCGAGACTAGATTGGCCCGCCACCGTCATATCCGACGACAATAGGGTCGTCCCCACGACCCCGGGACTCGATTGGTCCGCCACCGTCTTGGCCGACGACTATAGGGTCGTCCCCACGACCCCGAGTCCAGGTTGGCCAGCCGCCGACATTTCCGACGACTATAGAGTCGTCCCCACGACCCCGGGCCAAAGTTGGCCAGCCGCCGACATGTCCGACGACTATAGGGTCGTCCCCACGACCCCGGGCCAAAGTTGGCAAGCCGCCGAAATGTCCGACGACTGTAGGGTCGTCCCCACGACCCCGGGACTAGATTGGTCCGCCACCGTCATGTCCGACGACTATAGGGTCGTCCCCACGACCCCGGGACTAGATTGGTCCGCCACCGTCTTGTCCGACGACTATAGGGTCGTCCCCACGACCCCGGGCCAAAGTTGACCAGCCGCCGACATGTCCGACGACTATAGGGTCGTCCCCACGACCCCGGGACTAGATTGGCCCGCCACCGTCATGTCCGACGATTATAGGGTCGTCCCCACGACCGCGAGACTAGATTGGCCCGCCACCGTCATGTCCGACGACAATAGGGTCGTCCCCACGACCCCGGGTCCAGGTTGGCCAGCCGCCGACATTTCCGACGACTATAGAGTCGTCCCCACGACCCCGAGACTAGATTGGCCCGCCACCGTCATGTCCGACGACAATAGGGTCGTCCCCACGACCCCGGGCCAAAGTTGGCCAGCCGCCGACATTTCCGACGACTATAGAGTCGTCCCCACGACACCGGGCCAAAGTTGGCCAGCCGCCGACATGTCCGACGACTATAGGGTCGTCCCCACGACCCCGGGACTAGATTGGCCCGCCACCGTCATGTCCGACGACAATAGGGTCGTCCCCACGACCCCGGGTCTAGGTTGGCCAGCCGCCGACTTGTCCGACGACTATAGGGTCGTACCCACGACCCCGGGACTAGGCTGACAAGCCGCCAACATGTCCGACGACTATAGGGTCGTCTCCACGACCCCGGGCCAAAGATGTCCAGCCGCCGTCTTGTCCGACGACTATAGGGTCGTCCCCACGACCCCGGGACTAGATTGGTCCGCCACCGTCTTGTCCGACGACTATAGGGTCGTCCCCACGACCCCGGGCCAAAGTTGACCAGCCGCCGACATGTCCGACGACTATAGGGTCGTCCCCACGACCCCGGGACTCGATTGGTCCGCCACCGTCTTGTCCGACGACTATAGGGTCGTCCCCACGACCCCGAGTCCAGTTTGGCCAGCCGCCGACATTTCCGACGACTATACAGTCGTCCCCACGACCCCGGGCCAAAGTTGGCCAGCCGCCGACATGTCCGACGACTATAGGGTCGTCCCCACGACCCCGGGACTAGATTGGCCCGCCACCGTCATGTCCGACGACAATAGGGTCGTCCCCACGACCCCGGGTCTAGGTTGGCCAGCCGCCGACTTGTCCGAAGACTATAGGGTCGTACCCACGACCCCGGGACTAGGCTGACAAGCCGCCAACATGTCCGACGACTATAGGGTCGTCCCCACGACCCCGGGCCAAAGATGTCCAGCCGCCGTCTTGTCCGACGACTATAGGGTCGTCCCCACGACCCCGGGACTAGATTGGCCCGCCAACGTCATGTCCGACGATTATAGGGTCGTCCCCACGACCGCGAGACTAGATTGGCCCGCCACCGTCATGTCCGACGACAATAGGGTCGTCCCCACGACCCCGGGTCCAGGTTGGCCAGCCGCCGACATTTTCGACGACTATAGAGTCGTCCCCACGACACCGGGCCAAAGTTGGCCAGCCGCCGACATGTCCGACGACTATAGGGTCGTCCCCACGACCCCGGGACACGGTTGGCCCGCCGCCGACTGGTCCGACGACTATAGGGTCATCCCCACGACCCCGGGACTAGATTGGTCCGCCACCGTCTTGTCCGACGACTATAGGGTCGTCCCCACGACCACGGGCCAAAGTTGACCAGCCGCCGACATGTCCGACGACTATAGGGTCGTCCCCACGACCCCGGGACTAGATTGGCCCGCCAACGTCATGTCCGACGATTATAGGGTCGTCCCCACGACCGCGAGACTAGATTGGCCCGCCACCGTCATGTCCGACGACAATAGGGTCGTCCCCACGACCCCGGGTCCAGGTTGGCCAGCCGCCGACATTTTCGACGACTATAGAGTCGTCCCCACGACACCGGGCCAAAGTTGGCCAGCCGCCGACATGTCCGACGACTATAGGGTCGTCCCCACGACCCCGGGACACGGTTGGCCCGCCGCCGACTGGTCCGACGACTATAGGGTCGTACCCACGACCTTGGGACTAGGCTGACAAGCCGCCAACATGTCCGACGACTATAGGGTCGTCCCCACGACCCCGGGCCAAAGATGTCCAGCCGCCGTCTTGTCCTACGACTATAGGGTAGTCCCCACGACCCCGGGACTAGATTGGCCCGCCAGCGTCATGTCCAACGACTATAGGGTCGTCCCCACGACCCCGGGACACGGTTGGCCCGCCGCCGACTGGTCCGACGACTATAGGGTCGTACCCACGACCCTGGGACTAGGCTGACAAGCCGCCGAAATGTCCGACGACTGTAGGGTCGTCCCCACGACCCCGGGACTAGATTGGTCCGCCACCGTCATGTCCGACGACTATAGGGTCGTCCCCACGACCCCGGGCCAAAGTTGGCCAGCCGCCGACATGTCCGACGACTATAGGGTCGTCCCCACGACCCCGAGACTAGATTGGCCCGCCACCGTCATGTCCGACGACAATAGGGTCGTCCCCACGACCCCGGGCCAAAGTTGGCCAGCCGCCGACATGTCCGACGACTATAGGGTCGTCCCCACGACCCCGAGACTAGATTGGCCCGCCACCGTCATGTCCGACGATTATAGGGTCGTCCCCACGACCCCGGGACAAGCTTGGCCCGCCGCCGAATTGTTCGACGACTATAGGGTCGTCCCCTCGACCCCGAGTCCAGGTTGGCCAGCCGCCGACATGTCCGACGACTATAGGGTCGTCCCCACGACCCCGGGCCAAAGATGTCCAGCCGCCGTCTTGTCCGACGACTATAGGGTCGTCCCCACGACCCCGAGTCCAGGTTGGCCAGCCGCCGACATTTCCGACGACTATAGAGTCGTCCCCACGACCCCGGGCCAAAGTTGGCCAGCCGCCGACATGTCCGACGACTATTGGATCGTGCCCACGACCACGGGCCAAAGTTGGCCAGCCGCCGACATGTCCGACGACTATAGGGTCATCCCCACGACCCCGGGACTAGATTGGTCCGCCACCGTCTTGTCCGACGACTATAGGGTCGTCCCCACGACCACGGGCCAAAGTTGACCAGCCGCCGACATGTCCGACGACTATAGGGTCGTCCCCACGACCCCGGGACTAGATTGGCCCGCCAACGTCATGTCCGACGATTATAGGGTCGTCCCCACGACCGCGAGACTAGATTGGCCCGCCACCGTCATGTCCGACGACAATAGGGTCGTCCCCACGACCCCGGGTCCAGGTTGGCCAGCCGCCGACATTTTCGACGACTATAGAGTCGTCCCCACGACACCGGGCCAAAGTTGGCCAGCCGCCGACATGTCCGACGACTATAGGGTCGTCCCCACGACCCCGGGACTAGATTGGCCCGCCACCGTCATGTCCGACGATTATAGGGTCGTCCCCACGACCCCGGGACTAGATTGGCCCGCCACCGTCATGTCCGACGACAATAGGGTCGTCCCCACGACCCCGGGTCTAGGTTGGCCAGCCGCCGACTTGTCCGACGACTATAGGGTCGTACCCACGACCCCGGGACTAGGCTGACAAGCCGCCAACATGTCCGACGACTATAGGGTCGTCCCCACGACCCCGGGCCAAAGTTGGCCAGCCGCCGACTTGTCCGACGACTATAGGGTCGTACCCACGACCCCGGGACTAGGCTGACAAGCCGCCAACATGTCCGACGACTATAGGGTCGTCTCCACGACCCCGGGCCAAAGATGTCCAGCCGCCGTCTTGTCCGACGACTATAGGGTCGTCCCGACGACCCCGGGACTAGATTGGTCCGCCACCGTCTTGTCCGACGACTATAGGGTCGTCCCCACGACCCCGGGCCAAAGTTGACCAGCCGCCGACATGTCCGACGACTATAGGGTCGTCCCCACGACCCCGGGACTAGATTGGCCCGCCACCGTCATGTCCGACGATTATAGGGTCGTCCCCACGACCGCGAGACTAGATTGGCCCGCCACCGTCATGTCCGACGACAATAGGGTCGTCCCCACGACCCCGGGTCCAGGTTGGCCAGCCGCCGACATTTCCGACGACTATAGAGTCGTCCCCACGACACCGGGCCAAAGTTGGCCAGCCGCCGACATGTCCGACGACTATAGGGTCGTCCCCACGACCCCGGGACAAGGTTGGCCCGCCGCCGACTTGTCCGACGACTATAGGGTCGTACCCACGACCCTGGGACTAGGCTGACAAGCCGCCAACATGTCCGACGACTATAGGGTCGTCCCCACGACCCCGGGCCAAAGATGTCCAGCCGCCGTCTTGTCCTACGACTATAGGGTAGTCCCCACGACCCCGGGACTAGATTGGCCCGCCAGCGTCATGTCCAACGACTATAGGGTCGTCCCCACAACCACGGGCCAAAGTTGGCCAGCCGCCGACATGTCCGACGACTATAGGGTCGTCCCCACGACCCCGGGCCAAAGTTGGCCAGCTGCCGACATGTCCGACGACTATAGGGTCGTCCCCACGACCCCGGGACAAGGTTGGCCCGCCGCCGACTTGTCCGACGACTATAGGGTCGTACCCACCACCCCGGGACTACGCTGACAAGCCGCCAACATGTCCGACGACTATAGGGTCGTCCCCACGACCCCGGGCCAAAGATGTCCATCCGCCGTCTTGTCCGACGACTATAGGGTCGTCCCCACGACCCCGAGTCCAGGTTGGCCAGCCGCCGACATTTCCGACGACTATAGAGTCGTCCCCACGACCCCGGGTCAAAGTTGGCCAGCCGCCGACATGTCCGACGACTATAGGGTCGTCCCCACGACCCCGGGACAAGCTTGGCCCGCCGCCGAATTGTTCGACGACTATAGGGTCGTCCCCACGACCCCGGGACTAGATTGGCCCGCCACCGTCATGTCCGACGACAATAGGGTCGTCCCCACGACCCCGGGTCTAGGTTGGCCAGCCGCCGACTTGTCCGACGACTATAGGGTCGTACCCACGACCCCGGGACTAGGCTGACAAGCCGCCAACATGTCCGACGACTATAGAGTCGTCCCCACGACCCCGGGCCAAAGATGTCCAGCCGCCGTCTTGTCCGACGACTATAGAGTCGTCCCCACGACACCGGGCCAAAGTTGGCCAGCCGCCGACATGTCCGACGATTATAGGGTCGTCCCCACGACCCCGGGCCAAAGTTGGCCAGCCGCCGACATGTCCGACGACTATAGGGTCGTCCCCACGACCCCGCGATTAGATTGGCCCGCCACCGTCATGTCCAACGACAATAGGGTCGTCCCCTCGACACCGGGTCCAGGTTGGCCAGCCGCCGACATTTCCGACGACTATAGAGTCGTCCCCACGACACCGGGCCAAAGTTGGCCAGCCGCCGACATGTCCGACGACTATAGGGTCGTCCCCACGACCCCGCGACTAGATTGGCCCGCCACCGTCATGTCCGACGACAATAGGGTCGTCCCCACGACACCGGGTCCAGGTTGGCCAGCCGCCGACATTTCCGACGACTATAGAGTCGTCCCCACGACACCGGGCCAAAGTTGGCCAGCCGCCGACATGTCCGACGACTATAGGGTCGTCCCCACGACCCCGCGACTAGATTGGCCCGCCACCGTCATGTCCGACGACAATAGGGTCGTCCCCACGACACCGGGTCCAGGTTGGCCAGCCGCCGACATTTCCGACGACTATAGAGTCGTCCCCACGACACCGGGCCAAAGTTGGCCAGCCGCCGACATGTCCGACGACTATAGGGTCGTCCCCACGACCCCGGGACTAGATTGGCCCGCCACCGTCAAGTCCGACGACTATAGGGTCGTCCCCACGACCCCGGGTCCAGGTTGGCCAGCCGCCGACATTTCCGACGACTATAGGGTCGTCCCCACAACCACGGGCCAAAGTTGGCCAGCCGTCGACATGTCCGACGACTATAGGGTCGTCCCCACGACCCCGGGCCAAAGTTGGCCAGCCGCCGACATGTGCGACGACTATAGGGTCGTCCCCACGACCCCGGGTCCAGGTTGGCCAGCCGCCGACATTTCCGACGACTATAGAGTCGTCCCCACGACACCGGGCCAAAGTTGGCCAGCCGCCGACATGTCCGACGACTATAGGATCGTCCCCACGACCCCGGGACTAGATTGGCCCGCCACCGTCAAGTCCGACGACTATAGGGTCGTCCCCACGACCCCGGGTCCAGGTTGGCCAGCCGCCGACATTTCCGACGACTATAGGGTCGTCCCCACAACCACGGGCCAAAGTTGGCCAGCCGTCGACATGTCCGACGACTATAGGGTCGTCCCCACGACCTCGGGACTAGGTTGGCCCGCCGCCGACTTGTCCGACGACTATAGGGTCGTCCCCACGACCTCGGGACTAGATTGGCCCGCTACCGTCAAGTCCGACGACTATAGGGTCGTCCCCACGACCCCGGGCCAAAGTTGGCAAGCCGCCGAAATGTCCGACGACTGTAGGGTCGTCCCCACGACCCCGGTCCAAAGTTGGCCAGCCGCCGACATGTCCGACGACTATAGGGTCGTCCCCACGACCCCGGGACTAGATTGGCCCGCCACCGTCATATCCAACGACTATAGGGTCGTCCCCACAACCACGGGCCAAAGTTGGCCAGCCGCCGACATGTCCGACGACTATAGGGTCGTCCCCACGACCCCGGGACACGGTTGGCTCGCCGCCGACTGGTCCGACGACTATAGGGTCATCCCCACGACCCCGGGACTAGATTGGTCCGCCACCGTCTTGTCCGACGACTATAGGGTCGTCCCCACGACCACGGGCCAAAGTTGACCAGCCGCCGACATGTCCGACGACTATAGGGTCGTCCCCACGACCCCGGGACTAGATTGGCCCGCCAACGTCATGTCCGACGATTATAGGGTCGTCCCCACGACCGCGAGACTAGATTGGCCCGCCACCGTCATGTCCGACGACAATAGGGTCGTCCCCACGACCCCGGGTCCAGGTTGGCCAGCCGCCGACATTTTCGACGACTATAGAGTCGTCCCCACGACACCGGGCCAAAGTTGGCCAGCCGCCGACATGTCCGACGACTATAGGGTCGTCCCCACGACCACGGGACACGGTTGGCCCGCCGCCGACTGGTCCGACGACTATAGGGTCGTACCCACGACCCTGGGACTAGGCTGACAAGCCGCCAACATGTCCGACGACTATAGGGTCGTCCCCACGACCCCGGGCCAAAGATGTCCAGCCGCCGTCTTGTCCTACGACTATAGGGTAGTCCCCACGACCCCGGGACTAGATTGGCCCGCCAGCGTCATGTCCAACGACTATAGGGTCGTCCCCACGACCCCGGGCCAAAGTTGGCAAGCCGCCGAAATGTCCGACGACTGTAGGGTCGTCCCCACGACCCCGGGACTAGATTGGTCCGCCACCGTCATGTCCGACGACTATAGGGTCGTCCCCACGACCCCGGGCCAAAGTTGGCCAGCCGCCGACATGTCCGACGACTATAGGGTCGTCCCCACGACCCCGAGACTAGATTGGCCCGCCACCGTCATGTCCGACGACAATAGGGTCGTCCCCACGACCCCGGGCCAAAGTTGGCCAGCCGCCGACATGTCCGACGACTATAGGGTCGTCCCCACGACCCCGAGACTAGATTGGCCCGCCACCGTCATGTCCGACGATTATAGGGTCGTCCCCACGACCCCGGGACAAGCTTGGCCCGCCGCCGAATTGTTCGACGACTATAGGGTCGTCCCCTCGACCCCGAGTCCAGGTTGGCCAGCCGCCGACATGTCCGACGACTATAGGGTCGTCCCCACGACCCCGGGCCAAAGATGTCCAGCCGCCGTCTTGTCCGACGACTATAGGGTCGTCCCCACGACCCCGAGTCCAGGTTGGCCAGCCGCCGACATTTCCGACGACTATAGAGTCGTCCCCACGACCCCGGGCCAAAGTTGGCCAGCCGCCGACATGTCCGACGACTATTGGATCGTCCCCACGACCACGGGCCAAAGTTGGCCAGCCGCCGACATGTCCGACGACTATAGGGTCATCCCCACGACCCCGGGACTAGATTGGTCCGCCACCGTCTTGTCCGACGACTATAGGGTCGTCCCCACGACCACGGGCCAAAGTTGACCAGCCGCCGACATGTCCGACGACTATAGGGTCGTCCCCACGACCCCGGGACTAGATTGGCCCGCCAACGTCATGTCCGACGATTATAGGGTCGTCCCCACGACCGCGAGACTAGATTGGCCCGCCACCGTCATGTCCGACGACAATAGGGTCGTCCCCACGACCCCGGGTCCAGGTTGGCCAGCCGCCGACATTTTCGACGACTATAGAGTCGTCCCCACGACACCGGGCCAAAGTTGGCCAGCCGCCGACATGTCCGACGACTATAGGGTCGTCCCCACGACCCCGGGACTAGATTGGCCCGCCACCGTCATGTCCGACGATTATAGGGTCGTCCCCACGACCCCGGGACTAGATTGGCCCGCCACCGTCATGTCCGACGACAATAGGGTCGTCCCCACGACCCCGGGTCTAGGTTGGCCAGCCGCCGACTTGTCCGACGACTATAGGGTCGTACCCACGACCCCGGGACTAGGCTGACAAGCCGCCAACATGTCCGACGACTATAGGGTCGTCTCCACGACCCCGGGCCAAAGATGTCCAGCCGCCGTCTTGTCCGACGACTATAGGGTCGTCCCCACGACCCCGGGACTAGATTGGTCCGCCACCGTCTTGTCCGACGACTATAGGGTCGTCCCCACGACCCCGGGCCAAAGTTGACCAGCCGCCGAAATGTCCGACGACTATAGGGTCGTGCCCACGACCCCGGGACTAGATTGGCCCGCCACCGTCATGACCGACGATTATAGGGTCGTCCCCACGACCGCGAGACTAGATTGGCCCGCCACCGTCATGTCCGACGACAATAGGGTCGTCCGCACGACCCCGGGTCCAGGTTGGCCAGCTGCCGACATTTCCGACGACTATAGAGTCGTCCCCACGACACCGGGCCAAAGTTGGCCAGCCGCCGACATGTCCGACGACTATAGGGTCGTCCCCACGACCCCGGGCCAAAGTTGGCCAGCCGCCGACATGTGCGACGACTATAGGGTCGTCCCCACGACCCCGGGTCCAGGTTGGCCAGCCGCCGACATTTCTGACGACTATAGAGTCGTCCCCACGACACCGGGCCAAAGTTGGCCAGCCGCCGACATGTCCGACGACTATAGGATCGTCCCCACGACCCCGGGACTAGATTGGCCCGCCACCGTCAAGTCCGACGACTATAGGGTCGTCCCCACGACCCCGGGTCCAGGTTGGCCAGCCGCCGACATTTCCGACGACTATAGGGTCGTCCCCACAACCACGGGCCAAAGTTGGCCAGCCGTCGACATGTCCGACGACTATAGGGTCGTCCCCACGACCTCGGGACTAGGTTGGCCCGCCGCCGACTTGTCCGACGACTATAGGGTCGTCCCCACGACCTCGGGACTAGATTGGCCCGCTACCGTCAAGTCCGACGACTATAGGGTCGTCCCCACGACCCCGGGCCAAAGTTGGCAAGCCGCCGAAATGTCCGACGACTGTAGGGTCGTCCCCACGACCCCGGTCCAAAGTTGGCCAGCCGCCGACATGTCCGACGACTATAGGGTCGTCCCCACGACCCCGGGACTAGATTGGCCCGCCACCGTCATATCCAACGACTATAGGGTCGTCCCCACAACCACGGGCCAAAGTTGGCCAGCCGCCGACATGTCCGACGACTATAGGGTCGTCCCCACGACCCCGGGCCAAAGTTGGCAAGCCGCCGAAATGTCTGACGACTATATGGTCGTCCCCACGACCCCGGGCCAAAGTTGGCAAGCCGCCGAAATGTCCGACGACTGTAGGGTCGTCCCCACGACCCCGGGACTAGATTGGCCCGCCACCGTCAAGCCCGACGACTGTAGGGTCGTCCCCACGACCTCGGGACTAGGTTGGCCAGCCGCCGACTTGTACGACGACTATAGGGTCGTACCCACGACCCCGGGCCAATGATGTCCAGCCGCCTTCTTGTCCGACGACTATAGGGTCGTCCCCACGACCCCGGGACTAGATTGGCCCGCCACCGTCATGTCCAACGATTATAGGGTCGTCCCCACAACCACGGGCCAAGGTTGGCCAGCCGCCGACATGTCCGACGACTATAGGGTCGTCCCCACGACCCCGGGCCAAATTTGGCCAGCCGCCGACATGTCCGACGACTATAGGGTCGTCCCCACGACCCCGAGACTAGATTGGCCCGCCACCGTCATGTCCGACGACAATAGGGTCGTCCCCACGACCTCGGGTCCAGGTTGGCCAGCCGCCGACATTTCCGACGACTATAGAGTCGTCCCCACGACACGGGTCCAAAGTTGGCCAGCCGCCGACATGTCCGACGACTATAGGGTCGTCCCCACGACCCCGGGACTAGATTGGCCCGCCACCGTCATGTCCAACGACTATAGGGTCGTCCCCACAACCACGGGCCAAAGTTGGCCAGCCGCCGACATGTCCGACGACTGTAGGGTCATCCCCACGACCCCGGGCCAAAGATGTCCAGCCGCCGTTTTGTCCGACGCCTATAGGGTCGTCCCCACGACCCCGGGACTAGATTGGCCTGCCACCGTCATGTCCAACGACTATAGGGTCGTCCCCACCACCACGGGCCAAAGTTGGCCAGCCGCCGACATGTCCAACGACTATAGGGTCGTCCCCACAACCACGGGCCAAAGTTGGCCAGCCGCCGACATGTCCGACGACTATAGGGTCGTCCCCACGACCCCGGGCCAAAGTTGGCCAGCTGCCGACATGTCCGACGACTATAGGGTCGTCCCCACGACCCCGGGACAAGGTTGGCCCGCCGCCGACTTGTCCGACGACTATAGGGTCGTACCCACCACCCCGGGACTACGCTGACAAGCCGCCAACATGTCCGACGACTATAGGGTCGTCCCCACGACCCCGGGCCAAAGATGTCCATCCGCCGTCTTGTCCGACGACTATAGGGTCGTCCCCACGACCCCGAGTCCAGGTTGGCCAGCCGCCGACATTTCCGACGACTATAGAGTCGTCCCCACGACCCCGGGTCAAAGTTGGCCAGCCGCCGACATGTCCGACGACTATAGGGTCGTCCCCACGACCCCGGGACAAGCTTGGCCCGCCGCCGAATTGTTCGACGACTATAGGGTCGTCCCCACGACCCCGGGACTAGATTGGCCCGCCACCGTCATGTCCGACGACAATAGGGTCGTCCCCACGACCCCGGGTCTAGGTTGGCCAGCCGCCGACTTGTCCGACGACTATAGGGTCGTACCCACGACCCCGGGACTAGGCTGACAAGCCGCCAACATGTCCGACGACTATAGAGTCGTCCCCACGACCCCGGGCCAAAGATGTCCAGCCGCCGTCTTGTCCGACGACTATAGAGTCGTCCCCACGACACCGGGCCAAAGTTGGCCAGCCGCCGACATGTCCGACGATTATAGGGTCGTCCCCACGACCCCGGGCCAAAGTTGGCCAGCCGCCGACATGTCCGACGACTATAGGGTCGTCCCCACGACCCCGCGATTAGATTGGCCCGCCACCGTCATGTCCAACGACAATAGGGTCGTCCCCTCGACACCGGGTCCAGGTTGGCCAGCCGCCGACATTTCCGACGACTATAGAGTCGTCCCCACGACACCGGGCCAAAGTTGGCCAGCCGCCGACATGTCCGACGACTATAGGGTCGTCCCCACGACCCCGCGACTAGATTGGCCCGCCACCGTCATGTCCGACGACAATAGGGTCGTCCCCACGACACCGGGTCCAGGTTGGCCAGCCGCCGACATTTCCGACGACTATAGAGTCGTCCCCACGACACCGGGCCAAAGTTGGCCAGCCGCCGACATGTCCGACGACTATAGGGTCGTCCCCACGACCCCGCGACTAGATTGGCCCGCCACCGTCATGTCCGACGACAATAGGGTCGTCCCCACGACACCGGGTCCAGGTTGGCCAGCCGCCGACATTTCCGACGACTATAGAGTCGTCCCCACGACACCGGGCCAAAGTTGGCCAGCCGCCGACATGTCCGACGACTATAGGGTCGTCCCCACGACCCCGGGACTAGATTGGCCCGCCACCGTCAAGTCCGACGACTATAGGGTCGTCCCCACGACCCCGGGTCCAGGTTGGCCAGCCGCCGACATTTCCGACGACTATAGGGTCGTCCCCACAACCACGGGCCAAAGTTGGCCAGCCGTCGACATGTCCGACGACTATAGGGTCGTCCCCACGACCCCGGGCCAAAGTTGGCCAGCCGCCGACATGTGCGACGACTATAGGGTCGTCCCCACGACCCCGGGTCCAGGTTGGCCAGCCGCCGACATTTCCGACGACTATAGAGTCGTCCCCACGACACCGGGCCAAAGTTGGCCAGCCGCCGACATGTCCGACGACTATAGGATCGTCCCCACGACCCCGGGACTAGATTGGCCCGCCACCGTCAAGTCCGACGACTATAGGGTCGTCCCCACGACCCCGGGTCCAGGTTGGCCAGCCGCCGTCTTGTCCGACGACTATAGGGTCGTCCCCACGACCCCGAGTCCAGGTTGGCCAGCCGCCGACATTTCCGACGACTATAGAGTCGTCCCCACGACCCCGGGCCAAAGTTGGCCAGCCGCCGACATGTCCGACGACTATTGGATCGTCCCCACGACCACGGGCCAAAGTTGGCCAGCCGCCGACATGTCCGACGACTATAGGGTCATCCCCACGACCCCGGGACTAGATTGGTCCGCCACCGTCTTGTCCGACGACTATAGGGTCGTCCCCACGACCACGGGCCAAAGTTGACCAGCCGCCGACATGTCCGACGACTATAGGGTCGTCCCCACGACCCCGGGACTAGATTGGCCCGCCAACGTCATGTCCGACGATTATAGGGTCGTCCCCACGACCGCGAGACTAGATTGGCCCGCCACCGTCATGTCCGACGACAATAGGGTCGTCCCCACGACCCCGGGTCCAGGTTGGCCAGCCGCCGACATTTTCGACGACTATAGAGTCGTCCCCACGACACCGGGCCAAAGTTGGCCAGCCGCCGACATGTCCGACGACTATAGGGTCGTCCCCACGACCCCGGGACTAGATTGGCCCGCCACCGTCATGTCCGACGATTATAGGGTCGTCCCCACGACCCCGGGACTAGATTGGCCCGCCACCGTCATGTCCGACGACAATAGGGTCGTCCCCACGACCCCGGGTCTAGGTTGGCCAGCCGCCGACTTGTCCGACGACTATAGGGTCGTACCCACGACCCCGGGACTAGGCTGACAAGCCGCCAACATGTCCGACGACTATAGGGTCGTCTCCACGACCCCGGGCCAAAGATGTCCAGCCGCCGTCTTGTCCGACGACTATAGGGTCGTCCCCACGACCCCGGGACTAGATTGGTCCGCCACCGTCTTGTCCGACGACTATAGGGTCGTCCCCACGACCCCGGGCCAAAGTTGACCAGCCGCCGAAATGTCCGACGACTATAGGGTCGTGCCCACGACCCCGGGACTAGATTGGCCCGCCACCGTCATGACCGACGATTATAGGGTCGTCCCCACGACCGCGAGACTAGATTGGCCCGCCACCGTCATGTCCGACGACAATAGGGTCGTCCGCACGACCCCGGGTCCAGGTTGGCCAGCTGCCGACATTTCCGACGACTATAGAGTCGTCCCCACGACACCGGGCCAAAGTTGGCCAGCCGCCGACATGTCCGACGACTATAGGGTCGTCCCCACGACCCCGGGCCAAAGTTGGCCAGCCGCCGACATGTGCGACGACTATAGGGTCGTCCCCACGACCCCGGGTCCAGGTTGGCCAGCCGCCGACATTTCTGACGACTATAGAGTCGTCCCCACGACACCGGGCCAAAGTTGGCCAGCCGCCGACATGTCCGACGACTATAGGATCGTCCCCACGACCCCGGGACTAGATTGGCCCGCCACCGTCAAGTCCGACGACTATAGGGTCGTCCCCACGACCCCGGGTCCAGGTTGGCCAGCCGCCGACATTTCCGACGACTATAGGGTCGTCCCCACAACCACGGGCCAAAGTTGGCCAGCCGTCGACATGTCCGACGACTATAGGGTCGTCCCCACGACCTCGGGACTAGGTTGGCCCGCCGCCGACTTGTCCGACGACTATAGGGTCGTCCCCACGACCTCGGGACTAGATTGGCCCGCTACCGTCAAGTCCGACGACTATAGGGTCGTCCCCACGACCCCGGGCCAAAGTTGGCAAGCCGCCGAAATGTCCGACGACTGTAGGGTCGTCCCCACGACCCCGGTCCAAAGTTGGCCAGCCGCCGACATGTCCGACGACTATAGGGTCGTCCCCACGACCCCGGGACTAGATTGGCCCGCCACCGTCATATCCAACGACTATAGGGTCGTCCCCACAACCACGGGCCAAAGTTGGCCAGCCGCCGACATGTCCGACGACTATAGGGTCGTCCCCACGACCCCGGGCCAAAGTTGGCAAGCCGCCGAAATGTCTGACGACTATATGGTCGTCCCCACGACCCCGGGCCAAAGTTGGCAAGCCGCCGAAATGTCCGACGACTGTAGGGTCGTCCCCACGACCCCGGGACTAGATTGGCCCGCCACCGTCAAGCCCGACGACTGTAGGGTCGTCCCCACGACCTCGGGACTAGGTTGGCCAGCCGCCGACTTGTACGACGACTATAGGGTCGTACCCACGACCCCGGGCCAATGATGTCCAGCCGCCTTCTTGTCCGACGACTATAGGGTCGTCCCCACGACCCCGGGACTAGATTGGCCCGCCACCGTCATGTCCAACGATTATAGGGTCGTCCCCACAACCACGGGCCAAGGTTGGCCAGCCGCCGACATGTCCGACGACTATAGGGTCGTCCCCACGACCCCGGGCCAAATTTGGCCAGCCGCCGACATGTCCGACGACTATAGGGTCGTCCCCACGACCCCGAGACTAGATTGGCCCGCCACCGTCATGTCCGACGACAATAGGGTCGTCCCCACGACCTCGGGTCCAGGTTGGCCAGCCGCCGACATTTCCGACGACTATAGAGTCGTCCCCACGACACGGGTCCAAAGTTGGCCAGCCGCCGACATGTCCGACGACTATAGGGTCGTCCCCACGACCCCGGGACTAGATTGGCCCGCCACCGTCATGTCCAACGACTATAGGGTCGTCCCCACAACCACGGGCCAAAGTTGGCCAGCCGCCGACATGTCCGACGACTGTAGGGTCATCCCCACGACCCCGGGCCAAAGATGTCCAGCCGCCGTTTTGTCCGACGCCTATAGGGTCGTCCCCACGACCCCGGGACTAGATTGGCCTGCCACCGTCATGTCCAACGACTATAGGGTCGTCCCCACCACCACGGGCCAAAGTTGGCCAGCCGCCGACATGTCCAACGACTATAGGGTCGTCCCCACAACCACGGGCCAAAGTTGGCCAGCCGCCGACATGTCCGACGACTATAGGGTCGTCCCCACGACCCCGGGCCAAAGTTGGCCAGCTGCCGACATGTCCGACGACTATAGGGTCGTCCCCACGACCCCGGGACAAGGTTGGCCCGCCGCCGACTTGTCCGACGACTATAGGGTCGTACCCACCACCCCGGGACTACGCTGACAAGCCGCCAACATGTCCGACGACTATAGGGTCGTCCCCACGACCCCGGGCCAAAGATGTCCATCCGCCGTCTTGTCCGACGACTATAGGGTCGTCCCCACGACCCCGAGTCCAGGTTGGCCAGCCGCCGACATTTCCGACGACTATAGAGTCGTCCCCACGACCCCGGGTCAAAGTTGGCCAGCCGCCGACATGTCCGACGACTATAGGGTCGTCCCCACGACCCCGGGACAAGCTTGGCCCGCCGCCGAATTGTTCGACGACTATAGGGTCGTCCCCACGACCCCGGGACTAGATTGGCCCGCCACCGTCATGTCCGACGACAATAGGGTCGTCCCCACGACCCCGGGTCTAGGTTGGCCAGCCGCCGACTTGTCCGACGACTATAGGGTCGTACCCACGACCCCGGGACTAGGCTGACAAGCCGCCAACATGTCCGACGACTATAGAGTCGTCCCCACGACCCCGGGCCAAAGATGTCCAGCCGCCGTCTTGTCCGACGACTATAGAGTCGTCCCCACGACACCGGGCCAAAGTTGGCCAGCCGCCGACATGTCCGACGATTATAGGGTCGTCCCCACGACCCCGGGCCAAAGTTGGCCAGCCGCCGACATGTCCGACGACTATAGGGTCGTCCCCACGACCCCGCGATTAGATTGGCCCGCCACCGTCATGTCCAACGACAATAGGGTCGTCCCCTCGACACCGGGTCCAGGTTGGCCAGCCGCCGACATTTCCGACGACTATAGAGTCGTCCCCACGACACCGGGCCAAAGTTGGCCAGCCGCCGACATGTCCGACGACTATAGGGTCGTCCCCACGACCCCGCGACTAGATTGGCCCGCCACCGTCATGTCCGACGACAATAGGGTCGTCCCCACGACACCGGGTCCAGGTTGGCCAGCCGCCGACATTTCCGACGACTATAGAGTCGTCCCCACGACACCGGGCCAAAGTTGGCCAGCCGCCGACATGTCCGACGACTATAGGGTCGTCCCCACGACCCCGCGACTAGATTGGCCCGCCACCGTCATGTCCGACGACAATAGGGTCGTCCCCACGACACCGGGTCCAGGTTGGCCAGCCGCCGACATTTCCGACGACTATAGAGTCGTCCCCACGACACCGGGCCAAAGTTGGCCAGCCGCCGACATGTCCGACGACTATAGGGTCGTCCCCACGACCCCGGGACTAGATTGGCCCGCCACCGTCAAGTCCGACGACTATAGGGTCGTCCCCACGACCCCGGGTCCAGGTTGGCCAGCCGCCGACATTTCCGACGACTATAGGGTCGTCCCCACAACCACGGGCCAAAGTTGGCCAGCCGTCGACATGTCCGACGACTATAGGGTCGTCCCCACGACCCCGGGCCAAAGTTGGCCAGCCGCCGACATGTGCGACGACTATAGGGTCGTCCCCACGACCCCGGGTCCAGGTTGGCCAGCCGCCGACATTTCCGACGACTATAGAGTCGTCCCCACGACACCGGGCCAAAGTTGGCCAGCCGCCGACATGTCCGACGACTATAGGATCGTCCCCACGACCCCGGGACTAGATTGGCCCGCCACCGTCAAGTCCGACGACTATAGGGTCGTCCCCACGACCCCGGGTCCAGGTTGGCCAGCCGCCGACATTTCCGACGACTATAGGGTCGTCCCCACAACCACGGGCCAAAGTTGGCCAGCCGTCGACATGTCCGACGACTATAGGGTCGTCCCCACGACCTCGGGACTAGGTTGGCCCGCCGCCGACTTGTCCGACGACTATAGGGTCGTCCCCACGACCTCGGGACTAGATTGGCCCGCTACCGTCAAGTCCGACGACTATAGGGTCGTCCCCACGACCCCGGGCCAAAGTTGGCAAGCCGCCGAAATGTCCGACGACTGTAGGGTCGTCCCCACGACCCCGGTCCAAAGTTGGCCAGCCGCCGACATGTCCGACGACTATAGGGTCGTCCCCACGACCCCGGGACTAGATTGGCCCGCCACCGTCATATCCAACGACTATAGGGTCGTCCCCACAACCACGGGCCAAAGTTGGCCAGCCGCCGACATGTCCGACGACTATAGGGTCGTCCCCACGACCCCGGGCCAAAGTTGGCAAGCCGCCGAAATGTCTGACGACTATATGGTCGTCCCCACGACCCCGGGCCAAAGTTGGCAAGCCGCCGAAATGTCCGACGACTGTAGGGTCGTCCCCACGACCCCGGGACTAGATTGGCCCGCCACCGTCAAGCCCGACGACTGTAGGGTCGTCCCCACGACCTCGGGACAAGGTTGGCCAGCCGCCGACTTGTACGACGACTATAGGGTCGTACCCACGACCCCGGGCCAATGATGTCCAGCCGCCTTCTTGTCCGACGACTATAGGGTCGTCCCCACGACCCCGGGACTAGATTGGCCCGCCACCGTCATGTCCAACGATTATAGGGTCGTCCCCACAACCACGGGCCAAGGTTGGCCAGCCGCCGACATGTCCGACGACTATAGGGTCGTCCCCACGACCCCGGGCCAAATTTGGCCAGCCGCCGACATGTCCGACGACTATAGGGTCGTCCCCACGACCCCGAGACTAGATTGGCCCGCCACCGTCATGTCCGACGACAATAGGGTCGTCCCCACGACCTCGGGTCCAGGTTGGCCAGCCGCCGACATTTCCGACGACTATAGAGTCGTCCCCACGACACGGGTCCAAAGTTGGCCAGCCGCCGACATGTCCGACGACTATAGGGTCGTCCCCACGACCCCGGGACTAGATTGGCCCGCCACCGTCATGTCCAACGACTATAGGGTCGTCCCCACAACCACGGGCCAAAGTTGGCCAGCCGCCGACATGTCCGACGACTGTAGGGTCATCCCCACGACCCCGGGCCAAAGATGTCCAGCCGCCGTTTTGTCCGACGCCTATAGGGTCGTCCCCACGACCCCGGGACTAGATTGGCCTGCCACCGTCATGTCCAACGACTATAGGGTCGTCCCCACCACCACGGGCCAAAGTTGGCCAGCCGCCGACATGTCCGACGATTATTGGATCGTCCCCACGACCCCGGGCCAAAGTTGGCCAGCCGCCGACATGTCCGACGACTATAGGGTCGGCCCCACGACCCCGAGACTAGATTGGCCCGCTACCGTCATGTCCGACGACAATAGGGTCGTCCCCACGACCCCGGGTCCAGGTTGGCCAGCCGCCGACATTTCCGACGACTATAGAGTCGTCCCCACGACACCGGGCCAAAGTTGGCCAGCCGCCGACATGTCCGACGAATATAGGGCCGTACCCACGACCCCGGGACTAGGCTGACAAGCCGCCAACATGTCCGACGACTATAGGGTCGTACCCACGACACCGGGCCAAAGTTGGCCAGCCGCCGACATGTCCGACGACTATAGGGTCGTACCCACGACCCCGGGACTAGGCTGACAAGCCGCCAACATGTCCAAAGACTATAGGGTCGTCCCCACGACCCCGGGCCAATGATGTCCAGCCGCCGTCTTGTCCGACGACTATAGGGTCGTCCCCACGACCCCGGGACTAGATTGGCCCGCCACCGTCATATCCGACGATTATAGGGTCGTCCCTACGACCCCGGGACTAGATTGGCCCGCCACCGTCATGTCCAACGATTATAGGGTCGTCCCCACAACCCCGGGACTAGATTGGCCCGCCACCGTCATGTCCGACGAATATAGGGTCGTCCCCACGACCCCGGGACAAGCTTGGCCCGCCGCCGACTTGTCCGACGACTATAGGGTCGTCCCCACGACCCCGGGACTAGATTGGCCCGCCACCGTCATGTCCGACGACAATAGGGTCGTCCCCACGACCCCGGGTCTAGGTTGCCCAGCTGCCGACATGTCCGACGACTATAGAGTCGTCCCCACGACACCGCGCCAAAGTTGGACAGCCGCCGACATGTCCGACTACTATAGGGTCGTCCCCACGACCTCGGGTCTAGACTGGCCCGCTACCGTCATGTCCGAAGACTATAGGGTCGTCCCCACGACCTCGGGACTAGATTGGCCCGCTACCGTCAAGTCCGACGACGATAGGGTCGTCCCACGACCCCGGGCCAAAGTTGGCAAGCCGCCGAAATGTCTGACGACTGTAGGGTCGTCCCCACGACCCCGGGACTAGATTGGCCCGCCACCGTCAAGTCCGACGACTATAGGGTCGTCCCCACGACCCCGGTCCAAAGTTGGCAAGCCGCCGAAATGTCCGACGACTGTAGGGTCGTCCCCACGACCCCGGGACTAGATTGGCCCGCCACCGTCAAGTCCGACGACTATAGAGTCGTCCCCACGACCTCGGGACTAGGTTGGCCGGCCGCTGACATGTCCGACCACTATTGGGTCGTCCCCACGACACCGGGCCAAAGTTGGCCAGCCGCCGACATGTCCGACGACTATAGGGTCGTCCCCACGACCCCGGGACAAGGTTGGCCCGCCGCCGACTTGTCCGACGACTATAGGGTCGTCCCCACGACCCCGGGACTAGGCTGACAAGCCGCCAACATGTCCGAAGACTATAGGGTCGTCCCCACGACCCCGGGCCAATGATGTCCAGCCGCCGTCTTGTCCGACGACTATAGGGTCGTCCCCACAACCACGGGCCAAAGTTGGCCAGCCGTCGACATGTCCGACGACTATAGGGTCGTCCCCACGACCCCGGGCCAAAGTTGGCCAGCCGCCGACATGTGCGACGACTATAGGGTCGTCCCCACGACCCCGGGTCCAGGTTGGCCAGCCGCCGACATTTCCGACGACTATAGTGTCGTCCCCACGACACCGGGCCAAAGTTGGCCAGCCGCCGACATGTCCGACGACTATAGGATCGTCCCCACGACCCCGGGACTAGATTGGCCCGCCACCGTCAAGTCCGACGACTATAGGGTCGTCCCCACGACCCCGGGTCCAGGTTGGCCAGCCGCCGACATTTCCGACGACTATAGGGTCGTCCCCACAACCACGGGCCAAAGTTGGCCAGCCGTCGACATGTCCGACGACTATAGGGTCGTCCCCACGACCTCGGGACTAGGTTGGCCCGCCGCCGACTTGTCCGACGACTATAGGGTCGTCCCCACGACCTCGGGACTAGATTGGCCCGCTACCGTCAAGTCCGACGACTATAGGGTCGTCCCCACGACCCCGGGCCAAAGTTGGCAAGCCGCCGAAATGTCCGACGACTGTAGGGTCGTCCCCACGACCCCGGTCCAAAGTTGGCCAGCCGCCGACATGTCCGACGACTATAGGGTCGTCCCCACGACCCCGGGACTAGATTGGCCCGCCACCGTCATATCCAACGACTATAGGGTCGTCCCCACAACCACGGGCCAAAGTTGGCCAGCCGCCGACATGTCCGACGACTATAGGGTCGTCCCCACGACCCCGGGCCAAAGTTGGCAAGCCGCCGAAATGTCTGACGACTATATGGTCGTCCCCACGACCCCGGGCCAAAGTTGGCAAGCCGCCGAAATGTCCGACGACTGTAGGGTCGTCCCCACGACCCCGGGACTAGATTGGCCCGCCACCGTCAAGCCCGACGACTGTAGGGTCGTCCCCACGACCTCGGGACTAGGTTGGCCAGCCGCCGACTTGTACGACGACTATAGGGTCGTACCCACGACCCCGGGCCAATGATGTCCAGCCGCCTTCTTGTCCGACGACTATAGGGTCGTCCCCACGACCCCGGGACTAGATTGGCCCGCCACCGTCATGTCCAACGATTATAGGGTCGTCCCCACAACCACGGGCCAAGGTTGGCCAGCCGCCGACATGTCCGACGACTATAGGGTCGTCCCCACGACCCCGGGCCAAATTTGGCCAGCCGCCGACATGTCCGACGACTATAGGGTCGTCCCCACGACCCCGAGACTAGATTGGCCCGCCACCGTCATGTCCGACGACAATAGGGTCGTCCCCACGACCTCGGGTCCAGGTTGGCCATCCGCCGACATTTCCGACGACTATAGAGTCGTCCCCACGACACGGGTCCAAAGTTGGCCAGCCGCCGACATGTCCGACGACTATAGGGTCGTCCCCACGACCCCGGGACTAGATTGGCCCGCCACCGTCATGTCCAACGACTATAGGGTCGTCCCCACAACCACGGGCCAAAGTTGGCCAGCCGCCGACATGTCCGACGACTGTAGGGTCATCCCCACGACCCCGGGCCAAAGATGTCCAGCCGCCGTTTTGTCCGACGCCTATAGGGTCGTCCCCACGACCCCGGGACTAGATTGGCCTGCCACCGTCATGTCCAACGACTATAGGGTCGTCCCCACCACCACGGGCCAAAGTTGGCCAGCCGCCGACATGTCCGACGATTATTGGATCGTCCCCACGACCCCGGGCCAAAGTTGGCCAGCCGCCGACATGTCCGACGACTATAGGGTCGTCCCCACGACCCCGAGACTAGATTGGCCCGCTACCGTCATGTCCGACGACAATAGGGTCGTCCCCACGACCCCGGGTCCAGGTTGGCCAGCCGCCGACATTTCCGACGACTATAGAGTCGTCCCCACGACACCGGGCCAAAGTTGGCCAGCCGCCGACATGTCCGACGAATATAGGGCCGTACCCACGACCCCGGGACTAGGCTGACAAGCCGCCAACATGTCCGACGACTATAGGGTCGTACCCACGACACCGGGCCAAAGTTGGCCAGCCGCCGACATGTCCGACGACTATAGGGTCGTACCCACGACCCCGGGACTAGGCTGACAAGCCGCCAACATGTCCAAAGACTATAGGGTCGTTCCCACGACCCCGGGCCAATGATGTCCAGCCGCCGTCTTGTCCGACGACTATAGGGTCGTCCCCACGACCCCGGGACTAGATTGGCCCGCCACCGTCATATCCGACGATTATAGGGTCGTCCCTACGACCCCGGGACTAGATTGGCCCGCCACCGTCATGTCCAACGATTATAGGGTCGTCCCCACGACCCCGGGACTAGATTGGCCCGCCACCGTCATGTCCGACGAATATAGGGTCGTCCCCACGACCCCGGGACAAGCTTGGCCCGCCGCCGACTTGTCCGACGACTATAGGGTCGTCCCCACGACCCCGGGACTAGATTGGCCCGCCACCGTCATGTCCGACGACAATAGGGTCGTCCCCACGACCCCGGGTCTAGGTTGCCCAGCTGCCGACATGTCCGACGACTATAGAGTCGTCCCCACGACACCGCGCCAAAGTTGGACAGCCGCCGACATGTCCGACTACTATAGGGTCGTCCCCACGACCTCGGGTCTAGACTGGCCCGCTACCGTCATGTCCGAAGACTATAGGGTCGTCCCCACGACCTCGGGACTAGATTGGCCCGCTACCGTCAAGTCCGACGACGATAGGGTCGTCCCACGACCCCGGGCCAAAGTTGGCAAGCCGCCGAAATGTCTGACGACTGTAGGGTCGTCCCCACGACCCCGGGACTAGATTGGCCCGCCACCGTCATGTCCGACGACTATAGGGTCGTCCCCACGACCCCGGGACTAGGCTGACAAGCCGCCAACATGTCCGAAGACTATAGGGTCGTCCCCACGACCCCGGGCCAATGATGTCCAGCCGCCGTCTTGTCCGACGACTATAGGGTCGTCCCCACGACCCCGGGACTAGATTGGCCCGCCACCGTCAAGTCCGACGACTATAGGGTCGTCCCCACGACCCCGGGACTAGGCTGACAAGCCGCCAACATGTCCGACGACTATAGGGTCGTCCCCACAACCACGGGCCAAAGTTGGCCAGCCGTCGACATGTCCGACGACTATAGGGTCGTCCCCACGACCCCGGGCCAAAGTTGGCCAGCCGCCGACATGTGCGACGACTATAGGGTCGTCCCCACGACCCCGGGTCCAGGTTGGCCAGCCGCCGACATTTCCGACGACTATAGAGTCGTCCCCACGACACCGGGCCAAAGTTGGCCAGCCGCCGACATGTCCGACGACTATAGGATCGTCCCCACGACCCCGGGACTAGATTGGCCCGCCACCGTCAAGTCCGACGACTATAGGGTCGTCCCCACGACCCCGGGTCCAGGTTGGCCAGCCGCCGACATTTCCGACGACTATAGGGTCGTCCCCACAACCACGGGCCAAAGTTGGCCAGCCGTCGACATGTCCGACGACTATAGGGTCGTCCCCACGACCTCGGGACTAGGTTGGCCCGCCGCCGACTTGTCCGACGACTATAGGGTCGTCCCCACGACCTCGGGACTAGATTGGCCCGCTACCGTCAAGTCCGACGACTATAGGGTCGTCCCCACGACCCCGGGCCAAAGTTGGCAAGCCGCCGAAATGTCCGACGACTGTAGGGTCGTCCCCACGACCCCGGTCCAAAGTTGGCCAGCCGCCGACATGTCCGACGACTATAGGGTCGTCCCCACGACCCCGGGACTAGATTGGCCCGCCACCGTCATATCCAACGACTATAGGGTCGTCCCCACAACCACGGGCCAAAGTTGGCCAGCCGCCGACATGTCCGACGACTATAGGGTCGTCCCCACGACCCCGGGCAAAAGTTGGCAAGCCGCCGAAATGTCTGACGACTATATGGTCGTCCCCACGACCCCGGGCCAAAGTTGGCAAGCCGCCGAAATGTCCGACGACTGTAGGGTCGTCCCCACGACCCCGGGACTAGATTGGCCCGCCACCGTCAAGCCCGACGACTGTAGGGTCGTCCCCACGACCTCGGGACTAGGTTGGCCAGCCGCCGACTTGCCCGACGACTATAGGGTCGTACCCACGACCCCGGGCCAATGATGTCCAGCCGCCTTCTTGTCCGACGACTATAGGGTCGTCCCCACGACCCCGGGACTAGATTGGCCCGCCACCGTCATGTCCAACGATTATAGGGTCGTCCCCACAACCACGGGCCAAGGTTGGCCAGCCGCCGACATGTCCGACGACTATAGGGTCGTCCCCACGACCCCGGGCCAAATTTGGCCAGCCGCCGACATGTCCGACGACTATAGGGTCGTCCCCACGACCCCGAGACTAGATTGGCCCGCCACCGTCATGTCCGACGACAATAGGGTCGTCCCCACGACCTCGGGTCCAGGTTGGCCAGCCGCCGACATTTCCGACGACTATAGAGTCGTCCCCACGACACGGGTCCAAAGTTGGCCAGCCGCCGACATGTCCGACGACTATAGGGTCGTCCCCACGACCCCGGGACTAGATTGGCCCGCCACCGTCATGTCCAACGACTATAGGGTCGTCCCCACAACCACGGGCCAAAGTTGGCCAGCCGCCGACATGTCCGACGACTGTAGGGTCATCCCCACGACCCCGGGCCAAAGATGTCCAGCCGCCGTTTTGTCCGACGCCTATAGGGTCGTCCCCACGACCCCGGGACTAGATTGGCCTGCCACCGTCATGTCCAACGACTATAGGGTCGTCCCCACCACCACGGGCCAATGTTGGCCGATCGCCGACATGTCCGACGACTATAGGGTCGTCCCTACGACCCCGGGACTAGATTGGCCCGCCACCGACATGTCCGACGACTATTGGGTCGTCCCCACGACCACGGGCCTAGAATGGCCCGCCACCGTCATGTCCAACGACTATCGGATCGTCCCCACGACCACGGGCCAAAGTTGGCCAGCCGCCGACATGTCCGACGACTATCGGATCGTCCCCACGACCACGGGCAAAAGTTGGCCAGCCGCCGACATGTCCGACGACTGTAGGGTCATCCCCACGACTACGGGCCAAAGTTGGCCAGCCACCGACATGTCCGACGACTATAGGGTTGTCCCCACGACCCCGGGACTAGATTGGCCCGCCACCGTCATGTCCGACGACAATAGGGTCGTCCCCACGACCCCGGGCCAATGTTGGCCAATCGCCGACATGTCCGACGACTATAGGGTCGTCCCTACGACCCCGGGACTAGATTGGCCCGCCACCGACATGTCCGACGACAATTGGGTCGTCCCCACGACCACGGGCCTAGAATGGCCCGCCACCGTCATGTCCAACGACTATCGGATCGTCCCCACGACCACGGGCCAAAGTTGGCCAGCCGCCGACATGTCCGACGACTATCGGATCGTCCCCACGACCACGGGCAAAAGTTGGCCTGCCGCCGACATGTCCGACGACTATTGGGTCATCCCCACGACCACGGGCAAAAGTTGGCCAGCCGCCGACATGTTCGACGACTATTGGGTCGCCCCACGACCACGGGCCAAAGTTGGCCAGCCGCCGACATGTCCGACGACTATAGGGTCGTCCCCACGACCCCGGGACTAGAATGGCCCGCCACCGTCATGTCCAACGACTATCGGATCGTCCCAACGACCACGGGCCAAAGTTGGCCAGCCGCCGACATGTCCGACGACTATCGGATCGTCCCCACGACCACGGGCAAAAGTTGGCCAGCCGCCGACATGTCCGACGACTATTGGGTCGTCCCCACGACCACGGGCAAAAGTTGGCCAGCCGCCGACATGTCCGACGACTATTGGGTCGCCCCACGACCACGGGCCAAAGCTGGCCAGCCGCCGACATGTCCGACGACTATAGGGTCGTCCCCACGACCCCGGGACTAGATTGGCCCGCCACCGTCATGTCCGACGACAATAGGGTCGTCCCCACGACCCCGGGTCTAGGTTGGCCAGCCGCCGACATGTCCGACGACTATAGAGTCGTCCCCACAACCACGGGCCAAAGTTGGCCTGCCGCCGACATGTCCGACGACTATAGGGTCGTCCCCACGACCCCGGGACTAGGCTGACCTGCCGCCAACATGTCCGACGACTACAGGGTCGTCCCCACGACCCAGGGCAAAAGTTGGCCAGCCGCCGACTTGTCCGACGAGTATAGGGTCGTCCCCACGACGCCGGGAGTAGATTGGCCCGCCACCGTATTGTCCGACGACTAGAGGGTCGTCTTTACGACCACGGGCCAAAGTTGGCCAGCCCCCGACATGTCCGACGACTATTGGATCGTCCCCACGACCACGGGCCAAAGTTGGCCAGCCGCCGACATGTCCGACGACTATAGGGTCGTCCCCACGACCCCGGGACTAGGTTGGCCAGCCGCCGACATGTCCGACGAATATGGGGTCGTCCCCACGACCCCGGGTCTAGGTTGGCCAGCCGCCGACATGTCCGACGACTATAGAGTCGTCCCCACGACCACGGGCCAAAGTTGGCCAGCCGCCGACATGTCCGACGACTATAGGATCGTCCCCACGACCCCGGGACTAGGCTGACCTGCCGCCAACATGTCCGACGACTACAGGGTCGTCCCCACGACCCAGGGCAAAAGTTGGCCAGCCGCCGACTTGTCCGACGAGTATAGGGTCGTCCCCACGACGCCGGGAGTAGATTGGCCCGCCACCGTATTGTCCGACGACTAGAGGGTCGTCTTTACGACCACGGGCCAAAGTTGGCCAGCCCCCGACATGTCCGACGACTATTGGATCGTCCCCACGACCACGGGCCAAAGTTGGCCAGCCGCCGACATGTCCGACGACTATAGGGTCGTCCCTACGACCCCGGGACTAGATTGGCCCGCCACCGACATGTCCGACGACTATTGGGTCGTCCCCACGACCACGGGCCTAGAATGGCCCGCCACCGTCATGTCCAACGACTATCGGATCGTCCCCACGACCACGGGCCAAAGTTGGCCAGCCGCCGACATGTCCGACGACTATCGGATCGTCCCCACGACCACGGGCAAAAGTTGGCCTGCCGCCGACATGTCCGACGACTATTGGGTCGTCCCCACGACCACGGGCAAAAGTTGGCCAGCCGCCGACATGTCCGACGACTATTGGGTCGCCCCACGACCACGGGCCAAAGTTGGCCAGCCGCCGACATGTCCGACGACTATAGGGTCGTCCCCACGACCCCGGGACTAGAATGGCCCGCCACCGTCATGTCCAACGACTATCGGATCGTCCCAACGACCACGGGCCAAAGTTGGCCAGCCGCCGACATGTCCGACGACTATCGGATCGTCCCCACGACCACGGGCAAAAGTTGGCCAGCCGCCGACATGTCCGACGACTATTGGGTCGTCCCCACGACCACGGGCAAAAGTTGGCCAGCCGCCGACATGTCCGACGACTATTGGGTCGCCCCACGACCACGGGCCAAAGTTGGCCAGCCGCCGACATGTCCGACGACTATAGGGTCGTCCCCACGACCCCGGGACTAGGTTGGCCAGCCGCCGACATGTCCGACGAATATGGGGTCGTCCCCACGACCCCGGGTCTAGGTTGGCCAGCCGCCGACATGTCCGACGACTATAGAGTTGTCCCCACGACCACGGGCCAAAGTTGGCCAGCCGCCGACATGTCCGACGACTATAGGGTCGTCCCCACGACCCCGGGACTAGGCTGACCTGCCGCCAACATGTCCGACGACTACAGGGTCGTCCCCACGACCCAGGGCAAAAGTTGGCCAGCCGCCGACTTGTCCGACGAGTATAGGGTCGTCCCCACGACGCCGGGAGTAGATTGGCCCGCCACCGTATTGTCCGACGACTAGAGGGTCGTCTTTACGACCACGGGCCAAAGTTGGCCAGCCCCCGACATGTCCGACGACTATTGGATCGTCCCCACGACCACGGGCCAAAGTTGGCCAGCCGCCGACATGTCCGACGACTATAGGGTCGTCCCCACGACCCCGGGACTAGGTTGGCCAGCCGCCGACATGTCCGACGAATATGGGGTCGTCCCGACGACCCCGGGCCAATGTTGGCCAATCGCCAACATGTCCGACGACTATAGGGTCGTCCCCACGATCCCGGGACTAGATTGGCCAGCCACCGACATGTCCGACGACAATAGGGTCGTCCCCACGACCCCGGGTCTAGGTTGGCCAGCCGCCGACATGTCCGACGACTATAGAGTCGTCCCCACGACACCGGGCCAAAGTTGGACAACCGCCGACATGTCCGACGACTATAGGGTCGTCCCCACGACCTCGGGTCTAGATTGGCCCGCTACCGTCATGTCCGAAGACTGTAGGGTCGTCCCCACGACCACGGGACTAGATTGGCCCGCCACCGCCATGTCCGACGACAATGGGGTCGTCCCCACGACCCCGGGTCTAGGCTGGCCAGCCGCCGACATGTCCGACGACTATCGGATCGTCCCCACGACCACGGGCCAAAGTTGACCAGCCGCCGATATGTCCGACGACTATTGGATCGTCCCCACGACCACGCGCCAAAGTTGGCCAGCCGCCGACATGTCCGACGACTATAGGGTCGTCCCCACGACCCCGGGACTAGATTGGTCCGCCACCGTCATGTCCGACGACTATAGGGTCGTCCCCACGACCCCGGGCCAAGCTTGGCCCGCCGCCGACTTGTCCGGCGACTATACGGTCGTCCCAACGACTTCGGGACTAGGTTGGCCAGCCGCCGACATGTCCGACCACTATTGGGTCGTCCCCACGACCACGGGCCAAAGTTCGCCAGCCGCCGACATGTACGACGACTATAGGGTCGTCCCCACGACCCCGGGCCAAAGATGTCCAGCCGCCGTCTTGTCCGACGACTATAGGGTCGTCCCCACGACCCCGGGACTAGATTGGCCCGCCACCGCCATGTCCATCGACTATCGGATCGTCCCCACGACCACGGGCAAAAGTTGGCCAGCCGCCGACATGTCCGACGACTATTGGGTCGCCCCACGACCACGGGCCAAAGTTGGCCAGCCGCCGACATGTCCGACGACTATAGGGTCGTCCCCACGACCCCGGGACTAGATTGGCCCGCCACCGTCATGTCCGACGACAATAGGGTCGTCCCCACGACCCCGGGTCTAGGTTGGCCAGCCGCCGACATGTCCGAAGACTATAGAGTCGTCCCCACGACCACGGGCCAAAGTTGGCCAGCCGCCGACATGTCCGACGACTATAGGGTCGTCCCCACGACCCCGGGACTAGGCTGACCTGCCGCCAACATGTTCGACGACTATAGGGTCGTCCCCACGACCCAGGGCAAAAGGTGGCCAGCCGCCGACTTGTCCGACGAGTATAGGGTCGTCCCCACGACGCCGGGACTAGATTGGCCCGCCACCGTATTGTCCGACGACTAGAGGGTCGTCTTTACGACCACGGGCCAAAGTTGGCCAGCCCCCGACATTTCCGACGACTATTGGATCGTCCCCACGACCACGGGCCAAAGTTGGCCAGCCGCCGACATGTCCGACGACTATAGGGTCGTCCCCACGACCCCGGGACTAGGTTGGCCAGCCGCCGACATGCCCGACGACAATAGGGTCGTCCCCACGACCCCGGGTCTAGGTTGCCCAGCTGCCGACATGTCCGACGACTATAGAGTCGTCCCCACGACCCCGGGCCAATGTTGGCCAATCGCCAACATGTCCGACGTCTATAGGGTCGTCCCTACGACCCCGGGACTAGATTGGCCCGCCACCGTCATGTCCAACGATTATAGGGTCGTCCCCACGACCCCGGGACTAGATTGGCCCGCCACCGTCATGTCCGACGATTATAGGGTCGTCCCCACGACCCCGGGACAAGCTTGGCCCGCCGCCGACTTGTCCGACGACCATAGGGTCGTCCCCACGACCCCGGGACTAGATTGGCCCGCCACCGTCATATCCGACGACAATAGGGTCGTCCCCACGACCCCGGGTCTAGGTTGCCCAGCTGCCGACATGTCCGACGACTATAGAGTCGTCCCCACGACACCGGGCCAATGTTGGCCAATCGCCAACATGTCCGACGACTATAGGGTCGTCCCTACGACCCCGGGACTAGATTGGCCCGCCACCGTCAAGTCCGACGACCTCGGGACTAGGTTGGCCAGCCGCCGACATGTCCGACGACTATAGGGTCGCCCCCACGACGTCGGGCCAATTTTGGCCAGCCGCCGACATTTCCGACGACTGTAGGGTCGTCCCCACGACCCCGGGAATAGATTGGCCGGCCACCGTCAAGTCCGACGACTATAGGGTCGTCCCCACGACCCCGGGACTAGATTGGTCCGCCACCGTCATGTCCGACGACTATAGGGTCGTCCCCACGACCCCGGGCCAAAGTTGGCAAGCCGCCGAAATGTCCGACGACTGTAGGGTCGTCCCCACGACCCCGGGACTAGATTGGCCCGCCACCGTCAAGTCCGACGACCTCGGGACTAGGTTGGCCAGCCGCCGACATGTCGGACGACTATAGGGTCGCCCCCACGACCTCGGGCCAATTTTGGGCAGCCGCCGACATGTCCGACGACTATAGGGTCGCCCCCACGACCCCGGGCCAAAGTTGGCAAGCCGCCGAAATGTCCGACGACTGTAGGGTCGTCCCCACGACCCCGGGAATAGATTGGCCGGCCACCGTCAAGTCCGACGACTATAGGGTCGTCCCCACGACCTCGGGACTAGATTGGCCTGCCAATGTCAAGTCCGACGACTATAGGGTCGTCCCCACGACCCCGGGCCAAAGTTGGCAAGCCGCCGAAATGTCCGACGACTGTAGGGTCGTCCCCACAACCCCGGGACTAGATTGGCCCGCCACCGTCAAGTCCAACGACTATAGGGTCGTCCCCACGACCCCGGGCCAAAGTTGGCAAGCCGCCGAAATGTCCGACGACTGTAGGGTCGTCCCCAAGACCCCCGGACTAGATTGGCCCGCCACCGTCATGTCCAACGACTATCGGATCGTCCCCACGACCACGGGCCAAAGTTGGCAAGCAGCCGAAATGTCCGACGACTATAGGGTCGTCCCCACGACCCCGGGACTAGGTTGGCCAGCCGCCGACATGTCCGACGACTACAGGGTCGTCCCGACGACCCCGGGCCAATGTTGGCCAATCGCCAACATGTCCGACGACTATAGGGTCGTCCCTACGACCCCGGGACTAGATTGGCCCGCCACCGTCATGTCCAACGATTATAGGGTCGTCCCCACGACCCCGGGACTAGATTGGCCCGCCACCGTCATGTCCGACGATTATAGGGTCGTCCCCACGACCCCGGGACAAGGCTGACAAGCCGCCAACATGTGCGACGACTATAGGGTCGTCCCCACGACCCCGGGCCAAAGATGTCCAGCCGCCGTCTTGTCCGACGACTATAGGGTCGTCCCTACGACCCCGGGACTAGATTGGCTCGCCACCGTCATGTCCAACGACTATAGGGTCGTCCCCACAACCACGGGCCAATTTTGGGCAGCCGCCGACATGTCCGACGACTATAGGGTCGCCCCCACGACCCCGGGCCAAAGTTGGCAAGCCGCCGAAATGTCCGACGACTGTAGGGTCGTCCCCACGACCCCGAGACTAGATTGGCCCGCCACCGTCATGTCCGACGACAATAGGGTCGGCCCCACGACTCCGGGTCCAATGATGTCCAGCCGCCGTCTTGTCCGACGACTATAGAGTCGTCCCCACGACACCGGTCCAAAGTTGGCCAGCCGCCGACATGTCCGACGACTATAGGGTCGTCCCCACGACCCCGGGACTAGATTGGCCCGCCACCGTCATATCCAACGACTATAGGGTCGTCCCCACAACCACGGGCCAAAGTTGGCCAGCCGCCGACATGTCCGACGACTATAGGGTCGTCCCCACGACCCCGGGCCAAAGTTGGCAAGCCGCCGAAATGTCCGACGACTGTAGGGTCGTCCCCACGACCCCGGGACTAGATTGGCCCGCCACCGTCAAGTCCGACGACTGTAGGGTCGTCCCCACGACCTCGGGACTAGGTTGGCCAGCCGCCGACTTGTCCGACGACTATAGGGTCGTACCCACGACCCCGGGCCAATGATGTCCAGCCGCCGTCTTGTCCGACGACTATAGGGTCGTCCCCACGACCCCGGGACTAGATTGGCCCGCCACCGTCATGTCCGACGATTATAGGGTCGTCCCCACGACCCCGGGACAAGCTTGGCCCGCCGACGACTTGTCCGACGACTATAGGGTCGTCCCCACGATCCCGGGACTAGATTGGCCCGCCACCGACATGTCCGACGACAATAGGGTCGCCCCCACGACCACGGGACTAGATTGGCCCGCCACCGCCATGTCCGACGACAATGGGGTCGTCCCCACGACCCCGGGTCTAGGTTGGCCAGCCGCCGACATGTCCGACGACTATAGAGTCGTCCCCACGACCACGGGCCAAAGTTGGCCAGCCGCCGATATGTCCGACGACTATTGGATCGTCCCCACGACCACGCGCCAAAGTTGGCCTGCCGCCGAAATGTCCGACGACTATAGGGTCGTCCCCACGACCCCGGGACTAGATTGGTCCGCCACCGTCATGTCCGACGACTATAGGGTCGTCCCCACGACCCCGGGACTAGGCTGACCTGCCGCCAACATGTTCGACGACTATAGGGTCGTCCCCACGACCCAGGGCAAAAGGTGGCCAGCCGCCGACTTGTCCGACGAGTATAGGGTCGTCCCCACGACGCCGGGACTAGATTGGCCCGCCACCGTATTGTCCAACGACTATAGGGTCGTCCCCACAACCACGGGCCAATTTTGGGCAGCCGCCGACATGTCCGACGACTATAGGGTCGTCCCTACGACCCCGGGACTAGATTGGCCCGCCACCGTCATGTCCAACGATTATAGGGTCGTCCCCACGACCCCGGGACTAGATTGGCCCGCCACCGTCATGTCCGACGATTATAGGGTCGTCCCCACGACCCCGGGACAAGCTTGGCCCGCCGCCGACTTGTCCGACGACCATAGGGTCGTCCCCACAACCCCGGGACTAGATTGGCCCGCCACCGTCAAGTCCGACGACCTCGGGACTAGGTTGGCCAGCCGCCGACATGTCCGACGACTATAGGGTCGACCCGACGACCCCGGGCCAATGTTGGCCAATCGCCAACATGTCCGACGACTATAGGGTCGTCCCTACGACCCCGGGACTAGATTGGCCCGCCACCGTCAAGTCCGACGACCTCGGGACTAGGTTGGCCAGCCGCCGACATGTCCGACGACTATAGGGTCGCCCCCACGACGTCGGGCCAATTTTGGCCAGCCGCCGACATGTCCGACGACTGTAGGGTCGTCCCCACGACCCCGGGAATAGATTGGCCGGCCACCGTCAAGTCCGACGACTATAGGGTCGTCCCCACGACCCCGGGACTAGATTGGTCCGCCACCGTCATGTCCGACGACTATAGGGTCGTCCCCACGACCCCGGGCCAAAGTTGGCAAGCCGCCGAAATGTCCGACGACTGTAGGGTCGTCCCCACGACCCCGGGACTAGATTGGCCCGCCACCGTCAAGTCCGACGACCTCGGGACTAGGTTGGCCAGCCGCCGACATGTCGGACGACTATAGGGTCGCCCCCACGACCTCGGGCCAATTTTGGGCAGCCGCCGACATGTCCGACGACTATAGGGTCGCCCCCACGACCCCGGGCCAAAGTTGGCAAGCCGCCGAAATGTCCGACGACTGTAGGGTCGTCCCCACGACCCCGGGAATAGATTGGCCGGCCACCGTCAAGTCCGACGACTATAGGGTCGTCCCCACGACCTCGGGACTAGATTGGCCTGCCAATGTCAAGTCCGACGACTATAGGGTCGTCCCCACGACCCCGGGCCAAAGTTGGCAAGCCGCCGAAATGTCCGACGACTGTAGGGTCGTCCCCACAACCCCGGGACTAGATTGGCCCGCCACCGTCAAGTCCAACGACTATAGGGTCGTCCCCACGACCCCGGGCCAAAGTTGGCAAGCCGCCGAAATGTCCGACGACTGTAGGGTCGTCCCCAAGACCCCCGGACTAGATTGGCCCGCCACCGTCATGTCCAACGACTATCGGATCGTCCCCACGACCACGGGCCAAAGTTGGCAAGCAGCCGAAATGTCCGACGACTATAGGGTCGTCCCCACGACCCCGGGACTAGGTTGGCCAGCCGCCGACATGTCCGACGACTACAGGGTCGTCCCGACGACCCCGGGCCAATGTTGGCCAATCGCCAACATGTCCGACGACTATAGGGTCGTCCCTACGACCCCGGGACTAGATTGGCCCGCCACCGTCATGTCCAACGATTATAGGGTCGTCCCCACGACCCCGGGACTAGATTGGCCCGCCACCGTCATGTCCGACGATTATAGGGTCGTCCCCACGACCCCGGGACAAGGCTGACAAGCCGCCAACATGTGCGACGACTATAGGGTCGTCCCCACGACCCCGGGCCAAAGATGTCCAGCCGCCGTCTTGTCCGACGACTATAGGGTCGTCCCTACGACCCCGGGACTAGATTGGCTCGCCACCGTCATGTCCAACGACTATAGGGTCGTCCCCACAACCACGGGCCAATTTTGGGCAGCCGCCGACATGTCCGACGACTATAGGGTCGCCCCCACGACCCCGGGCCAAAGTTGGCAAGCCGCCGAAATGTCCGACGACTGTAGGGTCGTCCCCACGACCCCGAGACTAGATTGGCCCGCCACCGTCATGTCCGACGACAATAGGGTCGGCCCCACGACTCCGGGTCCAATGATGTCCAGCCGCCGTCTTGTCCGACGACTATAGAGTCGTCCCCACGACACCGGTCCAAAGTTGGCCAGCCGCCGACATGTCCGACGACTATAGGGTCGTCCCCACGACCCCGGGACTAGATTGGCCCGCCACCGTCATATCCAACGACTATAGGGTCGTCCCCACAACCACGGGCCAAAGTTGGCCAGCCGCCGACATGTCCGACGACTATAGGGTCGTCCCCACGACCCCGGGCCAAAGTTGGCAAGCCGCCGAAATGTCCGACGACTGTAGGGTCGTCCCCACGACCCCGGGACTAGATTGGCCCGCCACCGTCAAGTCCGACGACTGTAGGGTCGTCCCCACGACCTCGGGACTAGGTTGGCCAGCCGCCGACTTGTCCGACGACTATAGGGTCGTACCCACGACCCCGGGCCAATGATGTCCAGCCGCCGTCTTGTCCGACGACTATAGGGTCGTCCCCACGACCCCGGGACTAGATTGGCCCGCCACCGTCATGTCCGACGATTATAGGGTCGTCCCCACGACCCCGGGACAAGCTTGGCCCGCCGACGACTTGTCCGACGACTATAGGGTCGTCCCCACGATCCCGGGACTAGATTGGCCCGCCACCGACATGTCCGACGACAATAGGGTCGCCCCCACGACCACGGGACTAGATTGGCCCGCCACCGCCATGTCCGACGACAATGGGGTCGTCCCCACGACCCCGGGTCTAGGTTGGCCAGCCGCCGACATGTCCGACGACTATAGAGTCGTCCCCACGACCACGGGCCAAAGTTGGCCAGCCGCCGATATGTCCGACGACTATTGGATCGTCCCCACGACCACGCGCCAAAGTTGGCCTGCCGCCGAAATGTCCGACGACTATAGGGTCGTCCCCACGACCCCGGGACTAGATTGGTCCGCCACCGTCATGTCCGACGACTATAGGGTCGTCCCCACGACCCCGGGACTAGGCTGACCTGCCGCCAACATGTTCGACGACTATAGGGTCGTCCCCACGACCCAGGGCAAAAGGTGGCCAGCCGCCGACTTGTCCGACGAGTATAGGGTCGTCCCCACGACGCCGGGACTAGATTGGCCCGCCACCGTATTGTCCGACGACTAGAGGGTCGTCTTTACGACCACGGGCCAAAGTTGGCCAGCCCCCGACATTTCCGACGACTATTGGATCGTCCCCACGACCACGGGCCAAAGTTGGCCAGCCGCCGACATGTCCGACGACTATAGGGTCGTCCCCACGACCCCGGGACTAGGTTGGCCAGCCGCCGACATGCCCGACGAATATAGGGTCGTCCCGACGACCCCGGGCCAATGTTGGCCAATCGCCAACATGTCCGACGTCTATAGGGTCGTCCCTACGACCCCGGGACTAGATTGGCCCGCCACCGTCATGTCCAACGATTATAGGGTCGTCCCCACGACCCCGGGACTAGATTGGCCCGCCACCGTCATGTCCGACGATTATAGGGTCGTCCCCACGACCCCGGGACAAGGCTGACAAGCCGCCAACATGTCCGACGACTATAGGGTCGTCCCCACGACCCCGGGCCAAAGATGTCCAGCCGCCGTCTTGTCCGACGACTATAGGGTCGTCCCTACGACCCCGGGACTAGATTGGCCCGCCACCGTCATGTCCAACGACTATAGGGTCGTCCCCACAACCACGGGCCAATTTTGGGCAGCCGCCGACATGTCCGACGACTATAGGGTCGCCCCCACGACCCCGGGCCAAAGTTGGCAAGCCGCCGAAATGTCCGACGACTGTAGGGTCGTCCCCACGACCCCGAGACTAGATTGGCCCGCCACCGTCATGTCCGACGACAATAGGGTCGGCCCCACGACTCCGGGTCCAATGATGTCCAGCCGCCGTCTTGTCCGACGACTATAGAGTCGTCCCCACGACACCGGTCCAAAGTTGGCCAGCCGCCGACATGTCCGACGACTATAGGGTCGTCCCCACGACCCCGGGACTAGATTGGCCCGCCACCGTCATATCCAACGACTATAGGGTCGTCCCCACAACCACGGGCCAAAGTTGGCCAGCCGCCGACATGTCCGACGACTATAGGGTCGTCCCCACGACCCCGGGCCAAAGTTGGCAAGCCGCCGAAATGTCCGACGACTGTAGGGTCGTCCCCACGACCCCGGGACTAGATTGGCCCGCCACCGTCAAGTCCGACGACTGTAGGGTCGTCCCCACGACCTCGGGACTAGGTTGGCCAGCCGCCGACTTGTCCGACGACTATAGGGTCGTACCCACGACCCCGGGCCAATGATGTCCAGCCGCCGTCTTGTCCGACGACTATAGGGTCGTCCCCACGACCCCGGGACTAGATTGGCCCGCCACCGTCATGTCCAACGATTATAGGGTCGTCCCCACAACCACGGGCCAAGGTTGGCCAGCCGCCGACATGTCCGACGACTATAGGGTCGTCCCCACGACCCCGGGCCAAATTTGGCCAGCCGCCGACATGTCCGACGACTATAGGGTCGTCCCCACGACCCCGGGTCCAGGTTGGCCAGCCGCCGACATTTCCGACGACTATAGAGTCGTCCCCACGACACCGGTCCAAAGTTGGCCAGCCGCCGACATGTCCGACGACTATAGGGTCGTCCCCACGACCCCGGGCCAAAGTTGGCAAGCCGCCGAAATGTCCGACGACTGTAGGGTCGTCCCCACGACCCCGGGACTAGATTGGCCCGCCACCGTCAAGTCCGACGACTGTAGGGTCGTCCCCACGACCTCGGGACTAGGTTGGCCAGCCGCCGTTTTGTCCGACGCCTATAGGGTCGTCCCCACGACCCCGGGACTAGATTGGCCTGCCACCGTCATGTCCAACGACTATAGGGTCGTCCCCACCACCACGGGCCAAAGTTGGCCAGCCGCCGACATGTCCGACGATTATTGGATCGTCCCCACGACCCCGGGCCAAAGATGGCCAGCCGCCGACATGTCCGACGACTATAGGGTCGTCCCCACGACCCCGAGACTAGATTGGCCCGTTACCGTCATGTCCGACGACAATAGGGTCGTCCCCACGACCCCGGGTCCAGGTTGGCCAGCCGCCGACATTTCCGACGACTATAGAGTCGTCCCCACGACACCGGGCCAAAGTTGGCCAGCCGCCGACATGTCCGACGAATATAGGGCCGTACCCACGACCCCGGGACTAGGCTGACAAGCCGCCAACATGTCCGACGACTATAGGGTCGTACCCACGACACCGGGCCAAAGTTGGCCAGCCGCCGACATGTCCGACGACTATAGGGTCGTACCCACGACCCCGGGACTAGGCTGACAAGCCGCCAACATGTCCGAAGACTATAGGGTCGTCCCCACGACCCCGGTCCAATGATGTCCAGCCGCCGTCTTGTCCGACGACTATAGGGTCGTCCCCACGACCCCGGGACTAGATTGGCCCGCCACCGTCATGTCCAACGATTATAGGGTCGTCCCCACAACCACGGGCTAAAGTTGGCCAACCGCCGACATGTCCGACGACTATAGGGTAGTCCCCACGACCCCGGGACTAGGTTGGCCAGCCGCCGACATGTCCGACGACTATAGGGTCGTCCCGACGACCCCGGGCCAATGTTGGCCAATCGCCAACATGTCCGACGACTATAGGGTCGTCCCTACGACCCCGGGACTAGATTGGCCCGCCACCGTCATGTCCAACGATTATAGGGTCGTCCCCACGACCCCGGGACTAGATTGGCCCGCCACCGTCATGTCCGACGATTATAGGGTCGTCCCCACGACCCCGGGACAAGCTTGGCCCGCCGCCGACTTGTCCGACGACCATAGGGTCGTCCCCACGACCCCGGGACTAGATTGGCCCGCCACCGTCATATCCGACGACAATAGGGTCGTCCCCACGACCCCGGGTCTAGGTTGCCCAGCTGCCGACATGTCCGACGACTATAGAGTCGTCCCCACGACACCGCGCCAACGTTGGACAGCCGCCGACATGTCCGACGACTATAAGGTCGTCCCTACGACCCCGGGACTAGATTGGCCCGCCACCGTCATGTCCAACGATTATAGGGTCGTCCCCACGACCCCGGGTCTAGATTGGCCCGCCACCGTCATGTCCGACGATTATAGGGTCGTCCCCACGACCCCGGGACAAGCTTGGCCCGCCGCCGACTTGTCCGACGACCATAGGGTCGTCCCCACAACCCCGGGACTAGATTGGCCCGCGACCGTCATGTCCGACGACTATAGGGTCGTCCCCACGACCGCGGGCCAAAGATGTCCAGCCGCCGTCTTGTCCGACGACTATAGGGTCGTACCCACGACCCCGGGACTAGATTGGCCCGCCACCGTCATGTCCAACGACTATAGGGTCGTACCCACGACCCCGGGACTAGGCTGACAAGCCGCCAACATGTCCGACGACTATAGAGTCGTCCCCACGACCACGGGCCAAAGTTGGCCAGCCGCCGACATGTCCGACGACTATTGGATCGTCCCCACGACCACGGGCCAAAGTTGGCCAGCCGCCGACATGTCCGACGAATATCGGATCGTCCCCACGACCACGGGCCAAAGTTGGCCAGCCGCCGACATGTCAGACGACTATTGGATCGTCCCCACGGCCACGGGCCAAAGTTGGCCCGCCGCCGCCTTGTCCGTCGACTATAGGGTCGTCCCCACGACCACGAGACTAGATTGGCCCGCCACCGCCATGTCCGACGACAATAGGGTCGTCCCCACGACCCCGGGTCTAGGTTGGCCAGCCGCCGACATGTCCGACGACTATCGGATCGTCCCCACGACCACGGGCCAAAGTTGGCCAGCCGCCCACATGTCTGACGACTATTGGATCGCCCCCACGACCACGGGCCAAAGTTGGCCAGCCGCCGACATGTCCGACGACTATAGGGTCGTCCCTACGACCCCGGGACTAGATTGGCCCGCCACCGTCAAGTCCGACGACCTCGGGACTAGGTTGGCCAGCCGCCCACATGTCTGACGACTATTGGATCGCCCCCACGACCACGGGCCAAAGTTGGCCAGCCGCCGACATGTCCGACGACTATCGGATCGTCCCCACGACCACGGGCCAAAGTTGGCCAGCCGCCGACATGTCCGACGACTATTGGATCGTCCCCACGACCACGGGCCAAAGATGGCAAGCCGCCGAAATGTCCGACGACTGTAGGGTCGTCCCCACGACCCCGGGAATAGATTGGCCGGCCACCGTCAAGTCCGACGACTATAGGGTCGTCCCCACGACCCCGGGACTAGATTGGTCCGCCACCGTCATGTCCGACGACTATAGGGTCGTCCCCACGACCCCGGGCCAAAGTTGGCCAATCGCCAACATGTCCGACGACTGTAGGGTCGTCCCCACGACCCCGGGACTAGATTGGCCCGCCACCGTCAAGTCCGACGACCTCGGGACTAGGTTGGCCAGCCGCCGACATGTCCGACGACTATAGAGGCGTCCCCACTACACCGGGCCAAAGTTGGTCAGCCGCTGACATGCCCAACGACTATAGGTTCGTCCCCACGACCACGGGCCAAAGTTGGCCAGCCGCCGACATGTCCGACGACAATAGGGTCGTCCCCACGACCCCGGGTCTAGGTTGGCCAGCCGCCGACATGTCCGACGACTATCGGATCGTCCCCACGACACCGGGCCAAAGTTGGCAAGCCGCCGTCTTGTCCGACGACTATAGGGTCGTACCCACGACCCCGGGACTAGATTGGCCCGCCACCGTCATGTCCAACGACTATAGGGTCGTCCCCACGACCCCGGGACTAGGTTGACAAGCCGCCGAAATGTCCGACGACTATAGGGTCGTCCCCACGACCGCGAGCCAAGGATGTCCAGCCGCCGTCTTGTCCGACGACTATAGAGTCGTCCCCACGACACCGGGCCAAAGTTGGCCAGCGGCCGACATGCCCAACGACTATAGGGTCGTCCCCACGACCACGGGCCAAAGTTGGCCAGCCGCCGACATGTCCGACGACAATAGGGTCGTCCCCACGACCCCGGGTCTAGGTTGGCCAGCCGCCGACATGTCCGACGACTATCGGATCGTCCCCACGACACCGGGCCAAAGTTGGCAAGCCGCCGAAATGTCCGACGACTGTAGGGTCGACCCCACGACCCCGGGACTAGATTGGCCCGCCACCGTGAAGTCCGACGACTATAGGGTCGTCCCCACGACCTCGGGACTAGGTTGGCCAGCCGCCGACATGTCCGACGACTATAGGGTCGTCCCCACGACCCCGGGCCAATGTTGGCCAATCGCCGACATGTCCGACGACTATAGGGTCGTCCCTACGACCCCGGGCCAAAGTTGGCAAGCCGCCGAAATGTCCGACGACTATAGGGTCGTCCCCACGACCGCGGGCCAAAGATGTCCAGCCGCCGTCTTGTCCGACGACTATAGGGTCGTACCCACGACCCCGGGACTAGATTGGCCCGCCACCGTCATGTCCAACGACTATAGGGTCGTCCCCACGACCCCGGGACTAGGTTGACAAGCCGCCGAAATGTCCGACGACTATAGGGTCGTCCCCACGACCGCGAGCCAAGGATGTCCAGCCGCCGTCTTTTCCGACGACTATAGGGTCGTCCCCACGACACCGGGACTAGATTGGCCCGCCACCGTCATGTCCGACGACTATAGGGTCGTCCCCACGACCGCGGGCCAAAGATGTCCAGCCGCCGTCTTGTCCGACGACTATAGGGTCGTACCCACGACCACGGGACTAGATTGGCCCGCCACCGTCATGTCCAACGACTATAGGGTCGTACCCACGACCCCGGGACTAGGCTGACAAGCCGCCAACATGTCCGACGACTATAGAGTCGTCCCCACGACCACGGGCCAAAGTTGGCCAGCCGCCGACATGTCCGACGACTATTGGATCGTCCCCACGACCCCGGGCCAATGTTGGCCAATCGCCGACATGTCCGACGACTATAGGGTCGTCCCTACGACCCCGGGCCAAAGTTGGCAAGCCGCCGAAATGTCCGACGACTATAGGGTCGTCCCCACGACCGCGGGCCAAAGATGTCCAGCCGCCGTCTTGTCCGACGACTATAGGGTCGTACCCACGACCCCGGGACTAGATTGGCCCGCCACCGTCATATCCGACGACAATAGGGTCGTCCCCACGACCCCGGGTCTAGGTTGCCCAGCTGCCGACATGTCCGACGACTATAGAGTCGTCCCCACGACACCGCGCCAACGTTGGACAGCCGCCGACATGTCCGACGACTATAGGGTCGTCCCTACGACCCCGGGACTAGATTGGCCCGCCACCGTCATGTCCAACGATTATAGGGTCGTCCCCACGACCCCGGGACAAGCTTGGCCCGCCACCGTCATGTCCAACGACTATAGGGTCGTACCCACGACCCCGGGACTAGGCTGACAAGCCGCCAACATGTCCGACGACTATAGAGTCGTCCCCACGACCCCGGGCCAATGTTGGCCAATCGCCGACATGCCCAACGACTATAGGGTCGTCCCCACGACCACGGGCCAAAGTTGGCCAGCCGCCGACATGTCCGACGACAATAGGGTCGTCCCCACGACCCCGGGTCTAGGTTGGCCAGCCGCCGACATGTCCGACGACTATCGGATCGTCCCCACGACACCGGGCCAAAGTTGGCAAGCCGCCGAAATGTCCGACGACTGTAGGGTCGACCCCACGACCCCGGGACTAGATTGGCCCGCCACCGTGAAGTCCGACGACTATAGGGTCGTCCCCACGACCTCGGGACTAGGTTGGCCAGCCGCCGACATGTCCGACGACTATAGGGTCGTCCCCACGACCCCGGGCCAATGTTGGCCAATCGCCGACATGTCCGACGACTATAGGGTCGTCCCTACGACCCCGGGCCAAAGTTGGCAAGCCGCCGAAATGTCCGACGACTATAGGGTCGTCCCCACGACCGCGGGCCAAAGATGTCCAGCCGCCGTCTTGTCCGACGACTATAGGGTCGTACCCACGACCCCGGGACTAGATTGGCCCGCCACCGTCATGTCCAACGACTATAGGGTCGTCCCCACGACCCCGGGACTAGGTTGACAAGCCGCCGAAATGTCCGACGACTATAGGGTCGTCCCCACGACCGCGAGCCAAGGATGTCCAGCCGCCGTCTTTTCCGACGACTATAGGGTCGTCCCCACGACCCCGGGACTAGATTGGCCCGCCACCGTCATGTCCGACGACTATAGGGTCGTCCCCACGACCGCGGGCCAAAGATGTCCAGCCGCCGTCTTGTCCGACGACTATAGGGTCGTACCCACGACCCCGGGACTAGATTGGCCCGCCACCGTCATGTCCAACGACTATAGGGTCGTACCCACGACCCCGGGACTAGGCTGACAAGCCGCCAACATGTCCGACGACTATAGAGTCGTCCCCACGACCACGGGCCAAAGTTGGCCAGCCGCCGACATGTCCGACGACTATTGGATCGTCCCCACGACCCCGGGCCAATGTTGGCCAATCGCCGACATGTCCGACGACTATAGGGTCGTCCCTACGACCCCGGGCCAAAGTTGGCAAGCCGCCGAAATGTCCGACGACTATAGGGTCGTCCCCACGACCGCGGGCCAAAGATGTCCAGCCGCCGTCTTGTCCGACGACTATAGGGTCGTACCCACGACCCCGGGACTAGATTGGCCCGCCACCGTCATATCCGACGACAATAGGGTCGTCCCCACGACCCCGGGTCTAGGTTGCCCAGCTGCCGACATGTCCGACGACTATAGAGTCGTCCCCACGACACCGCGCCAACGTTGGACAGCCGCCGACATGTCCGACGACTATAGGGTCGTCCCTACGACCCCGGGACTAGATTGGCCCGCCACCGTCATGTCCAACGATTATAGGGTCGTCCCCACGACCCCGGGACAAGCTTGGCCCGCCGCCGACTTGTCCGACGACCATAGGGTCGTCCCCACAACCCCGGGACTAGATTGGCCCGCGACCGTCATGTCCGACGACTATAGGGTCGTCCCCACGACCGCGGGCCAAAGATGTCCAGCCGCCGTCTTGTCCGACGACTATAGGGTCGTACCCACGACCCCGGGACTAGATTGGCCCGCCACCGTCATGTCCAACGACTATAGGGTCGTACCCACGACCCCGGGACTAGGCTGACAAGCCGCCAACATGTCCGACGACTATAGAGTCGTCCCCACGACCACGGGCCAAAGTTGGCCAGCCGCCGACATGTCCGACGACTATTGGATCGTCCCCACGACCACGGGCCAAAGTTGGCCAGCCGCCGACATGTCCGACGAATATCGGATCGTCCCCACGACCACGGGCCAAAGTTGGCCAGCCGCCGACATGTCAGACGACTATTGGATCGTCCCCACGGCCACGGGCCAAAGTTGGCCCGCCGCCGCCTTGTCCGACGACTATAGGGTCGTCCCCACGACCACGAGACTAGATTGGCCCGCCACCGCCATGTCCGACGACAATAGGGTCGTCCCCACGACCCCGGGTCTAGGTTGGCCAGCCGCCGACATGTCCGACGACTATCGGATCGTCCCCACGACCACGGGCCAAAGTTGGCCAGCCGCCCACATGTCTGACGACTATTGGATCGCCCCCACGACCACGGGCCAAAGTTGGCCAGCCGCCGACATGTCCGACGACTATCGGATCGTCCCCACGACCACGGGCCAAAGTTGGCCAGCCGCCGACATGTCCGACGACTATTGGATCGTCCCCACGACCACGGGCCAAAGTTGGCCAGCCGCCGACATGTCCGACGACTATTGGATCGTTCCCACGACCACGGGCCAAAGTTGGCCAGCCGCCGACATGTCCGACGACTATAGGGTCGTCCCCACGACCCCGGGACTAGGTTGGCCAGCCGCCGACATGTCCGACGACTATAGGGTCGACCCGACGACCCCGGGCCAATGTTGGCCAATCGCCAACATGTCCGACGACTATAGGGTCGTCCCTACGACCCCGGGACTAGATTGGCCCGCCACCGTCAAGTCCGACGACCTCGGGACTAGGTTGGCCAGCCGCCGACATGTCCGACGACTATAGGGTCGCCCCCACGACGTCGGGCCAATTTTGGCCAGCCGCCGACATGTCCGACGACTATAGGGTCGTCCCCACGACCCCGGGCCAAAGATGGCAAGCCGCCGAAATGTCCGACGACTGTAGGGTCGTCCCCACGACCCCGGGAATAGATTGGCCGGCCACCGTCAAGTCCGACGACTATAGGGTCGTCCCCACGACCCCGGGACTAGATTGGTCCGCCACCGTCATGTCCGACGACTATAGGGTCGTCCCCACGACCCCGGGCCAAAGTTGGCCAATCGCCAACATATCCGACGACTGTAGGGTCGTCCCCACGACCCCGGGACTAGATTGGCCCGCCACCGTCAAGTCCGACGACCTCGGGACTAGGTTGGCCAGCCGCCGACATGTCCGACGACTATAGAGGCGTCCCCACTACACCGGGCCAAAGTTGGTCAGCCGCTGACATGCCCAACGACTATAGGGTCGTCCCCACGACCACGGGCCAAAGTTGGCCAGCCGCCGACATGTCCGACGACAATAGGGTCGTCCCCACGACCCCGGGTCTAGGTTGGCCAGCCGCCGACATGTCCGACGACTATCGGATCGTCCCCACGACACCGGGCCAAAGTTGGCAAGCCGCCGTCTTGTCCGACGACTATAGGGTCGTACCCACGACCCCGGGACTAGATTGGCCCGCCACCGTCATGTCCAACGACTATAGGGTCGTCCCCACGACCCCGGGACTAGGTTGACAAGCCGCCGAAATGTCCGACGACTATAGGGTCGTCCCCACGACCGCGAGCCAAGGATGTCCAGCCGCCGTCTTGTCCGACGACTATAGGGTCGTCCCCACGACCCCGGGACTAGATTGGCCCGCCACCGTCATGTCCAACGATTATAGGGTCGTCCCCACGACCCCGGGTCTAGGTTGGCCAGCCGCCGACATGTCCGACGACTATGGAGTCGTCCCCACGACACCGGGCCAAAGTTGGCCAGCGGCCGACATGTCCGACGACTATAGGGTCGTCCCCACGGCCCCGGGACTCGATTGCCCCGGCACCGTCATGTCCAACGACTATCGGATCGTCCCCACGACCACGGGCCAAAGTTGGCCAGCCGCCGACATGTCCGACGACTATTGGGTCGTCCACACGACCACGGGCCAAAGTTGGCCAGCCGCCGACATGTCCGACGACTATAGGGTCGTCCCCACGGCCCCGGGCCAATAATGGCCAATCGCCGACATGTCCGACGACTATAGGGTCGTACCTACGACCCCGGGTCTAGGTTGGCCAGCCGCCGACATGTTCGACGACTATAGAGGCGTCCCCACTACACCGGGCCAAAGTTGGTCAGCCGCTGACATGCCCAACGACTATAGGGTCGTCCCCACGACCACGGGCCAAAGTTGGCCAGCCGCCGTCATGTCCGACGACAATAGGGTCGTCCCCACGACCCCGGGTCTAGGTTGGCCAGCCGCCGACATGTCCGACGACTATAGAGTCGTCCCCACGACACCGGGCCAAAGTTGGCCAGCCGCTGACATGTCCAACGACTATAGGGTCGTCCCCACGACCACGGGCCAAAGTTGGCCAGCCGCCGACATGTCCGACGACTATTGGATCGTTCCCACGACCACGGGCCAAAGTTGGCCAGCCGCCGACATGTCCGACGACTATAGGGTCGTCCCCACGACCCCGGGACTAGGTTGGCCAGCCGCCGACATGTCCGACGACTATAGGGTCGACCCGACGACCCCGGGCCAATGTTGGCCAATCGCCAACATGTCCGACGACTATAGGGTCGTCCCTACGACCCCCGGACTAGATTGGCCCGCCACCGTCAAGTCCGACGACCTCGGGACTAGGTTGGCCAGCCGCCGACATGTCCGACGACTATAGGGTCGCCCCCACGACGTCGGGCCAATTTTGGCCAGCCGCCGACATGTCCGACGACTATAGGGTCGTCCCCACGACCCCGGGCCAAAGATGGCAAGCCGCCGAAATGTCCGACGACTGTAGGGTCGACCCCACGACCCCGGGACTAGATTGGCCCGCCACCGTGAAGTCCGACGACTATAGGGTCGTCCCCACGACCTCGGGACTAGGTTGGCCAGCCGCCGACATGTCCGACGACTATAGGGTCGTCCCCACGACCCCGGGCCAATGTTGGCCAATCGCCGACATGTCCGACGACTATAGGGTCGTCCCTACGACCCCGGGCCAAAGTTGGCAAGCCGCCGAAATGTCCGACGACTATAGGGTCGTCCCCACGACCGCGGGCCAAAGATGTCCAGCCGCCGACATGTCCGACGACTATAGGGTCGTCCCCACGACCCCGGGACTAGATTGGCCCGCCACCGTCATGTCCAACGACTATAGGGTCGTCCCCACGACCCCGGGACTAGGTTGACAAGCCGCCGAAATGTCCGACGACTATAGGGTCGTCCCCACGACCGCGAGCCAAGGATGTCCAGCCGCCGTCTTTTCCGACGACTATAGGGTCGTCCCCACGACCCCGGGACTAGATTGGCCCGCCACCGTCATGTCCGACGACTATAGGGTCGTCCCCACGACCGCGGGCCAAAGATGTCCAGCCGCCGTCTTGTCCGACGACTATAGGGTCGTACCCACGACCCCGGGACTAGATTGGCCCGCCACCGTCATGTCCAACGACTATAGGGTCGTACCCACGACCCCGGGACTAGGCTGACAAGCCGCCAACATGTCCGACGACTATAGAGTCGTCCCCACGACCACGGGCCAAAGTTGGCCAGCCGCCGACATGTCCGACGACTATTGGATCGTCCCCACGACCCCGGGCCAATGTTGGCCAATCGCCGACATGTCCGACGACTATAGGGTCGTCCCTACGACCCCGGGCCAAAGTTGGCAAGCCGCCGAAATGTCCGACGACTATAGGGTCGTCCCCACGACCGCGGGCCAAAGATGTCCAGCCGCCGTCTTGTCCGACGACTATAGGGTCGTACCCACGACCCCGGGACTAGATTGGCCCGCCACCGTCATATCCGACGACAATAGGGTCGTCCCCACGACCCCGGGTCTAGGTTGCCCAGCTGCCGACATGTCCGACGACTATAGAGTCGTCCCCACGACACCGCGCCAACGTTGGACAGCCGCCGACATGTCCGACGACTATAGGGTCGTCCCTACGACCCCGGGACTAGATTGGCCCGCCACCGTCATGTCCAACGATTATAGGGTCGTCCCCACGACCCCGGGACAAGCTTGGCCCGCCGCCGACTTGTCCGACGACCATAGGGTCGTCCCCACAACCCCGGGACTAGATTGGCCCGCGACCGTCATGTCCGACGACTATAGGGTCGTCCCCACGACCGCGGGCCAAAGATGTCCAGCCGCCGTCTTGTCCGACGACTATAGGGTCGTACCCACGACCACGGGCCAAAGTTGGCCAGCCGCCGACATGTCCGACGACTATTGGATCGTCCCCACGACCACGGGCCAAAGTTGGCCAGCCGCCGACATGTCCGACGAATATCGGATCGTCCCCACGACCACGGGCCAAAGTTGGCCAGCCGCCGACATGTCAGACGACTATTGGATCGTCCCCACGGCCACGGGCCAAAGTTGGCCCGCCGCCGCCTTGTCCGACGACTATAGGGTCGTCCCCACGACCACGAGACTAGATTGGCCCGCCACCGCCATGTCCGACGACAATAGGGTCGTCCCCACGACCCCGGGTCTAGGTTGGCCAGCCGCCGACATGTCCGACGACTATCGGATCGTCCCCACGACCACGGGCCAAAGTTGGCCAGCCGCCCACATGTCTGACGACTATTGGATCGCCCCCACGACCACGGGCCAAAGTTGGCCAGCCGCCGACATGTCCGACGACTATCGGATCGTCCCCACGACCACGGGCCAAAGTTGGCCAGCCGCCGACATGTCCGACGACTATTGGATCGTCCCCACGACCACGGGCCAAAGTTGGCCAGCCGCCGACATGTCCGACGACTATTGGATCGTTCCCACGACCACGGGCCAAAGTTGGCCAGCCGCCGACATGTCCGACGACTATAGGGTCGTCCCCACGACCCCGGGACTAGGTTGGCCAGCCGCCGACATGTCCGACGACTATAGGGTCGACCCGACGACCCCGGGCCAATGTTGGCCAATCGCCAACATGTCCGACGACTATAGGGTCGTCCCTACGACCCCGGGACTAGATTGGCCCGCCACCGTCAAGTCCGACGACCTCGGGACTAGGTTGGCCAGCCGCCGACATGTCCGACGACTATAGGGTCGCCCCCACGACGTCGGGCCAATTTTGGCCAGCCGCCGACATGTCCGACGACTATAGGGTCGTCCCCACGACCCCGGGCCAAAGATGGCAAGCCGCCGAAATGTCCGACGACTGTAGGGTCGTCCCCACGACCCCGGGAATAGATTGGCCGGCCACCGTCAAGTCCGACGACTATAGGGTCGTCCCCACGACCCCGGGACTAGATTGGTCCGCCACCGTCATGTCCGACGACTATAGGGTCGTCCCCACGACCCCGGGCCAAAGTTGGCCAATCGCCAACATATCCGACGACTGTAGGGTCGTCCCCACGACCCCGGGACTAGATTGGCCCGCCACCGTCAAGTCCGACGACCTCGGGACTAGGTTGGCCAGCCGCCGACATGTCCGACGACTATAGAGGCGTCCCCACTACACCGGGCCAAAGTTGGTCAGCCGCTGACATGCCCAACGACTATAGGGTCGTCCCCACGACCACGGGCCAAAGTTGGCCAGCCGCCGACATGTCCGACGACAATAGGGTCGTCCCCACGACCCCGGGTCTAGGTTGGCCAGCCGCCGACATGTCCGACGACTATCGGATCGTCCCCACGACACCGGGCCAAAGTTGGCAAGCCGCCGTCTTGTCCGACGACTATAGGGTCGTACCCACGACCCCGGGACTAGATTGGCCCGCCACCGTCATGTCCAACGACTATAGGGTCGTCCCCACGACCCCGGGACTAGGTTGACAAGCCGCCGAAATGTCCGACGACTATAGGGTCGTCCCCACGACCGCGAGCCAAGGATGTCCAGCCGCCGTCTTGTCCGACGACTATAGGGTCGTCCCCACGACCCCGGGACTAGATTGGCCCGCCACCGTCATGTCCAACGATTATAGGGTCGTCCCCACGACCCCGGGTCTAGGTTGGCCAGCCGCCGACATGTCCGACGACTATGGAGTCGTCCCCACGACACCGGGCCAAAGTTGGCCAGCGGCCGACATGTCCGACGACTATAGGGTCGTCCCCACGGCCCCGGGACTCGATTGCCCCGGCACCGTCATGTCCAACGACTATCGGATCGTCCCCACGACCACGGGCCAAAGTTGGCCAGCCGCCGACATGTCCGACGACTATTGGGTCGTCCACACGACCACGGGCCAAAGTTGGCCAGCCGCCGACATGTCCGACGACTATAGGGTCGTCCCCACGGCCCCGGGCCAATAATGGCCAATCGCCGACATGTCCGACGACTATAGGGTCGTACCTACGACCCCGGGTCTAGGTTGGCCAGCCGCCGACATGTTCGACGACTATAGAGGCGTCCCCACTACACCGGGCCAAAGTTGGTCAGCCGCTGACATGCCCAACGACTATAGGGTCGTCCCCACGACCACGGGCCAAAGTTGGCCAGCCGCCGTCATGTCCGACGACAATAGGGTCGTCCCCACGACCCCGGGTCTAGGTTGGCCAGCCGCCGACATGTCCGACGACTATAGAGTCGTCCCCACGACACCGGGCCAAAGTTGGCCAGCCGCTGACATGTCCAACGACTATAGGGTCGTCCCCACGACCACGGGCCAAAGTTGGCCAGCCGCCGACATGTCCGACGACTATTGGATCGTTCCCACGACCACGGGCCAAAGTTGGCCAGCCGCCGACATGTCCGACGACTATAGGGTCGTCCCCACGACCCCGGGACTAGGTTGGCCAGCCGCCGACATGTCCGACGACTATAGGGTCGACCCGACGACCCCGGGCCAATGTTGGCCAATCGCCAACATGTCCGACGACTATAGGGTCGTCCCTACGACCCCCGGACTAGATTGGCCCGCCACCGTCAAGTCCGACGACCTCGGGACTAGGTTGGCCAGCCGCCGACATGTCCGACGACTATAGGGTCGCCCCCACGACGTCGGGCCAATTTTGGCCAGCCGCCGACATGTCCGACGACTATAGGGTCGTCCCCACGACCCCGGGCCAAAGATGGCAAGCCGCCGAAATGTCCGACGACTGTAGGGTCGACCCCACGACCCCGGGACTAGATTGGCCCGCCACCGTGAAGTCCGACGACTATAGGGTCGTCCCCACGACCTCGGGACTAGGTTGGCCAGCCGCCGACATGTCCGACGACTATAGGGTCGTCCCCACGACCCCGGGCCAATGTTGGCCAATCGCCGACATGTCCGACGACTATAGGGTCGTCCCTACGACCCCGGGCCAAAGTTGGCAAGCCGCCGAAATGTCCGACGACTATAGGGTCGTCCCCACGACCGCGGGCCAAAGATGTCCAGCCGCCGACATGTCCGACGACTATAGGGTCGTCCCCACGACCCCGGGACTAGATTGGCCCGCCACCGTCATGTCCAACGACTATAGGGTCGTCCCCACGACCCCGGGACTAGGTTGACAAGCCGCCGAAATGTCCGACGACTATAGGGTCGTCCCCACGACCGCGAGCCAAGGATGTCCAGCCGCCGTCTTTTCCGACGACTATAGGGTCGTCCCCACGACCCCGGGACTAGATTGGCCCGCCACCGTCATGTCCGACGACTATAGGGTCGTCCCCACGACCGCGGGCCAAAGATGTCCAGCCGCCGTCTTGTCCGACGACTATAGGGTCGTACCCACGACCCCGGGACTAGATTGGCCCGCCACCGTCATGTCCAACGACTATAGGGTCGTACCCACGACCCCGGGACTAGGCTGACAAGCCGCCAACATGTCCGACGACTATAGAGTCGTCCCCACGACCACGGGCCAAAGTTGGCCAGCCGCCGACATGTCCGACGACTATTGGATCGTCCCCACGACCCCGGGCCAATGTTGGCCAATCGCCGACATGTCCGACGACTATAGGGTCGTCCCTACGACCCCGGGCCAAAGTTGGCAAGCCGCCGAAATGTCCGACGACTATAGGGTCGTCCCCACGACCGCGGGCCAAAGATGTCCAGCCGCCGTCTTGTCCGACGACTATAGGGTCGTACCCACGACCCCGGGACTAGATTGGCCCGCCACCGTCATATCCGACGACAATAGGGTCGTCCCCACGACCCCGGGTCTAGGTTGCCCAGCTGCCGACATGTCCGACGACTATAGAGTCGTCCCCACGACACCGCGCCAACGTTGGACAGCCGCCGACATGTCCGACGACTATAGGGTCGTCCCTACGACCCCGGGACTAGATTGGCCCGCCACCGTCATGTCCAACGATTATAGGGTCGTCCCCACGACCCCGGGACAAGCTTGGCCCGCCGCCGACTTGTCCGACGACCATAGGGTCGTCCCCACAACCCCGGGACTAGATTGGCCCGCGACCGTCATGTCCGACGACTATAGGGTCGTCCCCACGACCGCGGGCCAAAGATGTCCAGCCGCCGTCTTGTCCGACGACTATAGGGTCGTACCCACGACCCCGGGACTAGATTGGCCCGCCACCGTCATGTCCAACGACTATAGGGTCGTACCCACGACCCCGGGACTAGGCTGACAAGCCGCCAACATGTCCGACGACTATAGAGTCGTCCCCACGACCACGGGCCAAAGTTGGCCAGCCGCCGACATGTCCGACGACTATTGGATCGTCCCCACGACCACGGGCCAAAGTTGGCCAGCCGCCGACATGTCCGACGAATATCGGATCGTCCCCACGACCACGGGCCAAAGTTGGCCAGCCGCCGACATGTCAGACGACTATTGGATCGTCCCCACGGCCACGGGCCAAAGTTGGCCCGCCGCCGCCTTGTCCGACGACTATAGGGTCGTCCCCACGACCACGAGACTAGATTGGCCCGCCACCGCCATGTCCGACGACAATAGGGTCGTCCCCACGACCCCGGGTCTAGGTTGGCCAGCCGCCGACATGTCCGACGACTATCGGATCGTCCCCACGACCACGGGCCAAAGTTGGCCAGCCGCCCACATGTCTGACGACTATTGGATCGCCCCCACGACCACGGGCCAAAGTTGGCCAGCCGCCGACATGTCCGACGACTATCGGATCGTCCCCACGACCACGGGCCAAAGTTGGCCAGCCGCCGACATGTCCGACGACTATTGGATCGTCCCCACGACCACGGGCCAAAGTTGGCCAGCCGCCGACATGTCCGACGACTATTGGATCGTTCCCACGACCACGGGCCAAAGTTGGCCAGCCGCCGACATGTCCGACGACTATAGGGTCGTCCCCACGACCCCGGGACTAGGTTGGCCAGCCGCCGACATGTCCGACGACTATAGGGTCGACCCGACGACCCCGGGCCAATGTTGGCCAATCGCCAACATGTCCGACGACTATAGGGTCGTCCCTACGACCCCGGGACTAGATTGGCCCGCCACCGTCAAGTCCGACGACCTCGGGACTAGGTTGGCCAGCCGCCGACATGTCCGACGACTATAGGGTCGCCCCCACGACGTCGGGCCAATTTTGGCCAGCCGCCGACATGTCCGACGACTATAGGGTCGTCCCCACGACCCCGGGCCAAAGATGGCAAGCCGCCGAAATGTCCGACGACTGTAGGGTCGTCCCCACGACCCCGGGAATAGATTGGCCGGCCACCGTCAAGTCCGACGACTATAGGGTCGTCCCCACGACCCCGGGACTAGATTGGTCCGCCACCGTCATGTCCGACGACTATAGGGTCGTCCCCACGACCCCGGGCCAAAGTTGGCCAATCGCCAACATATCCGACGACTGTAGGGTCGTCCCCACGACCCCGGGACTAGATTTGCCCGCCACCGTCAAGTCCGACGACCTCGGGACTAGGTTGGCCAGCCGCCGACATGTCCGACGACTATAGAGGCGTCCCCACTACACCGGGCCAAAGTTGGTCAGCCGCTGACATGCCCAACGACTATAGGGTCGTCCCCACGACCACGGGCCAAAGTTGGCCAGCCGCCGACATGTCCGACGACAATAGGGTCGTCCCCACGACCCCGGGTCTAGGTTGGCCAGCCGCCGACATGTCCGACGACTATCGGATCGTCCCCACGACACCGGGCCAAAGTTGGCAAGCCGCCGTCTTGTCCGACGACTATAGGGTCGTACCCACGACCCCGGGACTAGATTGGCCCGCCACCGTCATGTCCAACGACTATAGGGTCGTCCCCACGACCCCGGGACTAGGTTGACAAGCCGCCGAAATGTCCGACGACTATAGGGTCGTCCCCACGACCGCGAGCCAAGGATGTCCAGCCGCCGTCTTGTCCGACGACTATAGGGTCGTCCCCACGACCCCGGGACTAGATTGGCCCGCCACCGTCATGTCCAACGATTATAGGGTCGTCCCCACGACCCCGGGTCTAGGTTGGCCAGCCGCCGACATGTCCGACGACTATGGAGTCGTCCCCACGACACCGGGCCAAAGTTGGCCAGCGGCCGACATGTCCGACGACTATAGGGTCGTCCCCACGGCCCCGGGACTCGATTGCCCCGGCACCGTCATGTCCAACGACTATCGGATCGTCCCCACGACCACGGGCCAAAGTTGGCCAGCCGCCGACATGTCCGACGACTATTGGGTCGTCCACACGACCACGGGCCAAAGTTGGCCAGCCGCCGACATGTCCGACGACTATAGGGTCGTCCCCACGGCCCCGGGCCAATAATGGCCAATCGCCGACATGTCCGACGACTATAGGGTCGTACCTACGACCCCGGGTCTAGGTTGGCCAGCCGCCGACATGTTCGACGACTATAGAGGCGTCCCCACTACACCGGGCCAAAGTTGGTCAGCCGCTGACATGCCCAACGACTATAGGGTCGTCCCCACGACCACGGGCCAAAGTTGGCCAGCCGCCGTCATGTCCGACGACAATAGGGTCGTCCCCACGACCCCGGGTCTAGGTTGGCCAGCCGCCGACATGTCCGACGACTATAGAGTCGTCCCCACGACACCGGGCCAAAGTTGGCCAGCCGCTGACATGTCCAACGACTATAGGGTCGTCCCCACGACCACGGGCCAAAGTTGGCCAGCCGCCGACATGTCCGACGACTATTGGATCGTTCCCACGACCACGGGCCAAAGTTGGCCAGCCGCCGACATGTCCGACGACTATAGGGTCGTCCCCACGACCCCGGGACTAGGTTGGCCAGCCGCCGACATGTCCGACGACTATAGGGTCGACCCGACGACCCCGGGCCAATGTTGGCCAATCGCCAACATGTCCGACGACTATAGGGTCGTCCCTACGACCCCCGGACTAGATTGGCCCGCCACCGTCAAGTCCGACGACCTCGGGACTAGGTTGGCCAGCCGCCGACATGTCCGACGACTATAGGGTCGCCCCCACGACGTCGGGCCAATTTTGGCCAGCCGCCGACATGTCCGACGACTATAGGGTCGTCCCCACGACCCCGGGCCAAAGATGGCAAGCCGCCGAAATGTCCGACGACTGTAGGGTCGTCCCCACGACCCCGGGAATAGATTGGCCGGCCACCGTCAAGTCCGACGACTATAGGGTCGTCCCCACGACCCCGGGACTAGATTGGCCCGCCACCGCCATGTCCGACGACAATAGGGTCGTCCCCACGACCCCGGGTCTAGGTTGGCCAGCCGCCGACATGTCCGACGACTATCGGATCGTCCCCACGACCACGGGCCAAAGTTGGCCAGCCGCCCACATGTCTGACGACTATTGGATCGCCCCCACGACCACGGGCCAAAGTTGGCCAGCCGCCGACATGTCCGACGACTATAGGGTCGTCCCTACGACCCCGGGACTAGATTGGCCCGCCACCGTCAAGTCCGACGACCTCGGGACTAGGTTGGCCAGCCGCCCACATGTCTGACGACTATTGGATCGCCCCCACGACAACGGGCCAAAGTTGGCCAGCCGCCGACATGTCCGACGACTATCGGATCGTCCCCACGACCACGGGCCAAAGTTGGCCAGCCGCCGACATGTCCGACGACTATTGGATCGTCCCCACGCCCACGGGCCAAAGATGGCAAGCCGCCGAAATGTCCGACGACTGTAGGGTCGTCCCCACGACCCCGGGAATAGATTGGCCGGCCACCGTCAAGTCCGACGACTATAGGGTCGTCCCCACGACCCCGGGACTAGATTGGTCCGCCACCGTCATGTCCGACGACTATAGGGTCGTCCCCACGACCCCGGGCCAAAGTTGGCCAATCGCCAACATGTCCGACGACTGTAGGGTCGTCCCCACGACCCCGGGACTAGATTGGCCCGCCACCGTCAAGTCCGACGACCTCGGGACTAGGTTGGCCAGCCGCCGACATGTCCGACGACTATAGAGGCGTCCCCACTACACCGGGCCAAAGTTGGTCAGCCGCTGACATGCTCAACGACTATAGGGTCGTCCCCACGACCACGGGCCAAAGTTGGCCAGCCGCCGACATGTCCGACGACAATAGGGTCGTCCCCACGACCCCGGGTCTAGGTTGGCCAGCCGCCGACATGTCCGACGACTATCGGATCGTCCCCACGACACCGGGCCAAAGTTGGCAAGCCGCCGTCTTGTCCGACGACTATAGGGTCGTACCCACGACCCCGGGACTAGATTGGCCCGCCACCGTCATGTCCAACGACTATAGGGTCGTCCCCACGACCCCGGGACTAGGTTGACAAGCCGCCGAAATGTCCGACGACTATAGGGTCGTCCCCACGACCGCGAGCCAAGGATGTCCAGCCGCCGTCTTGTCCGACGACTATAGAGTCGTCCCCACGACACCGGGCCAAAGTTGGCCAGCGGCCGACATGCCCAACGACTATAGGGTCGTCCCCACGACCACGGGCCAAAGTTGGCCAGCCGCCGACATGTCCGACGACAATAGGGTCGTCCCCACGACCCCGGGTCTAGGTTGGCCAGCCGCCGACATGTCCGACGACTATCGGATCGTCCCCACGACACCGGGCCAAAGTTGGCAAGCCGCCGTCTTGTCCGACGACTATAGGGTCGTACCCACGACCCCGGGACTAGATTGGCCCGCCACCGTCATGTCCAACGACTATAGGGTCGTCCCCACGACCCCGGGACTAGGTTGACAAGCCGCCGAAATGTCCGACGACTATAGGGTCGTCCCCACGACCGCGAGCCAAGGATGTCCAGCCGCCGTCTTGTCCGACGACTATAGAGTCGTCCCCACGACACCGGGCCAAAGTTGGCCAGCGGCCGACATGCCCAACGACTATAGGGTCGTCCCCACGACCACGGGCCAAAGTTGGCCAGCCGCCGACATGTCCGACGACAATAGGGTCGTCCCCACGACCCCGGGTCTAGGTTGGCCAGCCGCCGACATGTCCGACGACTATCGGATCGTCCCCACGACACCGGGCCAAAGTTGGCAAGCCGCCGAAATGTCCGACGACTGTAGGGTCGACCCCACGACCCCGGGACTAGATTGGCCCGCCACCGTGAAGTCCGACGACTATAGGGTCGTCCCCACGACCTCGGGACTAGGTTGGCCAGCCGCCGACATGTCCGACGACTATAGGGTCGTCCCCACGACCCCGGGCCAATGTTGGCCAATCGCCGACATGTCCGACGACTATAGGGTCGTCCCTACGACCCCGGGCCAAAGTTGGCAAGCCGCCGAAATGTCCGACGACTATAGGGTCGTCCCCACGACCGCGGGCCAAAGATGTCCAGCCGCCGTCTTGTCCGACGACTATAGGGTCGTACCCACGACCCCGGGACTAGATTGGCCCGCCACCGTCATGTCCAACGACTATAGGGTCGTCCCCACGACCCCGGGACTAGGTTGACAAGCCGCCGAAATGTCCGACGACTATAGGGTCGTCCCCACGACCGCGAGCCAAGGATGTCCAGCCGCCGTCTTTTCCGACGACTATAGGGTCGTCCCCACGACCCCGGGACTAGATTGGCCCGCCACCGTCATGTCCGACGACTATAGGGTCGTCCCCACGACCGCGGGCCAAAGATGTCCAGCCGCCGTCTTGTCCGACGACTATAGGGTCGTACCCACGACCCCGGGACTAGATTGGCCCGCCACCGTCATGTCCAACGACTATAGGGTCGTACCCACGACCCCGGGACTAGGCTGACAAGCCGCCAACATGTCCGACGACTATAGAGTCGTCCCCACGACCACGGGCCAAAGTTGGCCAGCCGCCGACATGTCCGACGACTATTGGATCGTCCCCACGACCCCGGGCCAATGTTGGCCAATCGCCGACATGTCCGACGACTATAGGGTCGTCCCTACGACCCCGGGCCAAAGTTGGCAAGCCGCCGAAATGTCCGACGACTATAGGGTCGTCCCCACGACCGCGGGCCAAAGATGTCCAGCCGCCGTCTTGTCCGACGACTATAGGGTCGTACCCACGACCCCGGGACTAGATTGGCCCGCCACCGTCATATCCGACGACAATAGGGTCGTCCCCACGACCCCGGGTCTAGGTTGCCCAGCTGCCGACATGTCCGACGACTATAGAGTCGTCCCCACGACACCGCGCCAACGTTGGACAGCCGCCGACATGTCCGACGACTATAGGGTCGTCCCTACGACCCCGGGACTAGATTGGCCCGCCACCGTCATGTCCAACGATTATAGGGTCGTCCCCACGACCCCGGGTCTAGATTGGCCCGCCACCGTCATGTCCGACGATTATAGGGTCGTCCCCACGACCCCGGGACAAGCTTGGCCCGCCGCCGACTTGTCCGACGACCATAGGGTCGTCCCCACAACCCCGGGACTAGATTGGCCCGCGACCGTCATGTCCGACGACTATAGGGTCGTCCCCACGACCGCGGGCCAAAGATGTCCAGCCGCCGTCTTGTCCGACGACTATAGGGTCGTACCCACGACCCCGGGACTAGATTGGCCCGCCACCGTCATGTCCAACGACTATAGGGTCGTACCCACGACCCCGGGACTAGGCTGACAAGCCGCCAACATGTCCGACGACTATAGAGTCGTCCCCACGACCACGGGCCAAAGTTGGCCAGCCGCCGACATGTCCGACGACTATTGGATCGTCCCCACGACCACGGGCCAAAGTTGGCCAGCCGCCGACATGTCCGACGAATATCGGATCGTCCCCACGACCACGGGCCAAAGTTGGCCAGCCGCCGACATGTCAGACGACTATTGGATCGTCCCCACGGCCACGGGCCAAAGTTGGCCCGCCGCCGCCTTGTCCGACGACTATAGGGTCGTCCCCACGACCACGAGACTAGATTGGCCCGCCACCGCCATGTCCGACGACAATAGGGTCGTCCCCACGACCCCGGGTCTAGGTTGGCCAGCCGCCGACATGTCCGACGACTATCGGATCGTCCCCACGCCCACGGGCCAAAGTTGGCCAGCCGCCCACATGTCTGACGACTATTGGATCGCCCCCACGACCACGGGCCAAAGTTGGCCAGCCGCCGACATGTCCGACGACTATCGGATCGTCCCCACGACCACGGGCCAAAGTTGGCCAGCCGCCGACATGTCCGACGACTATTGGATCGTCCCCACGACCACGGGCCAAAGTTGGCCAGCCGCCGACATGTCCGACGACTATTGGATCGTTCCCACGACCACGGGCCAAAGTTGGCCAGCCGCCGACATGTCCGACGACTATAGGGTCGTCCCCACGACCCCGGGACTAGGTTGGCCAGCCGCCGACATGTCCGACGACTATAGGGTCGACCCGACGACCCCGGGCCAATGTTGGCCAATCGCCAACATGTCCGACGACTATAGGGTCGTCCCTACGACCCCGGGACTAGATTGGCCCGCCACCGTCAAGTCCGACGACCTCGGGACTAGGTTGGCCAGCCGCCGACATGTCCGACGACTATAGGGTCGCCCCCACGACGTCGGGCCAATTTTGGCCAGCCGCCGACATGTCCGACGACTATAGGGTCGTCCCCACGACCCCGGGCCAAAGATGGCAAGCCGCCGAAATGTCCGACGACTGTAGGGTCGTCCCCACGACCCCGGGAATAGATTGGCCGGCCACCGTCAAGTCCGACGACTATAGGGTCGTCCCCACGACCCCGGGACTAGATTGGTCCGCCACCGTCATGTCCGACGACTATAGGGTCGTCCCCACGACCCCGGGCCAAAGTTGGCCAATCGCCAACATGTCCGACGACTGTAGGGTCGTCCCCACGACCCCGGGACTAGATTGGCCCGCCACCGTCAAGTCCGACGACCTCGGGACTAGGTTGGCCAGCCGCCGACATGTCCGACGACTATAGAGGCGTCCCCACTACACCGGGCCAAAGTTGGTCAGCCGCTGACATGCCCAACGACTATAGGGTCGTCCCCACGACCACGGGCCAAAGTTGGCCAGCCGCCGACATGTCCGACGACAATAGGGTCGTCCCCACGACCCCGGGTCTAGGTTGGCCAGCCGCCGACATGTCCGACGACTATCGGATCGTCCCCACGACACCGGGCCAAAGTTGGCAAGCCGCCGTCTTGTCCGACGACTATAGGGTCGTACCCACGACCCCGGGACTAGATTGGCCCGCCACCGTCATGTCCAACGACTATAGGGTCGTCCCCACGACCCCGGGACTAGGTTGACAAGCCGCCGAAATGTCCGACGACTATAGGGTCGTCCCCACGACCGCGAGCCAAGGATGTCCAGCCGCCGTCTTGTCCGACGACTATAGGGTCGTCCCCACGACCCCGGGACTAGATTGGCCCGCCACCGTCATGTCCAACGATTATAGGGTCGTCCCCACGACCCCGGGTCTAGGTTGGCCAGCCGCCGACATGTCCGACGACTATGGAGTCGTCCCCACGACACCGGGCCAAAGTTGGCCAGCGGCCGACATGTCCGACGACTATAGGGTCGTCCCCACGGCCCCGGGACTCGATTGCCCCGGCACCGTCATGTCCAACGACTATCGGATCGTCCCCACGACCACGGGCCAAAGTTGGCCAGCCGCCGACATGTCCGACGACTATTGGGTCGTCCACACGACCACGGGCCAAAGTTGGCCAGCCGCCGACATGTCCGACGACTATAGGGTCGTCCCCACGGCCCCGGGCCAATAATGGCCAATCGCCGACATGTCCGACGACTATAGGGTCGTACCTACGACCCCGGGTCTAGGTTGGCCAGCCGCCGACATGTTCGACGACTATAGAGGCGTCCCCACTACACCGGGCCAAAGTTGGTCAGCCGCTGACATGCCCAACGACTATAGGGTCGTCCCCACGACCACGGGCCAAAGTTGGCCAGCCGCCGTCATGTCCGACGACAATAGGGTCGTCCCCACGACCCCGGGTCTAGGTTGGCCAGCCGCCGACATGTCCGACGACTATAGAGTCGTCCCCACGACACCGGGCCAAAGTTGGCCAGCCGCTGACATGTCCAACGACTATAGGGTCGTCCCCACGACCACGGGCCAAAGTTGGCCAGCCGCCGACATGTCCGACGACTATTGGATCGTTCCCACGACCACGGGCCAAAGTTGGCCAGCCGCCGACATGTCCGACGACTATAGGGTCGTCCCCACGACCCCGGGACTAGGTTGGCCAGCCGCCGACATGTCCGACGACTATAGGGTCGACCCGACGACCCCGGGCCAATGTTGGCCAATCGCCAACATGTCCGACGACTATAGGGTCGTCCCTACGACCCCCGGACTAGATTGGCCCGCCACCGTCAAGTCCGACGACCTCGGGACTAGGTTGGCCAGCCGCCGACATGTCCGACGACTATAGGGTCGCCCCCACGACGTCGGGCCAATTTTGGCCAGCCGCCGACATGTCCGACGACTATAGGGTCGTCCCCACGACCCCGGGCCAAAGATGGCAAGCCGCCGAAATGTCCGACGACTGTAGGGTCGTCCCCACGACCCCGGGAATAGATTGGCCGGCCACCGTCAAGTCCGACGACTATAGGGTCGTCCCCACGACCCCGGGACTAGATTGGTCCGCCACCGTCATGTCCGACGACTATAGGGTCGTCCCCACGACCCCGGGCCAAAGTTGGCAAGCCGCCGAAATGTCCGACGACTGTAGGGTCGTCCCCACGACCCCGGGACTAGATTGGCCCGCCACCGTCAAGTCCGACGACCTCGGGACTAGGTTGGCCAGCCGCCGACATGTCCGACGACTATAGAGTCGTCCCCACGACACCGGGCCAAAGTTGGACCGCCGCCGACATGTCCGACTACTATAGGGTCGTCCCCACGACACCGGGCCAAAGTTGGACCGCCGCCGACATGTCCGACTACTATAGGGTCGTCCCCACGACCTCGGGTCTAGATTGGCCCGCTACCGTCATGTCCGAAGACTATAGGGTCGTCCCCACGACCACGGGACTAGATTGGCCCGCCACCGCCAAGTCCGACGACAATAGGGTCGTCCCCACGACCACGCGCCAAAGTTGGCCAGCCGCCGACATGTCCGACGACAATCGGATCGTCCCCACGACCACGCGCCAAAGTTGGCCTGCCGCCGACATGTCCGACGACTATAGGGTCGTCCCCACGACCCCGGGACTAGATTGGTCCGCCACCGTCATGTCCGACGACTATAGGGTCGTCCTCACGACACCGGGCCAAAGTTGGCAAGCCGCCGAAATGTCCGACGACTGTAGGGTCGACCCCACGACCCCGGGACTAGATTGGCCCGACACCGTGAAGTCCGACGACTATAGGGTCGTCCCCACGACCTCGGGACTAGGTTGGCCAGCCGCCGACATGTCCGACGACTATAGGGTCGTCCCTACGACCCCGGGCCAATGTTGGCCAATCGCCGACATGTCCGACGACTATAGGGTCGTCCCTACGACCGCGGGCCAAAGTTGGCAAGCCGCCGAAATGTCCGACGACTATAGGGTCGTCCCCACGACCGCGGGCCAAAGATGTCCAGCCGCCGTCTTGTCCGACGACTATAGGGTCGTACCCACGACCCCGGGACTAGATTGGCCCGCCACCGTCATGTCCAACGACTATAGGGTCGTCCCCACGACCCCGGGACTAGGTTGACAAGCCGCCGAAATGTCCGACGACTATAGGGTCGTCCCCACGACCGCGAGCCAAGGATGTCCAGCCGCCGTCTTGTCCGACGACTATAGGGTCGTCCCCACGACCCCGGGACTAGATTGGCCCGCCACCGTCATGTCCGACGACTATAGGGTCGTCCCCACGACCGCGGGCCAAAGATGTCCAGCCGCCGTCTTGTCCGACGACTATAGGGTCGTACCCACGACCCCGGGACTAGATTGGCCCGCCACCGTCATGTCCAACGACTATAGGGTCGTACCCACGACCCCGGGACTAGGCTGACAAGCCGCCAACATGTCCGACGACTATAGAGTCGTCCCCACGACCACGGGCCAAAGCTGGCCAGCCGCCGACATGTCCGACGACTATTGGATCGTCCCCACGACCACGGGCCAAAGTTGGCCAGCCGCCGACATGTCCGACGAATATCGGATCGTCCCCACGACCACGGGCCAAAGTTGGCCAGCCGCCGACATGTCAGACGACTATTGGATCGTCCCCACGGCCACGGGCCAAAGTTGGCCCGCCGCCGCCTTGTCCGACGACTATAGGGTCGTCCCCACGACCACGGGACTAGATTGGCCCGCCACCGCCATGTCCGACGACAATAGGGTCGTCCCCACGACCCCGGGACTAGGTTGGCCAGCCGCCGACATGTCCGACGACTATCGGATCGTCCCCACGACCACGGGCCAAAGTTGGCCAGCCGCCCACATGTCCGACGACTATTGGATCGCCCCCACGACCACGGGCCAAAGTTGGCCAGCCGCCGACATGTCCGACGACTATCGGATCGTCCCCACGACCACGGGCCAAAGTTGGCCAGCCGCCGACATGTCCGACGACTATTGGATCGTCCCCACGACCACGGGCCAACGTTGGCCAGCCGCCGACATATCCGACGACTATAGGGTCGTCCCCACGACCCCGGGCCAAAGTTGGCAAGCCGCCGAAATGTCCGACGACTGTAGGGTCGTCCCACGACCCCGGGACTAGATTGGCCCGCCACCGTCAAGTCCGACGACTATAGGGTCGTCCCCACGACCTCGGGACTAGGTTGGCCAACCACCGACATGTCCGACGACTATAGGGTCGTCACCACGACCCCGGGCCAATGTTGGCCAATCGCCGACATGTCCGACGACTATAGGGTCGTCCCCACGACCCCAGGCCAAAGTTGGCAAGCCGCCGAAATGTCCGACGACTGTTGGGTCGTCCCCACGACCCAGGGACTAGATTGGCCCGCCACCGTCAAATCCGACGGCTATAGGGTCGTCCCCACGACCACGGGCTAAAGGTGGCCAATCCCCGACATGTCCGACGACTATAGGGTCGTACCTACGACCCCGGGACTCGATTGCCCCGGCACCGTCATGTCCAACGACTATCGGATCGTCCCCACGACCACGGGCCAAAGTTGGCCAGCCGCCGACATGTCCGACGACTATTGTGTCGTCCACACGACCACGGGCCAAAGTTGGCCAGCCGCCGACATGTCCGACGACTATAGGGTCGTCCCCACGACCCCGGGCCAAAGTTGGCAAGCCGCCGAAATGTCCGACGACTGTAGGGTCGTCCCCACGACCCCGGGACTAGATTGGCCCGCCACCGTCAAGTCCGACGACTGTAGGGTCGTCCCCACGACCTCGGGACTAGGTTGGCCAGCCGCCGACTTGTCCGACGACTATAGAGTCGTCCCCACGACACCGGTCCAAAGTTGGCCAGCCGCCGACATGTCCGACGACTATAGGGTCGTCCCCACGACCCCGGGACTAGGTTGGCCAGCCGCCGACATGTCCGACGACTATAGGGTCGTCCCCACGGCCCCGGGCCAATAATGGCCAATCGCCGACATGTCCGACGACTATAGGGTCGTACCTACGACCCCGGGTCTAGGTTGGCCAGCCGCCGACATGTTCGACGACTATAGAGGCGTCCCCACTACACCGGGCCAAAGTTGGTCAGCCGCTGACATGCCCAACGACTATAGGGTCGTCCCCACGACCACGGGCCAAAGTTGGCCAGCCGCCGACATGTCCGACGACAATAGGGTAGTCCCCACGACCCCGGGTCTAGGTTGGCCAGCCGCCGACATGTCCGACGACTATAGAGTCGTCCCCACGACACCGGGCCAAAGTTGGCCAGCCGCTGACATGTCCAACGACTATAGGGTCGTCCCCACGACCACGGGCCAAAGTTGGCCAGCCGCCGACATGTCCGACGACTATAGGGTCGTCCCCACGACCCCGGGCCAAAGTTGGCAAGCCGCCGAAATGTCCGACGACTGTAGGGTCGTCCCCACGACCCCGGGACTAGATTGGCCCGCCACCGTCAAGTCCGACGACTGTAGGGTCGTCCCCACGACCTCGGGACTAGGTTGGCCAGCCGCCGACTTGTCCGACGACTATAGAGTCGTCCCCACGACACCGGTCCAAAGTTGGCCAGCCGCCGACATGTCCGACGACTATAGGGTCGTCCCCACGACCCCGGGACTAAATTGGCCCGCCACCGTCATGTCCAACGACTATAAGGTCGTCCCCACAACCACGCGCCAAAGTTGGCCAGCCGCCGACATGTCCGACGACTATAGGGTCGTCCCCACGACCCCGAGCCAATGTTGGCCAATCGCCGACATGTCCAACGACTATAGGGTCGTCCCTACGACCCCGGGACTAGATTAGCCCGCCACCGTCAGGTCCAACGACTATAGGGTCGTCCCCACGACCACGGGCCAAAGTTGGCATGCCGCCGAAATGTCCGACGACTATAGGGTCGTCCCCACGACCCCGGGCCAAAGTTAGCAAGCCGCCGAAATGTCCGACGACTATAGGGTCGTCCCCACGACCCCGGGACTAGATTGGCCCGCCACCGTCATGTCCGACGACTATAGGGTCGTCCCCACGACCCCGGGACTAGATTGGCCCGCCACCGTCATGTCCGACGACAATAGGGTCGTCCCCACGACCCCGGGTCTAGGTTGGCCAGCCGGCGACTTGTCCGACGACTATAGGGTCGTACCCACGACCCCGGGACTAGGCTGACAAGCCGCCAACATGTCCGACGACTATAGGGTCGTCCCCACGACCCCGGGACTAGATTGGCCCGCCACCGTCATGTCCAACGACTATAGGGTCGTTCCCACAACCGCGGGCCAAAGTTGGCCAGCCGCCGACATGTCCGACGACTATTGGATCGTCCCCACGACCACGGGCCAAAGTTGGCCAGCCGCCGACATGTCCGACGACTATAGGGTCGTCCCCACGACCCCGGGACTAGATTGGTCCGCCACCGTCTTGTCCGACGACTATAGGGTCGTCCCCACGACCCCGAGTCCAGGTTGGCCAGCCGCCGACATGTCCGACGACTATTGGATCGTCCCCACGACCACGGGCCAAAGTTGGCCAGCCGCCGACATGTCCGACGACTATAGGGTCGTCCCCACGACCCCGGGACCAGATTGGTCCGCCACCGTCTTGTCCGACGACTATAGGGTCGTCCCCACGACCCCGAGTCCAGGTTGGCCAGCCGCCGACATTTCCGACGACTATAGAGTCGTCCCCACGACACCGGGCCAAAGTTGGCCAGCCGCCGACATGTCCGACGACTATAGGGTCGTCCCCACGACCCCGAGTCCAGGTTGGCCAGCCGCCGACATTTCCGACGACTATAGAGTCGTCCCCACGACACCGGGCCAAAGTTGGCCAGCCGCCGACATGTCCGACGACTATAGGGTCGTCCCCACGACCCCGAGACTAGATTGGCCCGCCACCGTCATGTCCGACGACAATAGGGTCGTCCCCACGACCCCGGGTCCAGGTTGGCCAGCCGCCGACATTTCCGACGACTATAGAGTCGTCCCCACGACACCGGGCCAAAGTTGGCCAGCCGCCGACATGTCCGACGACTATAGGGTCGTCCCCACGACCCCGGGACTAGATTGGCCCGTCACCGTCATGTCCGACGACAATAGGGTCGTCCCCACGACCCCGGGTCTAGGTTGGCCAGCCGCTGACTTGTCCGACGACTATAGGGTCGTCCCCACGACCCCGGGCCAAAGATGTCCAGCCGCCGTCTTGTCCGACGACTATAGGGTCGTCCCCACGACCCCGGGACTAGATTGGCCCGCCACCGTCATGTCCAACGACTATAGGGTCGTCCCCACAACCACGGGCCAAAGTTGGCCAGCCGCCGACATGTCCGACGACTATTGGATCGTCCCCACGACCACGGGCCAAAGTTGGCCAGCCGCCGACATGTCCGACGACTATAGGGTCGTCCCTACGACCCCGGACTAGATTGGCCCGCCACCGTCATGTCCAACGACTATAGGGTCGTCCCCATGACCACGGGCCAAAGTTGGCATGCCGCCGACATGTCCGACGACTATAGGGTCGTCCCCACGACCCCGGGCCAAAGTTGGCCAGCCGCCGACATGTCCGACGACTATAGGGTCGTCCCCACGACCCCGAGACTAGATTGGCCCGCCACCGTCATGTTCGACGACAATAGGGTCGTCCCCACGACCCCGGGTCCAGGTTGGCCAGCCGCCGACATTTCCGATGACTATAGAGTCGTCCCCACGACACCGGGCCAAAGTTGGCCAGCCGCCGACATGTCCGACGACTATAGGGTCGTCCCCACGACCCCGGGACTAGATTGGCCCGCCACCGTCATGTCCGACGATTATAGGGTCGTGCCCACGACCGCGAGACTAGATTGGCCCGCCACCGACATTTCCGACGACTATAGAGTCGTCCCCACGACACCGGGCCAAAGTTGGCCAGCCGCCGACATGTCCGACGACTATAGGGTCGTCCCCACGACCCCGGGACAAGGTTGGCCCGCCGCCGACTTGTCCGACGACTATAGGGTCGTACCCATGACCCTGGGACTAGGCTGACAAGCCGCCAACATGTCCGACGACTATAGGGTCGTCCCCACGACCCCGGGCCAAAGATGTCCAGCCGCCGTCTTGTCCGACGACTATAGGGTCGTCCCCACGACCCCGAGTCCAGGTTGGCCAGCCGCCGACATGTCCGACGACTATAGGGTCGTCCCCACGACCCCGGGCCAAAGTTGGCCAGCTGCCGACATGTCCGACGACTATAGGGTCGTCCCCACGACCCCGGGACAAGGTTGGCCCGCCGCCGACTTGTCCGACGACTATAGGGTCGTACCCACCACCCCGGGACTACGCTGACAAGCCGCCAACATGTCCGACGACTATAGGGTCGTCCCCACGACCCCGGGCCAAAGATGTCCAGCCGCCGTCTTGTCCGACGACTATAGGGTCGTCCCCACGACCCCGAGGCCAGGTTGGCCAGCCGCCGGCATTTCCGACGACTATAGATTCGTCCCCACGACGCCGGGCCAAAGTTGGCCAGCCGCCGACATGTCCGACGACTATAGGATCGTCCCCGCGACCCCGAGACTAGATTGGCCCGCCACCGTCATGTCCGACGACAATAGGGTCGTCCCCACGACCCCGGGTCCAGGTTGGCCAGCCGCCGACATTTCCGACGACTATAGAGTTGTCCCCACGACACCGGGCCAAAGTTGGCCAGCCGCCGACATGTCCGACGACTATAGGTTCGTCCCCACGACCCCGGGACTAGATTGGCCCGCCACCGTCATGTCCGACGATTATAGGGTCGTCCCCACGACCCCGGGACAAGCTTGGCCCGCCGCCGAATTGTTCGACGACTATAGGGTCGTCCCCACGACCCCGGGACTAGATTGGTCCGCCACCGTCATGTCCGACGACTATAGGGTCGTCCCCACGACCCCGGGCCAAAGTTGGCCAGCCGCCGACATGTCCGACGACTATAGGGTCGTCCCCACGACCCCGAGACTAGATTGGCCCGCCACCGTCATGTCCGACGACAATAGGGTCGTCCCCACGACCCCGGGACTCGATTGGTCCGCCACCGTCTTGTCCGACGACTATAGGGTCGTCCCCACGACCCCGAGTCCAGGTTGGCCAGCCGCCGACATTTCCGACGACTATAGAGTCGTCCCCACGACCCCGGGCCAAAGTTGGCCAGCCGCCGACATGTCCGACGACTATAGGGTCGTCCCCACGACCCCGGGCCAAAGTTGGCAAGCCGCCGAAATGTCCGACGACTGTAGGGTCGTCCCCACGACCCCGGGACTAGATTGGTCCGCCACCGTCATGTCCGACGACTATAGGGTCGTCCCCACGACCCCGGGACTAGATTGGTCCGCCACCGTCTTGTCCGACGACTATAGGGTCGTCCCCACGACCCCGGGCCAAAGTTGACCAGCCGCCGACATGTCCGACGACTATAGGGTCGTCCCCACGACCCCGGGACTAGATTGGCCCGCCACCGTCATGTCCGACGATTATAGGGTCGTCCCCACGACCGCGAGACTAGATTGGCCCGCCACCGTCATGTCCGACGACAATAGGGTCGTCCCCACGACCCCGGGTCCAGGTTGGCCAGCCGCCGACATTTCCGAAGACTATAGAGTCGTCCCCACGACCCCGAGACTAGATTGGCCCGCCACCGTCATGTCCGACGACAATAGGGTCGTCCCCACGACCCCGGGCCAAAGTTGGCCAGCCGCCGACATTTCCGACGACTATAGAGTCGTCCCCACGACCACGAGCCAAAGTTGGCCAGCCGCCGACATGTCCAACGACTATTGGGTCGCCCCACGACGACGGGCCAAAGTTGGCCAGCCGCCGACATGTCCGATGACTATATGGTCGTCCCCACGACCCCGGGTCTATGTTGGCCAGCCGCCGACATGTTCGACGACTATAGAGGCGTCCCCACGACACCGGTCAGCCGCTGACATGCCCAACGACTATAGGGTCGTCCCCACGACCACGGGCCAAAGTTGGCCAGCCGCCGACATGTCCGACGACTATTGGATCGTCCCCACGACCACGGGCCAAAGTTGGCCAGCCGCCGACATGTCCGACGACTATAGGGTCGTCCCCACGACCCCGGGACAAGGTTGGCCAGCCGCCGACATGTCCGACGACTATAGGGTCGTCCCGACGACCCCGGGCCAATGTTGGCCAATCGCCAACATGTCCGACGACTATAGGCTCGTCCCCACGACCCCCGGACTAGCTTGGCTCGCCGCCGACTTGTCCGACGACTATAGGGTCGTCCCCACGACCCCGGGCAAACGTTGGCCAGCCGCCGACTTGTCCGACGACTATAGGGTCGTCCCCGCGACCCCTGGACTAGATTGGCCCGCCACCGTCTTGTCCGACGACTATAGGGTCGTCTTCACGACCACGGGCCAAAGTTGGCCAGCCGCCGACATTTCCGACGACAATAGGGTCGTCCTCACGACCACGGGCCAAATTTGGCCAGCCGCCGACTTGTCCGACGACTATAGGGTCGATCCCACGACCACGGGCCAAAGTTGGCCACCCGCCGACTTGTCCGAGGACCATAGGGTCGTCCCCACGACCCCGGGTCTAGGTTGGCCAGCCGCCGACATGTCCGACGACTATGGAGTCGTCCCCACGACACCGGGACTATGTTGGCTCGCCGCCGACTTGTCCGACGACTATAGTGTCGTCCCCACGACCACCGGCCAAAGTTGGCCAGCCGCCGACATGTCCGACGACTATAGGGTCGCCCCGACGACACCGGGCCAAAGTTGGTCAGCCGCCGATTTGTCCGACGACTATAGGGTTGTCCCCACGACCACGGGTCAAAGTTGGCCAGCCGCCGTCATGTCCGACGACTATAGGGTCGTCCCCACGACCTCGGGACTAGGTTGGCTCGCTGCCGACTTGTCCGACGACTATAGGGTCGTCCCCACGACCCCGGGACTAGATTGGCCCGCCACCGTCAAGTCCGACGACTATAGGGTCGTCCCCACGACCCCGGGCCAAAGCTGGACAGCCGCCGACTTGTCCGACGACTATAGGGTCGTCCCCACGACCCCGGGCCAAAGCTGGACAGCCGCCGACTTTTCCGACGACTATAGGGTCGTCCCCACGACCACGGGCCAAAGTTGGCCAGCCGCCGACTTGTCCGACGACTATAGGGTCGTCCCCATGACCCGGGACTAGACTAGCCCGCCACGTCATGTCCGACAACTATAGGGTCGTCCCCACGACCCCCGGACTAGGTTGGTACGCCGCCGACTTGTCCGACGAGTATAGGGTCCTCCCCACGACCACGGGCCAAAGGTGGCCAGCCGCCGACATGTCCGACGACTATAGGGTCGTCCCCACGACCCGGGACTAGACTGGTCCGCCACCGACATGTCCGACGACTATAGAGTCGTCCCCACGACCCCGGGTCAATGTTGGCTCGCCGCCGACATGTCCGACGACTATAGGGTCGTCCCCACGACCCCCGGGCCAAAGTTGGACAGCCACCGACATTTCCGACGACTATAGGGTCGTCCCCACGACCACGGGCCAAAGTTGGCCAGCCGCCGACATGTCCGACGACTATAGGGTCGTCCCCACGACCCGGGACTAGACTGGCCCGCCACCGTCATGTCCGACGACTATAGGGTCGTCCCCACGACCCCGGGACTAGATTGGCCCGCCACCGTCATGTCCGACGATTATAGGGTCGTCCCCACGACCCCGGGACAAGCTTGGCCCGCCGCCGACTTGTCCGACGACTATAGGGTCGTCCCCGCGACCCCTGGACTAGATTGGCCCGCCACCGTCTTGTCCGACGACTATAGGGTCGTCTTCACGACCACGGGCCAAAGTTGGCCAGCCGCCGACATTTCCGACGACAATAGGGTCGATCCCACGACCACGGGCCAAAGTTGGCCACCCGCCGACTTGTCCGAGGACCATAGGGTCGTCCCCACGACCCCGGGTCTAGGTTGGCCAGCCGCCGACATGTCCGACGACTATGGAGTCGTCCCCACGACACCGGGACTATGTTGGCTCGCCGCCGACTTGTCCGACGACTATAGTGTCGTCCCCACGACCACCGGCCAAAGTTGGCCAGCCGCCGACATGTCCGACGACTATAGGGTCGCCCCGACGACACCGGGCCAAAGTTGGTCAGCCCCCGATTTGTCCGACGACTATAGGGTTGTCCCCACGACCACGGGTCAAAGTTGGCCAGCCGCCGTCATGTCCGACGACTATAGGGTCGTCCCCACGACCTCGGGACTAGGTTGGCTCGCTGCCGACTTGTCCGACGACTATAGGGTCGTCCCCACGACCCCGGGACTAGATTGGCCCGCCACCGTCAAGTCCGACGACTATAGGGTCGTCCCCACGACCCCGGGCCAAAGCTGGACAGCCGCCGACTTGTCCGACGACTATAGGGTCGTCCCCACGACCCCGGGCCAAAGCTGGACAGCCGCCGACTTTTCCGACGACTATAGGGTCGTCCCCACGACCACGGGCCAAAGTTGGCCAGCCGCCGACTTGTCCGACGACTATAGGGTCGTCCCCATGACCCGGGACTACACTAGCCCGCCACGTCATGTCCGACGACTATAGGGTCGTCCCCACGACCCCCGGACTAGGTTGGTACGCCGCCTACTTGTCCGACGAGTATAGGGTCCTCCCCACGACCACGGGCCAAAGGTGGCCAGCCGCCGACATGTCCGACGACTATAGGGTCGTCCCCACGACCCGGGACTAGACTGGTCCGCCACCGACATGTCCGACGACTATAGAGTCGTCCCCACGACCCCGGGTCAATGTTGGCTCGCCGCCGACATGTCCGACGACTATAGGGTCGTCCCCACGACCCCCGGGCCAAAGTTGGACAGCCACCGACATTTCCGACGACTATAGGGTCGTCCCCACGACCACGGGCCAAAGTTGGCCAGCCGCCGACATGTCCGACGACTATAGGGTCGTCCCCACGACCCGGGACTAGACTGGCCCGCCACCGTCATGTCCGACGACTATAGGGTCGTCCCCACGACCCCCGGACTAGGTTGGCCGGCCGCCGACTTGTCCGACGACTATAGGGTCGTCCCCACGACCCCCCGACTAGGTGGGCTCGCCGCCGACTTGTCCGACGACTATAGGGTCGTCCCCACGACCCCGGGACTAGGTTGGCTCGCCACCGTCATGTCTGACGACTATAGGGTCGTCCCCACGACCACGGGCCAAAGTTGGCCAGCCGGCGACATTTCCGACGACTATAGGGTCGTGCCCACGACCCGGGACTAGACTGGCCCGCCACCGTCAAGTCCGACGACTATAGGGTCGTCCCCACGACCCCGGGCCAATGTTGGCCAATCGCCGACATGTCCAACGACTATAGGGTCGTCCCTACGACCCCGGGACTAGATTAGCTCGCCACCGTCATGTCCAACAACTATAGGGTCGTCCCCACGACCACGGGCCAAAGTTGGCATGCTGCCGAAATGTCCGACGACTATAGGGTCGTCCCCACGACACCGGGCCAAAGTTGGCCAGCCGCCGACATGTCCGACGACTATAGGGTCGTCCCCACGACCCCGGGCCAAAGTTGGCCAGCCGCCGACATGTCCAACGACTATTGGGTCGCCCACGACCACGGGCCAAAGTTGGCCAGCCGCCGACATGTCCGATGACTATATGGTCGTCCCCACGACCCCGGGTCTAGGTTGGCCAGCCGCCGACATGTTCGACGACTATAGAGGCGTCCCCACGACACCGGTCAGCCGCTGACATGCCCAACGACTATAGGGTCGTCCCCACGACCACGGGCCAAAGTTGGCCAGCCGCCAACATGTCCGACGACAATATGGTCGTCCCCACGACCCCGGATCTAGGTTGGCCAGCCGCCGACATGTTCGACGACTATAGAGGCGTCCCCACGACACCGGTCAGCCGCTGACATGCCCAACGACTATAAGGTCGTCCCCACGACCACGGGCCAAAGTTGGCCAGCCGCCGACATGTCCGACGACAATAGGGTCGTCCCCACGACCCCGGGTCTAGGTTGGCCCGCCACCGTCATGTCCGACGACAATAGGGTCGTCCCCACGACACCGGGCCAAAGTTGGCCAGCCGCCGACATGTCCGACGACTATAGGGTCGTCCCCACGACCACGCGCCAAAGTTGGCCAGCCGCCGACATGTCCGACGACTATAGGGTCGTCCCCACGACCCCGGGACTAGATTGGCCCGCCACCGTCATGTCCGACGACTATAGGGTCGTCCCCACGACCCCGGGTCTAGGTTGGCCAGCCGCCGACTTGTCCGACGACTATAGGGTCGTCCCCAGGACCTCGGGACTAGATTGGCCCGCCACCGTCATGTCCAACGATTATAGGGTCGTCCCCACGACCATGGGCCAAAGTTGGCATGCCGCCGAAATGTCCGACGATTATAGGGTCGTCCCCACGACCCCGGGACTAGTTTGGCCCGCCACCGTCATGTCCGACGACTATAGGGTCGTCCCCACGACCACGGGCCAAAGTTGACCAGCCGCCGACATGTCCGACGACTATAGGGTCGTCCCCACGACCACGCGCCAAAGTTGGCCAGCCGCCGACATGTCCGACGACTATAGGGTCGTCCCCACGACCCCGGGACTAGATTGGCCCGCCACCGTCATGTCCAACGACTATAGGGTCGTCCCCACGACCACGGGCCAAAGTTGGCAATCCGCCGAAATGTCCGACGATTATAGGGTCGTCCCCACGACCCCGGGCCAAAGTTGGCAAGCCGCCGAAATGTCCGAAGACTGTAGGGTCGTCCCCACGACCCCGGGACTAGATTGGCCCGCCACCGTCATGTCCAACGACTATAGGGTCGTTCCCACAACCGCGGGCCAAAGTTGGCCAGCCGCCGACATGTCCGACGACTATTGGATCGTCCCCACGACCACGGGCCAAAGTTGGCCAGCCGCCGACATGTCCGACGACTATAGGGTCGTCCCCACGACCCCGGGACTAGATTGGTCCGCCACCGTCTTGTCCGACGACTATAGGGTTCGTCCCCACGACCACGGGCCAAAGTTGACCAGCCGCCGACATGTCCGACGACAATAGGGTCGTCCCCACGACCCTGGGTCTAGGTTGGCCAGCCGCCGACATGTCCGACGACAATCGGATCGTCCCCACGACCACGCGCCAAAGTTGGCCAGCCGCCGACATGTCCGACGACTATAGGGTCGTCCCCACGACCCCGGGCCAAAGTTGGCCAGCCGCCGACATGTCCGACGACTATAGGGTCGTCCCCACGACCCCGAGACTAGATTGGCCCGCCACCGGCATGTCCGACGACAATAGGGTCGTCCCCACGACCCCGCGTCCAGGTTGGCCAGCCGCCGACATTTCCGACGACTATAGAGTCGTCCCCACGACACCGGGCCAAAGTTGGCCAGCCGCCGACATGTCCGACGACAATAGGGTCGTCCCCACGACCCCGGGCCAATGTTGGCCAATCGCCGACATGTCCAACGACTATAGGGTCGTCCCTACGACCCCGGGACTAGATTAGCTCGCCACCGTCATGTCCAACAACTATAGGGTCGTCCCCACGACCACGGGCCAAAGTTGGCATGCTGCCGAAATGTCCGACGACTATAGGGTCGTCCCCACGACCACCGGCCAAAGTTGGCCAGCCGCCGACATGTCCGACGACTATAGGGTCGCCCCGACGACACCGGGCCAAAGTTGGTCAGCCGCCGATTTGTCCGACGACTATAGGGTTGTCCCCACGACCACGGGTCAAAGTTGGCCAGCCGCCGTCATGTCCGACGACTATAGGGTCGTCCCCACGACCTCGGGACTAGACTGGCCCGCCACCGTCATGTCCGACGACTATAGGGTCGTCCCCACGACCCCCGGACTAGGTTGGCCGGCCGCCGACTTGTCCGACGACTATAGGGTCGTCCCCACGACCCCCCGACTAGGTGGGCTCGCCGCCGACTTGTCCGACGACTGTAGGGTCGTCCCCACGACCCCGGGACTAGGTTGGCTCGCCACCGTCATGTCTGACGACTATAGGGTCGTCCCCACGACCACGGGCCAAAGTTGGCCAGCCGGCGACATTTCCGACGACTATAGGGTCGTGCCCACGACCCGGGACTAGACTGGCCCGCCACCGTCAAGTCCGACGACTATAGGGTCGTCCCTACGACCCCGGGACTAGATTGGCCCGCCACCGTCAAGTCCGACGACTATAGGGTCGTCCCCACGACCCCGGGCCAAAGCTGGACAGCCGCCGACTTGTCTGACGACTATAGGGTCGTCCCCACGACCCCGGGCCAAAGCTGGACAGCCGCCGACTTGTCCGACGACTATAGGGTCGTCCCCACGACCACGGGCCAAAGTTGGCCAGCCGGCGACATTTCCGACGACTATAGGGTCGTGCCCACGACCCGGGACTAGACTGGCCCGCCACCGTCATGTCCAACGACTATGGGGTCGTCCCCACGACCCCGGGACTAGATTGGCCCGCCACCGTCATGTCCGACGACTATGGGGTCGTCCACACGACCCCGAGACTAGATTGGCCCGCCACCGTCAAGTCCGACGACTATAGGGTCGTCCCCACGACCACGAGCCAAAGTTGGCCAGCCGCCGACATGTCCAACGACTATTGGGTCGCCCCACGACCACGGGCCAAAGTTGGCCAGCCGCCGACATGTCCGATGACTATATGGTCGTCCCCACGACCCCGGGTCTAGGTTGGCCAGCCGCCGACATGTTCGACGACTATAGAGGCGTCCCCACGACACCGGTCAGCCGCTGACATGCCCAACGACTATAGGGTCGTCCCCACGACCACGGGCCAAAGTTGGCCAGCCGCCGACATGTCCGACGACTATAGGGTCGTCCCCACGACCACGGGCCAAAGTTGGCCAGCCGCCGACTTGTCCGACGACTATAGGGTCGTCCCCATGACCCGGGACTAGACTAGCCCGCCACGTCATGTCCGACGACTATAGGGTCGTCCCCACGACCCCCGGACTAGGTTGGTACGCCGCCTACTTGTCCGACGAGTATAGGGTCCTCCCCCCGACCACGGGCCAAAGGTGGCCAGCCGCCGACATGTCCGACGACTATAGGGTCGTCCCCACGACCCGGGACTAGACTGGTCCGCCACCGACATGTCCGACGACTATAGAGTCGTCCCCACGACCCCGGGTCAATGTTGGCTCGCCGCCGACATGTCCGACGACTATAGGGTCGTCCCCACGACCCCCGGGCCAAAGTTGGACAGCCACCGACATTTCCGACGACTATAGGGTCGTCCCCATGACCACGGGCCAAAGTTGGCCAGCCGCCGACATGTCCGACGACTATAGGGTCGTTCCCACGACCCGGGACTAGACTGGCCCGCCACCGTCATGTCCGACGACTATAGGGTCGTCCCCACGACCCCCGGACTAGGTTGGCCGGCCGCCGACTTGTCCGACGACTATAGGGTCGTCCCCACGACCCCCCGACTAGGTGGGCTCGCCGCCGACTTGTCCGACGACTATAGGGTCGTCCCCACGACCCCGGGACTAGGTTGGCTCGCCACCGTCATGTCTGACGACTATAGGGTCGTCCCCACGACCACGGGCCAAAGTTGGCCAGCCGCCGACATGTCCGACGACTATAGGGTCGTCCCCACGACCCCGGGTCTAGGTTGGCCAGCCGCCGACATGTCCGACGACTATAGGGTCGTCCCCACGACCACGAGCCAAAGTTGACCAGCCGCCGACATGTCCAACGACTATTGGGTCGCCCCACGACCACGGGCCAAAGTTGGCCAGCCGCCGACATGTCCGATGACTATATGGTCGTCCCCACGACCCCGGGTCTAGGTTGGCCAGCCGCCGACATGTTCGACGACTATAGAGGCGTCCCCACGACACCGGTCAGCCGCTGACATGCCCAACGACTATAGGGTCGTCCCGACGACCCCGGGCCAATGTTGGCCAATCGCCAACATGTCCGACGACTATAGGCTCGTCCCCACGACCCCCGGACTAGCTTGGCTCGCCGCCGACTTGTCCGACGACTATAGGGTCGTCCCCACGACCCCGGGCAAACGTTGGCCAGCCGCCGACTTGTCCGACGACTATAGGGTCGTCCCCGCGACCCCTGGACTAGATTGGCCCGCCACCGTCTTGTCCGACGACTATAGGGTCGTCTTCACGACCACGGGCCAAAGTTGGCCAGCCGCCGACTTGTCCGACGACTATAGGGTCGTCCCCACGACCCCGGGCCAAAGCTGGACAGCCGCCGACTTTTCCGACGACTATAGGGTCGTCCCCACGACCACGGGCCAAAGTTGGCCAGCCGCCGACTTGTCCGACGACTATAGGGTTGTCCCCATGACCCGGGACTAGACTAGCCCGCCACGTCATGTCCGACAACTATAGGGTCGTCCCCACGACCCCCGGACTAGGTTGGTACGCCGCCGACTTGTCCGACGAGTATAGGGTCCTCCCCACGACCACGGGCCAAAGGTGGCCAGCCGCCGACATGTCCGACGACTATAGGGTCGTCCCCACGACCCGGGACTAGACTGGTCCGCCACCGACATGTCCGACGACTATAGAGTCGTCCCCACGACCCCGGGTCAATGTTGGCTCGCCGCCGACATGTCCGACGACTATAGGGTCGTCCCCACGACCCCCGGGCCAAAGTTGGACAGCCACCGACATTTCCGACGACTATAGGGTCGTCCCCACGACCACGGGCCAAAGTTGGCCAGCCGCCGACATGTCCGACGACAATAGGGTCGTCCCCACGACCCCGGGTCTAGGTTGGCCCGCCACCGTCATGTCCGACGACAATAGGGTCGTCCCCACGACCCCGGGTCTAGGTTGGCCAGCCGCCGACATGTCCGACGACTATAGGGTCGTCCCCACGACCACGAGCCAAAGTTGACCAGCCGCCGACATGTCCAACGACTATTGGGTCGCCCCACGCCCACGGGCCAAAGTTGGCCAGCCGCCGACATGTCCGATGACTATATGGTCGTCCCCACGACCCCGGGTCTAGGTTGGCCAGCCGCCGACATGTTCGACGATTATAGAGGCGTCCCCACGACACCGGTCAGCCGCTGACATGCCCAACGACTATAGGGTCGTCCCCACGACCACGGGCCAAAGTTGGCCAGCCGCCGACATGTCCGACGACTATTGGATCGTCCCCACGACCACGGGCCAAAGTTGGCCAGCCGCCGACATGTCCGACGACTATAGGGTCGTCCCCACGACCCCGGGTCTAGGTTGGCCAGCCGCCGACATGTCCGACGACTATAGGGTCGTCCCCACGACCACGAGCCAAAGTTGACCAGCCGCCGACATGTCCAACGACTATTGGGTCGCCCCACGACCACGGGCCAAAGTTGGCCAGCCGCCGACATGTCCGATGACTATATGGTCGTCCCCACGACCCCGGGTCTAGGTTGGCCAGCCGCCGACATGTTCGACGACTATAGAGGCGTCCCCACGACACCGGTCAGCCGCTGACATGCCCAACGACTATAGGGTCGTCCCGACGACCCCGGGCCAATGTTGGCCAATCGCCAACATGTCCGACGACTATAGGCTCGTCCCCACGACCCCCGGACTAGCTTGGCTCGCCGCCGACTTGTCCGACGACTATAGGGTCGTCCCCACGACCCCGGGCAAACGTTGGCCAGCCGCCGACTTGTCCGACGACTATAGGGTCGTCCCCGCGACCCCTGGACTAGATTGGCCCGCCACCGTCTTGTCCGACGACTATAGGGTCGTCTTCACGACCACGGGCCAAAGTTGGCCAGCCGCCGACTTGTCCGACGACTATAGGGTCGTCCCCACGACCCCGGGCCAAAGCTGGACAGCCGCCGACTTTTCCGACGACTATAGGGTCGTCCCCACGACCACGGGCCAAAGTTGGCCAGCCGCCGACTTGTCCGACGACTATAGGGTCGTCCCCATGACCCGGGACTAGACTAGCCCGCCACGTCATGTCCGACGAGTATAGGGTCCTCCCCACGACCACGGGCCAAAGGTGGCCAGCCGCCGACATGTCCGACGACTATAGGGTCGTCCCCACGACCACGGGCCAAAGTTGGCCAGCCGCCGACATGTCCGACGACTATAGGGTCGTCCCCACGACCCGGGACTAGACTGGCCCGCCACCGTCATGTCCGACGACTATAGGGTCGTCCCCACGACCCCGGGACTAGATTGGCCCGCCACCGTCATGTCCGACGATTATAGGGTCGTCCCCTCGACCCCGGGACAAGCTTGGCCCGCCGCCGACTTGTCCGACGACTATAGGGTCGTCCCCACGACCCCGGGACTAGATTGGCCCGCCACCGTCATGTCCGATGACAATAGGGTCGTCCCCACGACCCCGGGTCTAGGTTGGCCAGCCGCCGACATGTCCGACGACTATAGAGTCGTCCCCACGACACCGGGCCAAAGTTGGACAGCCGCCGACATGTCCGACTACTATAGGGTCGTCCCCAGGACCTCGGGTCTAGATTGGCCCGCTACCGTCATGTCCGAAGACTATAGGGTCGTCCCCACGACCACGGGAATAGATTGGCCCGCCACCGCCATGTCCGACGACAATAGGGTCGTCCCCACGACCCCGGGTCTAGGTTGGCCAGCCGCCGACATGTCCGACGACAATCGGATCGTCCCCACGACCACGCGCCAAAGTTGGCCAGCCGCCGACATGTCCGACGACTATTGGATCGTCCCCACGACCACGGGCCAAAGTTGGCCAGCCGCCGACATGTCCGACGATAATCGGATCGTCCCCACGACCACGCGCCAATGTTGGCCAGCCGCCGACATGTCCGACGACTATAGGGTCGTCCCCACGACCCCGGGCCAATGTTGGCCAATCGCCGACATGTCCAACGACTATAGGGTCGTCCCCACGACCCCGGGCCAAAGTTGGCCAGCCGCCGACATGTCCAACGACTATTGGGTCGCCCCACGACCACGGGCCAAAGTTGGCCAGCCGCCGACATGTCCGATGACTATATGGTCGTCCCCACGACCCCGGGTCTAGGTTGGCCAGCCGCCGACATGTTCGACGACTATAGAGGCGTCCCCACGACACCGGTCAGCCGCTGACATGCCCAACGACTATAGGGTCGTCCCCACGACCACGGGCCAAAGTTGGCCAGCCGCCGACATGTCCGACGACAATATGGTCGTCCCCACGACCCCGGGTCTAGGTTGGCCAGCCGCCGACATGTTCGACGACTATAGAGGCGTCCCCACGACACCGGTCAGCCGCTGACATGCCCAACGACTATAGGGTCGTCCCCACGACCACGGGCCAAAGTTGGCCAGCCGCCGACATGTCCGACGACAATAGGGTCGTCCCCACGACCCCGGGTCTAGGTTGGCCCGCCACCGTCATGTCCGACGACAATAGGGTCGTCCCCACGACCCCGGGTCTAGGTTGGCCAGCCGCCGACATGTCCGACGACTATAGGGTCGTCCCCACGACCACGAGCCAAAGTTGGCCAGCCGCCGACATGTCCAACGACTATTGGGTCGCCCCACGACCACGGGCCAAAGTTGGCCAGCCGCCGACATGTCCGATGACTATATGGTCGTCCCCACGACCCCGGGTCTAGGTTGGCCAGCCGCCGACATGTTCGACGACTATAGAGGCGTCCCCACGACACCGGTCAGCCGCTGACATGCCCAACGACTATAGGGTCGTCCCCACGACCACGGGCCAAAGTTGGCCAGCCGCCGACATGTCCGACGACTATTGGATCGTCCCCACGACCACGGGCCAAAGTTGGCCAGCCGCCGACATGTCCGACGACTATAGAGTCGTCCCCACGACCCCGGGTCAATGTTGGCTCGCCGCCGACATGTCCGACGACTATAGGGTCGTCCCCACGACCCCCGGGCCAAAGTTGGACAGCCACCGACATTTCCGACGACTATAGGGTCGTCCCCACGACCACGGGCCAAAGTTGGCCAGCCGCCGACATGTCCGACGACAATAGGGTCGTCCCCACGACCCCGGGTCTAGGTTGGCCCGCCACCGTCATGTCCGACGACAATAGGGTCGTCCCCACGACCCCGGGTCTAGGTTGGCCAGCCGCCGACATGTCCGACGACTATAGGGTCGTCCCCACGACCACGAGCCAAAGTTGACCAGCCGCCGACATGTCCAACGACTATTGGGTCGCCCCACGCCCACGGGCCAAAGTTGGCCAGCCGCCGACATGTCCGACGACTATTGGATCGTCCCCACGACCACGGGCCAAAGTTGGCCAGCCGTCGACATGTCCGACGACTATAGGGTCGTCCCCACGACCCCGGGACAAGGTTGGCCAGCCGCCGACATGTCCGACGACAATAGGGTCGTCCCCACGACCCCGGGCCAATGTTGGCCAGCCGCCGACCTGTCCGACGACTATAGGGTCGTCCCCACGACCACGGGCCAAAGTTGGCAAGCCGCCGAAATGTCCGACGACTGTAGGATCGTCCCCACGACCCCGGGACTAGATTGGCCCGCCGCCGACATGTCCGACGACTATAGAGTCGTCCCCACGACCCCGGGTCAATGTTGGCTCGCCGCCGACATGTCCGACGACTATAGGGTCGTCCCCACGACCCCCGGGCCAAAGTTGGACAGCCACCGACTTTTCCGACGACTATAGGGTCGTCCCCACGACCACGGGCCAAAGTTGGCCAGCCGCCGACTTGTCCGACGACTATAGGGTCGTCCCCATGACCCGGGACTAGACTAGCCCGCCACGTCATGTCCGACGACTATAGGGTCGTCCCCACGACCCCCGGACTAGGTTGGTACGCCGCCGACTTGTCCGACGAGTATAGGGTCGTCCCCACGACCCCGGGACAAGGTTGGCCAGCCGCCGACATGTCCGACGACTATAGGGTCGTCCCGACGACCCCGGGCCAATGTTGGCCAATCGCCAACATGTCCGACGACTATAGGCTCGTCCCCACGACCCCCGGACTAGCTTGGCTCGCCGCCGACTTGTCCGACGACTATAGGGTCGTCCCCACGACCCCGGGCAAACGTTGGCCAGCCGCCGACTTGTCCGACGACTATAGGGTCGTCCCCGCGACCCCTGGACTAGATTGGCCCGCCACCGTCTTGTCCGACGACTATAGGGTCGTCTTCACGACCACGGGCCAAAGTTGGCCAGCCGCCGACATTTCCGACGACAATAGGGTCGTCCTCACGACCACGGGCCAAATTTGGCCAGCCGCCGACTTGTCCGACGACTATAGGGTCGATCCCACGACCACGGGCCAAAGTTGGCCACCCGCCGACTTGTCCGAGGACCATAGGGTCGTCCCCACGACCCCGGGTCTAGGTTGGCCAGCCGCCGACATGTCCGACGACTATGGAGTCGTCCCCACGACACCGGGACTATGTTGGCTCGCCGCCGACTTGTCCGACGACTATAGTGTCGTCCCCACGACCACCGGCCAAAGTTGGCCAGCCGCCGACATGTCCGACGACTATAGGGTCGCCCCGACGACACCGGGCCAAAGTTGGTCAGCCCCCGATTTGTCCGACGACTATAGGGTTGTCCCCACGACCACGGGTCAAAGTTGGCCAGCCGCCGTCATGTCCGACGACTATAGGGTCGTCCCCACGACCTCGGGACTAGGTTGGCTCGCTGCCGACTTGTCCGACGACTATAGGGTCGTCCCCACGACCCCGGGAGTAGATTGGCCCGCCACCGTCAAGTCCGACGACTATAGGGTCGTCCCCACGACCCCGGGCCAAAGCTGGACAGCCGCCGACTTGTCCGACGACTATAGGGTCGTCCCCACGACCCCGGGCCAAAGCTGGACAGCCGCCGACTTTTCCGACGACTATAGGGTCGTCCCCACGACCACGGGCCAAAGTTGGCCAGCCGCCGACTTGTCCGACGACTATAGGGTCGTCCCCATGACCCGGGACTAGACTAGCCCGCCACGTCATGTCCGACGACTATAGGGTCGTCCCCACGACCCCCGGACTAGGTTGGTACGCCGCCTACTTGTCCGACGAGTATAGGGTCCTCCCCACGACCCCGGGTCAATGTTGGCTCGCCGCCGACATGTCCGACGACTATAGGGTCGTCCCCACGACCCCCGGGCCAAAGTTGGACAGCCACCGACATTTCCGACGACTATAGGGTCGTCCCCACGACCACGGGCCAAAGTTGGCCAGCCGCCGACATGTCCGACGACTATAGGGTCGTCCCCACGACCCGGGACTAGACTGGCCCGCCACCGTCATGTCCAACGACTATAGGGTCGTCCCCACGACCACGGGCCAATGTTGGCCAGCCGCTGACTTGTCCGACGACTATAGGGTCGTCCCCACGACCGCGGGACTAGATTGGCTCGCCGCCGACTTGTCCGACGACTGTAGGGTCGTCCCCACGACCCCGGGACTAGATTGGCCCGCCACCGTCATTTCCGACGACTATAGGGTCGTCCCCACGACCACGGGCCAAAGTTGGCCAGCCGCCGACTTGTCCGACGACTATAGGGTCGTCCCCACGACCGCGGGACTAGATTGGCTCGCCGCCGACTTGTCCGACGACTGTAGGGTCGTCCCCACGACCCCGGGACTAGATTGGCCCGCCACCGTCATTTCCGACGACTATAGGGTCGTCCCCACGACCACGGGCCAATGTTGGCCAGCCGCCGACTTGTCCGACGACTATAGGGTCGTCCCCATGACCCGGGACTAGATTCGCCCGCCACCGTCATGTCCGACGACTATAGGGTCGTCCCCACGACCCCCGGACTAGGTTGGTACGCCGCCGACTTGTCCGACGAGTATAGGGTCCTCCCCACGACCACGGGCCAAAGTTGGCCAGCCGCCGACATGTCCGACGACTATAGGGTCGTCCCCACGACCCCGGGCCAAAGTTGGCCAGCCGCCGACATGTCCGACGACTATAGGGTCGTCCCCACGACGCCGGGCAAAGGTTGGCCAGCCGCCGACTTGTCCGACGACTATAGGGTCGTCCCCACGACCCCGGGACTAGATTGGCCCGCCACCGTTATGTCCGACGACTATAGGGTCGTCCCCAAGACCACGGGCCAAAGTTGGCCAGCCGCCGACTTGTCCGACGACTATAGGGTCGTCCCCACGACCGCGGGACTAGATTGGCTCGCCCGCCGACTTGTCCGACGACTGTAGGGTCGTCCCCACGACCCCGGGACTAGATTGGCCCGCCACCGTCATTTCCGACGACTATAGGGTCGTCCCCACGACCACGGGCCAAAGTTGGCCAGCCGCCGACATATCCGACGACTGTAGGGTCGTCCCCACGACCCCGGGCCAAAGTTGGCCAGCCGCCGACATGTCCGACGACTATAGGGTCGTCCCCACGACCCCGGGACTAGATTGGCCCGCCACCGTCATTTCCGACGACTATAGGGTCGTCCCCATGACCACGGGGCCAAAGTTGGCGAGCCGCCGACATGTCCGACGACTATAGGGTCGTCCCCACAACCCGGGAGTAGACTGACCCGCCACCGTCATGTCCGACGACTATAGGGTCGTCCCCACGACCCCGGGACTAGATTGGCCCGCCACCGTCAAGTCCGACGACTATAGGGTCGTCCCCACGACCCCGGGACTAGATTGGCCCGCCACCGTCAATTCCGACGACTATAGGGTCGTCCCCACGACCCCGGGCCAAAGCTGGACAGCCGCCGACTTGTCCGACGACTATAGGGTCGTCCCCACGACCACGGGCCAAAGTTGGCCAGCCGGCGACATTTCCGACGACTATAGGGTCGTGCCCACGACCCGGGACTAGACTGGCCCGCCACCGTCATGTCCAACGACTATGGGGTCGTCCCCACGACCCCGGGACTAGATTGGCCCGCCACCGTCATGTCCGACGACTATAGGGTCGTCCCCACGACCCCCGGACTAGGTTGGCCGGCCCCCGACTTGTCCGACGACTATAGGGTCGTCCCCACGACCCCCGGACTAGGTGGGCTCGCCACGACTTGTCCGACGACTATAGGGTCGTTCCCACGACCCCGGGCCAAAGTTGGCAAGCTGCCGACTTATCCGACGACTATAGGGTCGTCCCCACGACCCCGGGACTAGGTAGGCCCGCCCCCGACATGTCCGACGACTATAGGGTCGTCCGCACGACCCGGGACTAGACTGGCCCGCCACCGTCATGTCCGACGACTATAGGGTCATCCCCACGACCCCGGGACTAGGTTGGCCCGCCGCCGACTTGTCCGACGACTATAGGGTCGTCCCCACGACCCCGGGACTAGATTGGCCCGCCACCGTCATTTCCGACGACTATAGGGTCGTCCCCACGACCACGGGCCAAAGTTGGCCAGCCGCCGACTTGTCCGTCGACTATAGGGTCGTCCCGATGACCCGGGACTAGACTGGCCCGCCACCGTCATGTCCGACGACCATAGGGTCGTCCCCACGACCCCCGGACTAGGTTGGTACGCCGCCGACTCGTCCGACGACTATAGGGTCGTCCCCACGACCCCGGGACTAGATTGGCCCGCCACCGTCATTTCCGACGACTATAGGGTCGTCCCCACGACCACGGACCAAAGTTGGCCAGCCGCCGACATATCCGACGACTGTAGGGTCGTCCCCACGACCCCGGGCCAAAGTTGGCCAGCCGCTGATATGTCCGACGACTATAGGGTCGTCTCCACGACCCCGGGACTAGATTGGCCCGCCACCGTCATTTCCGACGACTATAGGGTCGTCCCCACGACCACGGGCCAAAGTTGGCCAGCCGCTGACTTGTCCGACGACTATAGGGTCGTCCCCACGACCCGGGACTAGACTGGCCCGCCACCGACATGTCCGACGACTATAGAGTCGTCCCCACGACCCCGGGTCAATGTTGGCTCGCCGCCGACATGTCCGACGACTATAGGGTCGTCCCCACGACCCCCGGACTAGGTTGGCCGGCCGCCGACTTGTCCGACGACTATAGGGTCGTCCCCACGACCCCCCGACTAGGTGGGCTCGCCGCCGACTTGTCCGACGACTATAGGGTCGTCCCCACGACCCGGGACTAGATTGGCCGCCACCGTCATGTCCGACGACTTTAGGGTCGTCCCCACGACCCCCGGACTAGGTTGGCCGGCCGCCGACTTGTCCGACGACTATAGGGTCGTCCCCACGACCCCCCGACTAGGTGGGCTCGCCGCCGACTTGTCCGACGACTATAGGGTCATCCCCACGACCCCGGGACTAGGTTGGCCCGCCGCCGACTTGTCCGACGACTATAGGGTCGTCCCCACGACCCCGGGACTAGGTTGGCTCGCCGCCGACTTGTCCGACGACTGTAGGGTCGTCCCCACGACCCCGGGACTAGATTGGCCCGCCACCGTCATTTCCGACGACTATAGGGTCGTCCCCACGACCACGGGCCAAAGTTGGCCAGCCGCCGACTTGTCCGACGACTATAGGGTCGTCCCCACGACCGCGGGACTAGATTGGCTCGCCGCCGACTTGTCCGACGACTGTAGGGTCGTCCCCACGACCCCGGGACTAGATTGGCCCGCCACCGTCATTTCCGACGACTATAGGGTCGTCCCCACGACCACGGGCCAAAGTTGGCCAGCCGCCGACATATCCGACGACTGTAGGGTCGTCCCCACGACCCCGGGCCAAAGTTGGCCAGCCGCTGATATGTCCGACGACTATAGGGTCGTCTCCACGACCCCGGGACTAGATTGGCCCGCCACCGTCATTTCCGACGACTATAGGGTCGTCCCCACGACCACGGGCCAAAGTTGGCCAGCCGCTGACTTGTCCGACGACTATAGGGTCGTCCCCACGACCCGGGACTAGACTGGCCCGCCACCGTCATGTCCGACGACCCTAGGGTCGTCCCCACGACCCCCGGACTAGGTTGGTACGCCGCCGACTTGTCCGACGAGTATAGGGTCCTCCCCACGACCCCCGGGCCAAAGTTGGAGAGCCACCGAAATTTCCGACGACTATAGGGTCGTCCCCACGACCACGGGCCAAAGTTGGCCAGCCGCCGACATGTCCGACGACTATAGGGTCGTCCCCACGACCCGGGACTAGACTGGCCCGCCACCGTCATGTCCGACGACTATAGGGTCGTCCCCACGACCCCCGGACTATGTTGGCCGGCCGCCGACTTGTCCGACGACTATTGGGTCGTCCCCACGACCCCCCGAGTAGGTGGGCTCGCCGCCGACTTGTCCGACGACTATAGGGTCGTCCCCACGACCCCGGGACTAGGTTGGCTCGCCACCGTCATGTCTGACGACTATAGGGTCGTCCCCACGACCACGGGCCAAAGTTGGCCAGCCGGCGACATTTCCGACGACTATAGGTTCGTACCCACGACCCGGGACTAGACTGGCCCGCCACCGTCAAGTCCGACGACTATAGGGTCGTCCCCACGACCCCGGGCCAAAGCTGGACAGCCGCCGACTTGTCCGACGACTATAGGGTCGTCGCCACGACCCCGGGCCAAAGCTGGACAGCCGCCGACTTGTCCGACGACTATAGGGTCGTCGCCACGACCCCGGGCCAAAGCTGGACAGCCGCCGACTTGTCCGACGACTATAGGGTCGTCCCCACGACCACGGCCCAAAGTTGGCCAGCCGCCGACATGTCCGACGACTATAGGGTCGTCCCCACGACCCGGGACTAGACTGGCCCGCCACCGACATGTCCGACGACTATAGAGTCGTCCCCACGACCCCGGGTCAATGTTGGCTCGCCACCGACATGTCCGACGACTATAGGGTCGTCTCCACGACCCCGGGACTAGATTGGCCCGCCACCGTCATTTCCGACGACTATAGGGTCGTCCCCACGACCACGGGCCAAAGTTGGCCAGCCGCTGACTTGTCCGACGACTATAGGGTCGTCCCCACGACCCGGGACTAGACTGGCCCGCCACCGTCATGTCCGACGACCCTAGGGTCGTCCCCACGACCCCCGGACTAGGTTGGTACGCCGCCGACTTGTCCGACGAGTATAGGGTCCTCCCCACGACCCCCGGGCCAAAGTTGGAGAGCCACCGAAATTTCCGACGACTATAGGGTCGTCCCCACGACCACGGGCCAAAGTTGGCCAGCCGCCGACATGTCCGACGACTATAGGGTCGTCCCCACGACCCGGGACTAGACTGGCCCGCCACCGTCATGTCCGACGACTATAGGGTCGTCCCCACGACCCCCGGACTATGTTGGCCGGCCGCCGACTTGTCCGACGACTATTGGGTCGTCCCCACGACCCCCCGACTAGGTGGGCTCGCCGCCGACTTGTCCGACGACTATAGGGTCGTCCCCACGACCCCGGGACTAGGTTGGCTCGCCACCGTCATGTCTGACGACTATAGGGTCGTCCCCACGACCACGGGCCAAAGTTGGCCAGCCGGCGACATTTCCGACGACTATAGGTTCGTACCCACGACCCGGGACTAGACTGGCCCGCCACCGTCAAGTCCGAAGACTATAGGGTCGTCCCCACGACCCCGGGACTAGATTGGCCCGCCACCGTCAAGTCCGACGACTATAGGGTCGTCCCCACGACCCCGGGCCAAAGCTGGACAGCCGCCGACTTGTCCGACGACTATAGGGTCGTCGCCACGACCCCGGGCCAAAGCTGGACAGCCGCCGACTTGTCCGACGACTATAGGGTCGTCCCCACGACCACGGCCCAAAGTTGGCCAGCCGCCGACATGTCCGACGACTATAGGGTCGTCCCCACGACCCGGGACTAGACTGGCCCGCCACCGACATGTCCGACGACTATAGAGTCGTCCCCACGACCCCGGGTCAATGTTGGCTCGCCGCCGACATGTCCGACGACTATAGGGTCGTCCCCACGACCCCCGGACTAGGTTGGCCGGCCGCCGACTTGTCCGACGACTATAGGGTCGTCCCCACGACCCCCCGACTAGGTGGGCTCGCCGCCGACTTGTCCGACGACTATAGGGTCGTCCCCACGACCCGGGACTAGATTGGCCGCCACCGTCATGTCCGACGACTTTAGGGTCGTCCCCACGACCCCCGGACTAGGTTGGCCGGCCGCTGACTTGTCCGACGACTATAGGGTCGTCCCCACGACCCCCCGACTAGGTGGGCTCGCCGCCGACTTGTCCGACGACTATAGGGTCATCCCCACGACCCCGGGACTAGGTTGGCCCGCCGCCGACTTGTCCGACGACTATAGGGTCGTCCCCACGACCCCGGGACTAGGTTGGCTCGCCGCCGACTTGTCCGACGACTGTAGGGTCGTCCCCACGACCCCGGGACTAGATTGGCCCGCCACCGTCATTTCCGACGACTATAGGGTCGTCCCCACGACCACGGGCCAAAGTTGGCCAGCCGCCGACTTGTCCGACGACTATAGGGTCGTCCCCACGACCGCGGGACTAGATTGGCTCGCCGCCGACTTGTCCGACGACTGTAGGGTCGTCCCCACGACCCCGGGACTAGATTGGCCCGCCACCGTCATTTCCGACGACTATAGGGTCGTCCCCACGACCACGGGCCAAATTTGGCCAGCCGCCGACATATCCGACGACTGTAGGGTCGTCCCCACGACCCCGGGCCAAAGTTGGCCAGCCGCTGATATGTCCGACGACTATAGGGTCGTCTCCACGACCCCGGGACTAGATTGGCCCGCCACCGTCATTTCCGACGACTATAGGGTCGTCCCCACGACCACGGGCCAAAGTTGGCCAGCCGCTGACTTGTCCGACGACTATAGGGTCGTCCCCACGACCCGGGACTAGACTGGCCCGCCACCGTCATGTCCGACGACCCTAGGGTCGTCCCCACGACCCCCGGACTAGGTTGGTACGCCGCCGACTTGTCCGACGAGTTAAGGGTCCTCCTCACGACCCCCGGGCCAAAGTTGGAGAGCCACCGAAATTTCCGACGACTATAGGGTCGTCCCCACGACCACGGGCCAAAGTTGGCCAGCCGCCGACATGTCCGACGACTATAGGGTCGTCCCCACGACCCGGGACTAGACTGGCCCGCCACCGTCATGTCCGACGACTATAGGGTCGTCCCCACGACCCCCGGACTATGTTGGCCGGCCGCCGACTTGTCCGACGACTATAGGGTCGTCCCCACGACCCCGGGACTAGATTGGCCCGCCACCGTTATGTCCGACCACTATAGGGTCGTCCCCAAGACCACGGGCCAAAGTTGGCCAGCCGCCGACTTGTCCGACGACTATAGGGTCGTCCCCACGACCGCGGGACTAGATTGGCTCGCCGCCGACTTGTCCGACGACTGTAGGGTCGTCCCCACGACCCCGGGACTAGATTGGCCCGCCACCGTCATTTCCGACGACTATAGGGTCGTCCCCACGACCACGGGCCAAAGTTGGCCAGCCGCCGACATATCCGACGACTGTAGGGTCGTCCCCACGACCCCGGGCCAAAGTTGGCCAGCCGCTGATATGTCCGACGACTATAGGGTCGTCTCCACGACCCCGGGACTAGATTGGCCCGCCACCGTCATTTCCGACGACTATAGGGTCGTCCCCACGACCACGGGCCAAAGTTGGCCAGCCGCCGACTTGTCCGACGACTATAGGGTCGTCCCCATGACCCGGGACTAGACTGGCCCGCCACCGTCATGTCCGACGACCATAGGGTCGTCCCCACGACCCCCGGACTAGGTTGGTACGCCGCCGACTTGTCCGACGACTATAGGGTCGTCCCCACGACCACGGGCCAAAGTTGGCCAGCCGCCGACTTGTCCGACGACTATAGGGTCGTCCCCATGACCCGGGACTAGACTGGCCCGCCACCGTCATGTCCGACGACCATAGGGTCGTCCCCACGACCCCCGGACTAGGTTGGTACGCCGCCGACATGTCCGACGACTATAGGGTCGTCCCCACGACCCCCGGACTAGGTTGGCCGGCCGCCGACTTGTCCGACGACTATAGGGTCGTCCCCACGACCCCCCGACTAGGTGGGCTCGCCGCCGACTTGTCCGACGACTATAGGGTCGTCCCCACGACCCGGGACTAGATTGGCCCGCCACCGTCATGTCCGACGACTTTAGGGTCGTCCCCACGACCCCCGGACTAGGTTGGCCGGCCGCCGACTTGTCCGACGACTATAGGGTCGTCCCCACGACCCCCCGACTAGGTGGGCTCGCCGCCGACTTGTCCGACGACTATAGGGTCATCCCCACGACCCCGGGACTAGATTGGCCCGCCACCGTCAAGTCCGACGACTATAGGGTCGTCCCCACGACCCCGGGCCAAAGTTGGACAGCCGCCGACTTGTCCGACGATTATAGGGTCGTCCCCACGACCACGGGCCAAAGTTGGCCTGCCGCCGACATATCCGACGACTATAGGGTCGTCCCCACGACCCCGGGCCAAAGTTGGCCAGCCGCCGACTTGTCCGACGACTATAGGGTCGTCCCCATGACCCGGGACTAGAGTGGCCCGCCACCGACATGTCCGACGACTATAGAGTCGTCCCCACGACCCCGGGCCAAAGTTGGCCAGCCGCCGACATGTCCGACGACTATAGGGTCGTCCCCACGACGCCGGGCAAAGGTTGGCCAGCCGCCGACATGTTCGACGAGTATAGGGACGTCCCAACGACGCCGGGACTAGATTGGCTAGTCACCGTCACGTCCGACGACTATCGGATCGTCCCCACGACCACGGGCCAAAGTTGGCCAGCCGCTAACATGTCCGACGATTATAGTGTCGTCCCCACGATCCCGGGACTAGATTGGCCCGACACCGTCATGTCCGACGACTATAGGGTCGTCCCCACGATCCCGGGACTAGATTGGCCCGACACCGTCATGTCCGACGACTATAGGGTCGTCCCCACGACCACGGGCCAAATTTGGCCACCCGCCGACTTGTCCGAAGACTATAGGGTCGTCCCCACGTCCCCGGGTCAAAGTTGGCCAGCCGCCGACATGCCCGACGACTATAGGGTCGTCCCCATGACCACGGGGCCAAAGTTGGCGAGCCGCCGACATGTCCGACGACTATAGGGTCGTCCCCACAACCCGGGAGTAGACTGACCCGCCACCGTCATGTCCGACGACTATAGGGTCGTCCCCACGACCCCGGGACTAGATTGGCCCGCCACCGTCAAGTCCGACGACTATAGGGTCGCCCCCCCCCCCGACCCCGGGACTAGATTGGCCCGCCACCGTCAAGTCCGACGACTATAGGGTCGTCCCCACGACCCCGGGACTAGATTGGCCCGCCACCGTCAAGTCCGACGACTATAGGGTCGTCCCCACGACCCCGGGCCAAAGCTGGACAGCCGCCGACTTGTCCGACGACTATAGGGTCGTCCCCACGACCACGGGCCAAAGTTGGCCAGCCGGCGACATTTCCGACGACTATAGGGTCGTGCCCACGACCCGGGACTAGACTGGCCCGCCACCGTCATGTCCAACGACTATGGGGTCGTCCCCACGACCCCGGGACTAGATTGGCCCGCCACCGTCATGTCCGACGACTATAGGGTCGTGGCCACGACCCCCGGACTAGGTTGGCCGGCCGCCGACTTGTCCGACGACTATAGGGTCGTCCCCACGACCCCCGGACTAGGTGGGCTCGCCCCCGACTTGTCCGACGACTATAGGGTCGTTCCCACGACCCCGGGCCAAAGTTGGCAAGCTGCCGACTTATCCGACGACTATAGGGTCGTCCCCACGACCCCGGGACTAGGTAGGCCCGCCCCCGTCATTTCCGACGACTATAGGGTCGTCCCCATGACCACGGGGCCAAAGTTGGCGAGCCGCCGACATGTCCGACGACTATAGGGTCGTCCCCACAACCCGGGAGTAGACTGTCCCGCCACCGTCATGTCCGACGACTATAGGGTCGTCCCCACGACCCCGGGACTAGATTGGACCGCCACCGTCAAGTCCGACGACTATAGGGTCGTCCCCACGACCCCCGGACTAGGTGGGCTCGCCCCCGACTTGTCCGACGACTATAGGGTCGTTCCCACGACCCCGGGCCAAAGTTGGCAAGCTGCCGACTTATCCGACGACTATAGGGTCGTCCCCACGACCCCGGGACTAGGTAGGCCCGCCCCCGTCATTTCCGACGACTATAGGGTCGTCCCCATGACCACGGGGCCAAAGTTGGCGAGCCGCCGACATGTCCGACGACTATAGGGTCGTCCCCACAACCCGGGAGTAGACTGTCCCGCCACCGTCATGTCCGACGACTATAGGGTCGTCCCCACGACCCCGGGACTAGATTGGACCGCCACCGTCAAGTCCGACGACTATAGGGTCGTCCCCACGACCCCGGGACTAGATTGGCCCGCCACCGTCAAGTCCGACGACTATAGGGTCATCCCCACGACCCCGCGCCAAAGCTGGACAGCCGCCGACTTGTCCGACGACTATAGGGTCGTCCCCACGACCCCGGGACTAGATTGGCCCGCCACCGTTATGTCCGACGACTATAGGGTCGTCCCCAAGACCACGGGCCAAAGTTGGCCAGCCGCCGACTTGTCCGACGACTATAGGGTCGTCCCCACGACCGCGGGACTAGATTGGCTCGCCCGCCGACTTGTCCGACGACTGTAGGGTCGTCCCCACGACCCCGGGACTAGATTGGCCCGCCACCGTCATTTCCGACGACTATAGGGTCGTCCCCACGACCACGGGCCAATGTTGGCCAGCCGCCGACATATCCGACGACTGTAGGGTCGTCCCCACGACCCCGGGCCAAAGTTGGCCAGCCGCCGACATGTCCGACGACTATAGGGTCGTCCCCACGACCCCGGGACTAGATTGGCCCGCCACCGTCATTTCCGACGACTATAGGGTCGTCCCCATGACCACGGGGCCAAAGTTGGCGAGCCGCCGACATGTCCGACGACTATAGGGTCGTCCCCACAACCCGGGAGTAGACTGACCCGCCACCGTCATGTCCGACGACTATAGGGTCGTCCCCACGACCCCGGGACTAGATTGGCCCGCCACCGTCAAGTCCGACGACTATAGGGTCGTCCCCACGACCCCGGGACTAGATTGGCCCGCCACGGTCAAGTCCGACGACTATAGGGTCGTCCCCACGACCCCGGGCCAAAGCTGGACAGCCGCCGACTTGTCCGACGACTATAGGGTCGTCCCCACGACCACGGGCCAAAGTTGGCCAGCCGGCGACATTTCCGACGACTATAGGGTCGTGCCCACGACCGCGGGACTAGATTGGCTCGCCGCCGACTTGTCCGACGACTGTAGGATCGTCCCCACGACCCCGGGACTAGATTGGCCCGCCACCGTCATTTCCGACGACTATAGGGTCGTCCCCACGACCACGGGACAATGTTGGCCAATCGCCGGCTTGTCCGACGACTATAGGGTCGTCCCCACGACCGCGGGCCAAAGTTGGCCTGCCGCCGACATATCCGACGACTATAGGGTCGTCCCCACGACCCCGGGCCAAAGTTGGCCAGCCGCCGACTTGTCCGACGACTATAGGGTCGTCCCCATGACCCGGGACTAGAGTGGCCCGCCACCGACATGTCCGACGACTATAGAGTCGTCCCCACGACCCCGGGTCAATGTTGGCTCGCCGCCGACATGTCCGACGACTATAGGGTCGTCCCCACGACCCCTGGGCCAAAGTTGGACAGCCACCGACATTTCCGACGACTATACGGTCGTCCCCACGACCACGGGCCAAAGTTGGCCAGCCGCCGACATGTCCGACGACTATAGGGTCGTCCCCACGACCCCGGGACTAGATTGGCACGCCACCGTTATTTCCGACGACTATAGGGTCGTCCCCACGACCACGGGCCAAAGTTGGCCAGCCGCCGACTTGTCCGACGACTATAGGGTCGTCCCCACGACCGCGAGGACTAGATTGGCTCGCCGCCGACTTGTCCGACGACTGTAGGGTCGTCCCCACGACCCCGGGACTAGATTGGCCCGCCACCGTCATTTCCGACGACTATAGGGTCGTCCCCACGACCACGGGCCAAAGCTGGCTAGCCGCTGACTTGTCCGACGACTATAGGGTCGTCCCCACGACCGCGGGACTAGATTGGCTCGCCGCCGACTTGTCCGACGACTGTAGGGTCGTCCCCACGACCCCGGGACTAGATTGGCCCGCCACCGTCATTTCCGACGACTATAGGGTCGTCCCCACGACCACGGGCCAATGTTGGCTAGCCGCTGAATTGTCCGACGACTATAGGGTCGTCCCCACGACCGCGGGACTAGATTGGCTCGCCGCCGACTTGTCCGACGACTACAGGGTCGTCCCCACGACCCCCGGACTAGGTTGGTACGCCGCCGACTTGTCCGACGAGTATAGGGTCCTCCCCACGACCACGGGCCAAAGTTGGCCAGCCGCCGACATGTCCGACGCGGATAGGGTCGTCCCCACGACCCGGGACTAGACTGGCCCGCCACCGACATGTCCGACGACTATAGAGTCGTCCCCACGACCCCGGGTCAATGTTGGCTCGCCGCCGACATGTCCGACGACTATAGGGTCGTCCCCACGACCCCCGGGCCAAAGTTGGACAGCCACCGACATTTCCGACGACTATAGGGTCGTCCCCACGATCACGGGCCAAAGTTGGCCAGCCGCCGACATGTCCGACGACTATAGGGTCGTCCCCACGACCCGGGACTAGATTGGCCCGCCACCGTCATGTCCGACGACTATAGGGTCGTCCCCACGACCCCCGGACTAGGTTGGCCGGCCGCCGACTTGTCCGACGACTATAGGGTCGTCCCCACGACCCCCCGACTAGGTGGGCTCGCCGCCGACTTGTCCGACGACTATAGGGTCATCCCCACGACCCCGGGACTAGGTTGGCCCGCCGCCGACTTGTCCGACGACTATAGGGTCGTCCCCACGACCCCGGGACTAGGTTGGCTCGCCACCGACATGTCTGACGACTATAGGGTCGTCCCCACGACCCCGGGACTAGATTGGCCCGCCACCGTCAAGTCCGACGACTATAGGGTCGTCCCCACGACCCCGGGCCAAAGTTGGACAGCCGCCGACTTGTCCGACGATTATAGGGTCGTCCCCACGACCACGGGCCAAAGTTGGCCAATCGCCGGCTTGTCCGACGACTATAGGGTCGTCCCCACGACACCGGGCCAAAGTTGGCCAGCCGCCGACATGTCCGACGACTATAGGGTCGTCCCCACGACCCCGGGACTAGATTGGCCCGCCACCGTCATTTCCGACGACTATAGGGTCGTCCCCACGACCACGGGCCAAAGTTGGCCAGCCGCCGACTTGTCCGACGACTATAGGGTCGTCCCCACGACCCCGGGACTAGGTTGGCTCGCCACCGACATGTCTGACGACTATAGGGTCGTCCCCACGACCCCGGGACTAGGTTGGCTCGCCACCGACATGTCTGACGACTATAGGGTCGTCCCCACGACCCCGGGACTAGATTGGCCCGCCACCGTCATTTCCGACGACTATAGGGTCGTCCCCACGACCACGGGCCAAAGTTGGCCAGCCGCCGACTTGTCCGACGACTATAGGGTCGTCCCCATGACCCGGGACTAGAGTGGCCCGCCACCGTCATGTCCGACGACTATATGGTCGTCCCCACGACCACGGGCCAATGTTGGCCAGCCGCTGACTTGTCCGACGACTATAGGGTCGTCCCCACGACCGCGGGACTAGATTGGCTCGCCGCCGACTTGTCCGACGACTGTAGGGTCGTCCCCACGACCCCGGGACTAGATTGGCCCGCCACCGTCATTTCCGACGACTATAGGGTCGTCCCCACGACCACGGGCCAAAGTTGGCCAGCCGCCGACTTGTCCGACGACTATAGGGTCGTCCCCATGACCCGGGACTAGACTGGCCCGCCACCGTCATGTCCGACGACTATAGGGTCGTCCCCACGACCCCCGGACTAGGTTGGTACGCCACCGACTTGTCCGACGAGTATAGGGTCCTCCCCACGACCACGGGCCAAAGTTGGCCAGCCGCCGACATGTCCGACGACTATAGGGTCGTCCCCACGACCCCGGGCCAAAGTTGGCCAGCCGCCGACATGTCCGACGACTATAGGGTCGTCCCCACGACCCGGGACTAGAGTGGCCCGCCACCGTCATGTCCGACGACTATATGGTCGTCCCCACGACCACGGGCCAATGTTGGCCAGCCGCTGACTTGTCCGACGACTATAGGGTCGTCCCCACGACCGCGGGACTAGATTGGCTCGCCGCCGACTTGTCCGACGACTGTAGGGTCGTCCCCACGACCCCGGGACTAGATTGGCCCGCCACCGTCATTTCCGACGACTATAGGGTCGTCCCCACGACCACGGGCCAATGTTGGTTAGCCGCTGAATAGTCCGACGACTATAGGGTCGTCCCCACGACCGCGGGACTAGATTGGCTCGCCGCCGACTTGTCCGACGACTGTAGGGTCGTCCCCACGACCCCGGGACTAGATTGGCCCGCCACCGTCATTTCCGACGACTATAGGGTCGTCCCCACGACCACGGGCCAATGTTGGTTAGCCGCTGAATAGTCCGACGACTATAGGGTCGTCCCCACGACCGCGGGCCAAAGTTGGCCTGCCGCCGACATATCCGACGACTATAGGGTCGTCCCCACGACCCCGGGCCAAAGTTGGCCAGCCGCCGACTTGTCCGACGACTATAGGGTCGTCCCCATGACCCGGGACTAGAGTGGCCCGCCACCGACATGTCCGACGACTATAGAGTCGTCCCCACGACCCCGGGTCAATGTTGGCTCGCCGCCGACATGTCCGACGACTATAGGGTCGTCCCCACGACCCCTGGGCCAAAGTTGGACAGCCACCGACATTTCCGACGACTATACGGTCGTCCCCACGACCACGGGCCAAAGTTGGCCAGCCGCCGACATGTCCGACAACTATAGGGTCGTCCCCACGACCCCGTGACTAGATTGGCACGCCACCGTCATTTCCGACGACTATAGGGTCGTCCCCACGACCACGGGCCAAAGTTGGCCAGCCGCCGACTTGTCCGACGACTATAGGGTCGTCCCCACGACCGCGAGGACTAGATTGGCTCGCCGCCGACTTGTCCGACGACTGTAGGGTCGTCCCCACGACCCCGGGACTAGATTGGCCCGCCACCGTCATTTCCGACGACTATAGGGTCGTCCCCACGACCACGGGCCAAAGCTGGCTAGCCGCTGACTTGTCCGACGACTATAGGGTCGTCCCCACGACCGCGGGACTAGATTGGCTCGCCGGCGACTTGTCCGACGACTGTAGGGTCGTCCCCACGACCCCGGGACTAGATTGGCCCGCCACCGTCATTTCCGACGACTATAGGGTCGTCCCCACGACCACGGGCCAATGTTGGCTAGCCGCTGAATTGTCCGACGACTATAGGGTCGTCCCCACGACCGCGGGACTAGATTGGCTCGCCGCCGACTTGTCCGACGACTACAGGGTCGTCCCCACGACCCCCGGACTAGGTTGGTACGCCGCCGACTTGTCCGACGAGTATAGGGTCCTCCCCACGACCACGGGCCAAAGTTGGCCAGCCGCCGACATGTCCGACGCGGATAGGGTCGTCCCCACGACCCGGGACTAGACTGGCCCGCCACCGACATGTCCGACGACTATAGAGTCGTCCCCACGACCCCGGGTCAATGTTGGCTCGCCGCCGACATGTCCGACGACTATAGGGTCGTCCCCACGACCCCTGGGCCAAAGTTGGACAGCCACCGACATTTCCGACGACTATACGGTCGTCCCCACGACCACGGGCCAATGTTGGCTAGCCGCTGACTTGTCCGACGACTATAGGGTCGTCCCCACGACCGCGGGACTAGATTGGCTCGCCGCCGACTTGTCCGACGACTGTAGGGTCGTCCCCACGACCCCGGGACTAGATTGGCCCGCCACCGTCATTTCCGACGACTATAGGGTCGTCCCCACGACCACGGGCCAAAGCTGGCTAGCCGCTGACTTGTCCGACGACTATTGGGTCGTCCCCACGACCGCGGGACTAGATTGGCTCGCCGCCGACTTGTCCGACGACTGTAGGGTCGTCCCCACGACCCCGGGACTAGATTGGCCCGCCACCGTCATTTCCGACGACTATAGGGTCGTCCCCACGACCACGGGCCAAAGTTGGCCAGCCGCCGACTTGTCCGACGACTATAGGGTCGTCCCCATGACCCGGGACTAGACTGGCCCGCCACCGTCATGTCCGACGACCATAGGGTCGTCCCCACGACCCCCGGACTAGGTTGGTACGCCGCCGACTTGTCCGACGACTATAGGGTCGTCCCCACGACCCCGGGACTAGATTGGCCCGCCACCGTCATTTCCGACGACTATAGGGTCGTCCCCACGACCACGGGCCAAAGTTGGCCAGCCGCCGACTTGTCCGACGACTATAGGGTCGTCCCCATGACCCGGGACTAGACTGGCCCGCCACCGTCATGTCCGACGACCATAGGGTCGTCCCCACGACCCCCGGACTAGGTTGGTACGCCGCCGACTTGTCCGACGAGTATAGGGTCCTCCCCACGACCCCCGGGCCAAAGTTGGACAGCCACCGACATTTCCGACGACTATAGGGTCGTCCCCACGACCACAGGCCAAAGTTGGCCAGCCGCCGACATGTCCGACGACTATAGGGTCGTCCCCACGACCCGGGACTAGACTGGCCCGCGACCGTCATGTCCGACGACTATAGGGTCGTCCCCACGACCCCCGGACTAGGTTGGCCGGCCGCCGACTTGTCCGACGACTATAGGGTCGTCCCCACGACCACGGGCCAATGTTGGTTAGCCGCTGAATAGTCCGACGACTATAGGGTCGTCCCCACGACCGCGGGACTAGATTGGCTCGCCGCCGACTTGTCCGACGACTACAGGGTCGTCCCCACGACCCCGGGACTAGATTGGCCCGCCACCGTCATTTCCGACGACTATAGGGTCGTCCCCACGACCACGGGCCAATGTTGGTTAGCCGCTGAATAGTCCGACGACTATAGGGTCGTCCCCACGACCGCGGGACTAGATTGGCTCGCCGCCGACTTGTCCGACGACTGTAGGGTCGTCCCCACGACCCCGGGACTAGATTGGCCCGCCACCGTCATTTCCGACGACTATAGGGTCGTCCCCACGACCACGGGCCAATGTTGGTTAGCCGCTGAATAGTCCGACGACTATAGGGTCGTCCCCACGACCGCGGGCCAAAGTTGGCCTGCCGCCGACATATCCGACGACTATAGGGTCGTCCCCACGACCCCGGGCCAAAGTTGGCCAGCCGCCGACTTGTCCGACGACTATAGGGTCGTCCCCATGACCCGGGACTAGAGTGGCCCGCCACCGACATGTCCGACGACTATAGAGTCGTCCCCACGACCCCGGGTCAATGTTGGCTCGCCGCCGACATGTCCGACGACTATAGGGTCGTCCCCACGACCCCTGGGCCAAAGTTGGACAGCCACCGACATTTCCGACGACTATACGGTCGTCCCCACGACCACGGGCCAAAGTTGGCCAGCCGCCGACATGTCCGACAACTATAGGGTCGTCCCCACGACCCCGTGACTAGATTGGCACGCCACCGTCATTTCCGACGACTATAGGGTCGTCCCCACGACCACGGGCCAAAGTTGGCCAGCCGCCGACTTGTCCGACGACTATAGGGTCGTCCCCACGACCGCGAGGACTAGATTGGCTCGCCGCCGACTTGTCCGACGACTGTAGGGTCGTCCCCACGACCCCGGGACTAGATTGGCCCGCCACCGTCATTTCCGACGACTATAGGGTCGTCCCCACGACCACGGGCCAAAGCTGGCTAGCCGCTGACTTGTCCGACGACTATAGGGTCGTCCCCACGACCGCGGGACTAGATTGGCTCGCCGGCGACTTGTCCGACGACTGTAGGGTCGTCCCCACGACCCCGGGACTAGATTGGCCCGCCACCGTCATTTCCGACGACTATAGGGTCGTCCCCACGACCACGGGCCAATGTTGGCTAGCCGCTGAATTGTCCGACGACTATAGGGTCGTCCCCACGACCGCGGGACTAGATTGGCTCGCCGCCGACTTGTCCGACGACTACAGGGTCGTCCCCACGACCCCCGGACTAGGTTGGTACGCCGCCGACTTGTCCGACGAGTATAGGGTCCTCCCCACGACCACGGGCCAAAGTTGGCCAGCCGCCGACATGTCCGACGCGGATAGGGTCGTCCCCACGACCCGGGACTAGACTGGCCCGCCACCGACATGTCCGACGACTATAGAGTCGTCCCCACGACCCCGGGTCAATGTTGGCTCGCCGCCGACATGTCCGACGACTATAGGGTCGTCCCCACGACCCCTGGGCCAAAGTTGGACAGCCACCGACATTTCCGACGACTATACGGTCGTCCCCACGACCACGGGCCAATGTTGGCTAGCCGCTGACTTGTCCGACGACTATAGGGTCGTCCCCACGACCGCGGGACTAGATTGGCTCGCCGCCGACTTGTCCGACGACTGTAGGGTCGTCCCCACGACCCCGGGACTAGATTGGCCCGCCACCGTCATTTCCGACGACTATAGGGTCGTCCCCACGACCACGGGCCAAAGCTGGCTAGCCGCTGACTTGTCCGACGACTATTGGGTCGTCCCCACGACCGCGGGACTAGATTGGCTCGCCGCCGACTTGTCCGACGACTGTAGGGTCGTCCCCACGACCCCGGGACTAGATTGGCCCGCCACCGTCATTTCCGACGACTATAGGGTCGTCCCCACGACCACGGGCCAAAGTTGGCCAGCCGCCGACTTGTCCGACGACTATAGGGTCGTCCCCATGACCCGGGACTAGACTGGCCCGCCACCGTCATGTCCGACGACCATAGGGTCGTCCCCACGACCCCCGGACTAGGTTGGTACGCCGCCGACTTGTCCGACGACTATAGGGTCGTCCCCACGACCCCGGGACTAGATTGGCCCGCCACCGTCATTTCCGACGACTATAGGGTCGTCCCCACGACCACGGGCCAAAGTTGGCCAGCCGCCGACTTGTCCGACGACTATAGGGTCGTCCCCATGACCCGGGACTAGACTGGCCCGCCACCGTCATGTCCGACGACCATAGGGTCGTCCCCACGACCCCCGGACTAGGTTGGTACGCCGCCGACTTGTCCGACGAGTATAGGGTCCTCCCCACGACCCCCGGGCCAAAGTTGGACAGCCACCGACATTTCCGACGACTATAGGGTCGTCCCCACGACCACAGGCCAAAGTTGGCCAGCCGCCGACATGTCCGACGACTATAGGGTCGTCCCCACGACCCGGGACTAGACTGGCCCGCGACCGTCATGTCCGACGACTATAGGGTCGTCCCCACGACCCCCGGACTAGGTTGGCCGGCCGCCGACTTGTCCGACGACTATAGGGTCGTCCCCACGACCACGGGCCAATGTTGGTTAGCCGCTGAATAGTCCGACGACTATAGGGTCGTCCCCACGACCGCGGGACTAGATTGGCTCGCCGCCGACTTGTCCGACGACTACAGGGTCGTCCCCACGACCCCGGGACTAGATTGGCCCGCCACCGTCATTTCCGACGACTATAGGGTCGTCCCCACGACCCCCCGGACTAGGTTGGCCGGCCGCCGACTTGTCCGACGACTATAGGGTCGTCCCCACGACCACAGGCCAAAGTTGGCCAGCCGCCGACATGTCCGACGACTATAGGGTCGTCCCCACGACCGCGGGACTAGATTGGCTCGCCGCCGACTTGTCCGACGACTGTAGGGTCGTCCCCACGACCCCGGGACTAGATTGGCCCGCCACCGTCATTTCCGACGACTATAGGGTCGTCCCCACGACCACGGGCCAATGTTGGTTAGCCGCTGAATAGTCCGACGACTATAGGGTCGTCCCCACGACCGCGGGACTAGATTGGCTCGCCGCCGACTTGTCCGACGACTACAGGGTCGTCCCCACGACCCCCGGACTAGGTTGGTACGCCGCCGACTTGTCCGACAAGTATAGGGTCCTCCCCACAACCACGGGCCAAAGTTGGCCAGCCGCCGACATGTCCGACGACTATAGGGTCGTCCCCACGACCCGGGACTAGACTGGCCCGCCACCGACATGTCCGACGACTATAGAGTCGTCCCCACGACCCCGGGACTTGATTGGCCCGCCACCGTCATGTCCGACGATTATAGGGTCGTCCCCACGACCCCGGGACAAGCTTGGACCGCCGCCGACTTGTCCGACGACTATAGGGTCGTCCCCACGACCCTGGGACTAGATTGGACCGCCACCGTCATGTCCGACGACAATAGGGTCGTCCCCACGACCCCGGGTCTAGGTTGGCCAGCCGCCGACATGTCCGACGACTATAGAGTCGTCCCCACGACACCGGGCCAAAGTTGGCCAGCCGCCGACATGTCCGACGACTATAGGGTCGTCCCCACGACCCCGGGACTAGATTGGTCCGCCAACGTCATGTCCGACGACTATAGGGTCGTCCCCACGACCCCGGGCCAAAGTTGGCAAGACACCGAAATGTCCGACGACTGTAGGGTCGTCCCCACGACCCCGGGACTAGATTGGCCCGCCACCGTCAAGTCCGACGACTATAGGGTCGCCCCCACGACCCCGGGCCAAAGTTGGCAAGCCGCCGAAATGTCCGACGACTGTAGGGTCGTCCCCACGACCCCGGGACTAGATTGGCCCGCCACCGTCAAGTCCGACGACCTCGGGACTAGGTTGGCCAGCCGCCGACATGTCCGACGACAATCGGATCGTCCCCACGACCACGCGCCAAAGTTGGCCAGCCGCCGACATGTCCGACGACTATAGGGTCGTCCCATGGACCCCGGGACTAGATTGGCCCGCCACCGTCATGTCCGACGACTATAAGGTCGTCCCCACGACCCCGGGACTAGATTGGCCCGCCAACGTCATGTCCGACGACTATAGGGTCGTCCCCACGACCCCGGGCCAAAGTTGGCAAGACACCGAAATGTCCGACGACTGTAGGGTCGTCCCCACGACCCCGGGACTAGATTGGCCCGCCACCGTCAAGTCCGACGACTATAGGGTCGCCCCCACGACCCCGGGCCAAAGTTGGCAAGCCGCCGAAATGTCCGACGACTGTAGGGTCGTCCCCACGACCCCGGGACTAGATTGGCCCGCCACCGTCAAGTCCGACGACCTCGGGACTAGGTTGGCCAGCCGCCGACATGTCCGACGACAATCGGATCGTCCCCACGACCACGCGCCAAAGTTGGCCAGCCGCAGACATGTCCGACGACTTTTGGATCTTCCCCACGACCCCGGGCCAAAGTTGGACAGCCGCCGACTTGTCCGACGACTAAAGGGTCGTCCCTACGACCACGGGCCAAAGTTGGCCAGCCGGCGACATTTCCGACGACTATAGGGTCGTCCCCACGGCCACGGGCCAAAGTTGGCCAGCCGCCGACATGTCCGACGACTATAGATTCGTCCCCACAACCCCGGGCCAAAGATGGGGAGCCGCCGACTTGTCCGACGACTATAGGGTCGTCCCTACGATCCCGGGACTAGATTGGGCCGCCACCGCCATGTCCGACGACAATAAGGTCGTCCCCTCGGCCACGGGCCAAAGTTGGCCAGCCGCCGACATGTCCGACGACTATAGATTCGTCCCCACGACCCCGGGCCAAAGTTGGCCAGCCGCCGACTTGTCCGACGACTATAGGGTCGTCCCTACGATCCCGGGACTAGATTGGGCAGCCGCCGACTTGTCCGACGACTATAGGGTCGTCCCCACGATCCCGGGACTAGATTGGCCCGCCACCGCCATGTCCGACGACAATAGGGTCGTCCCCACGATCCCGGGACTAGATTGGCCCGCCACCGCCATGTCCGACGATTATAGGGTTGTCCCCACGACCACGGGCCAACTTTGGCCAGCCGCCGACATATCCGACGATTATAGTGTCGTCCAAACGACCCCGGGAATAGATTGGCCCGCCCCCGACAAGTCCGACGACTATAGGGTCGTCCCCACGACCTCGGGACTAGGTTGGCCAGCCGCCGACATGTCCGACGACTATAGGGTCGTCCCTACGACCCCGGGACTAGATTGGCCCGCCGCCGACTTGTCCGACGACTATAGGGTCGTCCCCACGACCCCTGGGCTAGGTTGGCTCGCCGCCGACTTGTCCGACGACTATAGGGTCGTCCCCACGACCCCGGGCCAAAGTTGGCCAGCCGCCGACTTGTCCGCCGACTATACGGTCGTACCCACGACCCCGGGACTAGATTGGCCCGCCACCGTCAAGTCCGACGACTATACGGTCGTCCCCACGACCCCGGGACTAGATTGGCCCGCCACCGTCATGTCCGACGACTTCAGGGTCGTCCCCACGACCACGGGCCAAAGTTGGCCAGCCGCCGACATGTCCGGCGACTATAGGGTCGTCCCATGGACCCCGGGACTAGATTGGCCCGCCACCGTCATGTCCGACGACTATAAGGTCGTCCCCACGACCCCGGGACTAGATTGGCCCGCCACCGTCATGTCCGACGACTTCAGGGTCGTCCCCACGACCACGGGCCAAAGTTGGCCAGCCGCCGACATGTCCGACGACTATAGGGTCGTCCCCACCACCCCGGGTCTAGGTTGGCCAGCCGCCGACATGTCCGACGACTATAGAGTCGTCCCCACGACACCGGGCCAAAGTTGGCCAGCCGCTGACATGTCCAACGAATATAGGGTCGTCCCCACGACCACGGGCCAAAGTTGGCTCGCCGCCGACTTGTCCGACGACTATAGGGTCGTCCCCACGACCCCGGGCCAATATTGGCCAGCTGCCGGCTTGACCGACGACTATAGGGTCGACCCCACGACCCCGGGACTAGACTGGCCCGCCACCGTCATGTCCGACGACTATAAGGTCGTCCCCACGACCCCGGGCCAAAGTTGGCCAGCCGCCGACTTGTCCGACGACTATAGGGTCGTCCCCACGACCCCCGGACTAGGTTGGCTCGCCGCCGACTTGTCCGACGACTATAGGGTCGTCCCCACGACCCCTGGGCTAGGTTGGCTCGCCGCCGACTTGTCCGACGACTATAGGGTCGTCCCCACGACCCCGGGCCAAAGTTGGCCAGCCGCCGACTTGTCCGCCGACTATACGGTCGTACCCACGACCCCGGGACTAGATTGGCCCGCCACCGTCAAGTCCGACGACTATACGGTCGTCCCCACGACCCCGGGACTAGATTGGCCCGCCACCGTCATGTCCGACGACTTCAGGGTCCTCCCCACGACCACGGGCCAAAGTTGGCCAGCCGCCGACATGTCCGACGATTATAGTGTCGTCCAAACGACCCCGGGAATAGATTGGCCCGCCCCCGACATTTCCGACGACTATAGGGTCGTCCCCACGATCACGGGCCAAAGTTGGCCAGCCGCCGACTTGTCCGCCGACTATACGGTCGTACCCACGACCCCGGGACTAGATTGGCCCGCCACCGTCAAGTCCGACGACTATACGGTCGTCCCCACGACCCCGGGACTAGATTGGCCCGCCACCGTCATGTCCGACGACTTCAGGGTCGTCCCCACGACCACGGGCCAAAGTTGGCCAGCCGCCGACATGTCCGGCGACTATAGGGTCGTCCCATGGACCCCGGGACTAGATTGGCCCGCCACCGTCATGTCCGACGACTATAAGGTCGTCCCCACGACCCCGGGACTAGATTGGCCCGCCACCGTCATGTCCGACGACTTCAGGGTCGTCCCCACGACCACGGGCCAAAGTTGGCCAGCCGCCGACATGTCCGACGACTATAGGGTCGTCCCCACCACCCCGGGTCTAGGTTGGCCAGCCGCCGACATGTCCGACGACTATAGAGTCGTCCCCACGACACCGGGCCAAAGTTGGCCAGCCGCTGACATGTCCAACGAATATAGGGTCGTCCCCACGACCACGGGCCAAAGTTGGCTCGCCGCCGACTTGTCCGACGACTATAGGGTCGTCCCCACGACCCCGGGCCAATATTGGCCAGCTGCCGGCTTGACCGACGACTATAGGGTCGACCCCACGACCCCGGGACTAGACTGGCCCGCCACCGTCATGTCCGACGACTATAAGGTCGTCCCCACGACCCCGGGCCAAAGTTGGCCAGCCGCCGACTTGTCCGACGACTATAGGGTCGTCCCCACGACCCCCGGACTAGGTTGGCTCGCCGCCGACTTGTCCGACGACTATAGGGTCGTCCCCACGACCCCTGGGCTAGGTTGGCTCGCCGCCGACTTGTCCGACGACTATAGGGTCGTCCCCACGACCCCGGGCCAAAGTTGGCCAGCCGCCGACTTGTCCGCCGACTATACGGTCGTACCCACGACCCCGGGACTAGATTGGCCCGCCACCGTCAAGTCCGACGACTATACGGTCGTCCCCACGACCCCGGGACTAGATTGGCCCGCCACCGTCATGTCCGACGACTTCAGGGTCCTCCCCACGACCACGGGCCAAAGTTGGCCAGCCGCCGACATGTCCGACGATTATAGTGTCGTCCAAACGACCCCGGGAATAGATTGGCCCGCCCCCGACATTTCCGACGACTATAGGGTCGTCCCCACGATCACGGGCCAAAGTTGGCCAGCCGCCGACATGTCCGACGACTATAGGGTCGTCCCCACGACCCGGGACTAGATTGGCCCGCCACCGTCATGTCCGACGACTATAGGGTCGTCCCCACGACCCCCGGACTAGGTTGGCCGGCCGCCGACTTGTCCGACGACTATAGGGTCGTCCCCACGACCCCCCGACTAGGTGGGCTCGCCGCCGACTTGTCCGACGACTATAGGGTCATCCCCACGACCCCGGGACTAGGTTGGCCCGCCGCCGACTTGTCCGATGACTATAGGGTCGTCCCCACGACCCCGGGACTAGGTTGGCTCGCCACCGACATGTCTGACGACTATAGGGTCGTCCCCACGACCCCGGGACTAGATTGGCCCGCCACCGTCAAGTCCGACGACTATAGGGTCGTCCCCACGACCCCGGGCCAAAGTTGGACAGCCGCCGACTTGTCCGACGATTATAGGGTCGTCCCCACGACCACGGGCCAAAGTTGGCCAATCGCCGGCTTGTCCGACGACTATAGGGTCGTCCCCACGACCCCGGGCCAAAGTTGGCCAGCCGCCGACATGTCCGACGACTATAGGGTCGCCCCCACGACCCCGGGACTAGATTGGCCCGCCACCGTCATTTCGGACGACTATAGGGTCGTCCCCACGACCACGGGCCAAAGTTGGCCAGCCGCCGACTTGTCCGACGACTATAGGGTCGTCCCCATGACCCGGGACTAGAGTGGCCCGCCACCGTCATGTCCGACGACTATAGGGTCGTCCCCACGACCCCGGGACTAGATTAAACCGCCACCGTCATGTCCGACGACAATAGGGTCGTCCCCACGACCCCGGGTCTAGGTTGGCCAGCCGCCGACATGTCCGACGACTATAGAGTCGTCCCCACGACACCGGGCCAAAGTTGGCCAGCCGCCGACATGTCCGACGACTATAGGGTCGTCCCCACGACCCCGGGACTAGATTGGTCCGCCACCGTCATGTCCGACGACTATAGGGTCGTCCCCACGACCCCGGGCCAAAGTTGGCAAGACACCGAAATGTCCGACGACTGTAGGGTCGTCCCCACGACCCCGGGACTAGATTGGCCCGCCACCGTCAAGTCCGACGACTATAGGGTCGCCCCCACGACCCCGGGCCAAAGTTGGCAAGCCGCCGAAATGTCCGACGACTGTAGGGTCGTCCCCACGACCCCGGGACTAGATTGGCCCGCCACCGTCAAGTCCGACGACCTCGGGACTAGGTTGGCCAGCCGCCGACATGTCCGACGACAATCGGATCGTCCCCACGACCACGCGCCAAAGTTGGCCAGCCGCAGACATGTCTGACGACTTTTGGATCTTCCCCACGACCCCGGGCCAAAGTTGGACAGCCGCCGACTTGTCCGACGACTAAAGGGTCGTCCCTACGACCACGGGCCAAAGTTGGCCAGCCGGCGACATTTCCGACGACTATAGGGTCGTCCCCACGGCCACGGGCCAAAGTTGGCCAGCCGCCGACATGTCCGACGACTATAGATTCGTCCCCACAACCCCGGGCCAAAGATGGCCAGCCGCCGACTTGTCCGACGACTATAGGGTCGTCCCTACGATCCCGGGACTAGATTGGGCCGCCACCGCCATGTCCGACGACAATAAGGTCGTCCCCACGGCCACGGGCCAATGTTGGCCAGCCGCCGACATGTCCGACGACTATAGATTCGTCCCCACGACCCCGGGCCAAAGTTGGCCAGCCGCCGACTTGTCCGACGACTATAGGGTCGTCCCTACGATCCCGGGACTAGATTGGGCAGCCGCCGACTTGTCCGACGACTATAGGGTCGTCCCCACGATCCCGGGACTAGATTGGCCCGCCACCGCCATGTCCGACGACAATAGGGTCGTCCCCACGACCTCGGGACTAGGTTGGCCAGCCGCCGACATGTCCGACGACTATAGGGTCGTCCCCACGACCTCGGGACTAGGTTGGCCAGCCGCCGACATGTCCGACGACTATAGGGTCGTCCCCAGGAACCCGGGCCAAAGTTGGCAAGCCGCCGACATGTCCGATGACTATAGGGTCGTCCCCACGACCCCGGGACTAGGTTGGCCCACCGCCGACTTGTCCGACGACAATAGGGTCGTCCCCACGACCCCGGGTCTAGGTTGGCCAGCTGCCGACATGTCCGACGATTATAGGGTCGTCCCCATGACCAGGGGCCAAAGTTGGCCTGCCGCCGAAATTTCCGACAACTATACAGTCGTCCTCACGACACCAGGCCAAAGTTGGCCAGCCGCCAACATGTCCGACGACTATAGGGTCGTCCCTACGACCCCGGGACTAGAATGGCCCGCCGCCGACTTGTCCGACGACTATAGGGTCGTCCCCACGACCCCTGGGCAAGGTTGGCTCGCCGCCGACTTGTCCGACGACTATAGGGTCGTCCCCACGACCCCGGGCCAAAGTTGGCCAGCCGCCGACTTGTCCGCCGACTATACGGTCGTACCCACGACCCCGGGACTAGATTGGCCCGCCACCGTCAAGTCCGACGACTATACGGTCGTCCCCACGACCCCGGGACTAGATTGGCCCGCCACCGTCATGTCCGACGACTTCAGGGTCGTCCCCACGACCACGGGCCAAAGTTGGCCAGCCGCCGACATGTCCGACGACTGTAGGGTCGTCCCATGGACCCCGGGACTAGATTGGCCCGCCACCGTCATGTCCGACGACTATAAGGTCGTCCCCACGACCCCGGGACTAGATTGGCCCGCCACCGTCATGTCCGACGACTTCAGGGTCGTCCCCACGACCACGGGCCAAAGTTGGCCAGCCGCCGACATGTCCGACGACTATAGGGTCGTCCCCACCACCCCGGGTCTAGGTTGGCCAGCCGCCGACATGTCCGACGACTATAGAGTCGTCCCCACGACACCGGGCCAAAGTTGGCCAGCCGCTGACATGTCCAACGAATATAGGGTCGTCCCCACGACCACGGGCCAAAGTTGGCTCGCCGCCGACTTGTCCGACGACTATAGGGTCGTCCCCACGACCCCGGGCCAATATTGGCCAGCTGCCGGCTTGACCGACGACTATAGGGTCGACCCCACGACCCCGGGACTAGATTGGCCCGCCACCGTCATGTCCGACGACTATAAGGTCGTCCCCACGACCCCGGGCCAAAGTTGGCCAGCCGCCGACATGTCCGACGATTATAGGGTCGTCCCTACGACCCCGGGACTAGATTGGCCCGCCGCCGACTTGTCCGACGACTATAAGGTCGTCCCCACGACACCAGGCCTAAGTTGGCCGGCCGCCAACATGTCCGACGACTATAGGGTCGTCCCTACGACCCCGGGACTAGATTGGCCCGCCGCCGACTTGTCCGACGACTATAGGGTCGTCCCCACGACCCCCGGACTAGGTTGGCTCGCCGCCGACTTGTCCGACGACTATAGGGTCGTCCCCACGACCACGGGCCAAAGTTGGCCAGCCGCCGACATGTCCGACGACTATAGGGTCGTCCCATGGACCCCGGGACTAGATTGGCCCGCCACCGTCATGTCCGACGACTATAAGGTCGTCCCCACGACCCCCGGACTAGGTTGGCTCGCCGCCGACTTGTCCGACGACTATAGGGTCGTCCCCACGACCCCAGCACTATATTGGCCCGCCACCGTCATGTCCGACGACTATAGGGTCGTTCCCACGGCCCCGGGGCAAAGTTGGCCAGCCGCCGACTTGTCCGACGACTATACGGTCGTACCCACGACCCCGGGACTAGATTGGCCCGCCACCGTCAAGTCCGACGACTATACGGTCGTCCCCACGACCCCGGGCCAAAGTTGGCCAGCCGCCGACTTGTCCGCCGACTATACGGTCGTACCCACGACCCCGGGACTAGATTGGCCCGCCACCGTCAAGTCCGACGACTATACGGTCGTCCCCACGACCCCGGGACTAGATTGGCCCGCCACCGTCATGTCCGACGACTTCAGGGTCGTCCCCACGACCACGGGCCAAAGTTGGCCAGCCGCCGACATGTCCGACGACTATAGGGTCGTCCCATGGACCCCGGGACTAGATTGGCCCGCCACCGTCATGTCCGACGACTATAAGGTCGTCCCCACGACCCCGGGACTAGATTGGCCCGCCACCGTCATGTCCGACGACTTCAGGGTCGTCCCCACGACCACGGGCCAAAGTTGGCCAGCCGCCGACATGTCCGACGACTATAGGGTCGTCCCCACGACCCCTGGGCTAGGTTGGCCAGCCGCCGACATGTCCGACGACTATAGGGTCGTCCCATGGACCCCGGGACTAGATTGGCCCGCCACCGTCATGTCCGACGACTATAAGGTCGTCCCCACGACCCCCGGACTAGGTTGGCTCGCCGCCGACTTGTCCGACGACTATAGGGTCGTTTCCACGGCCCCGGGCCAAAGTTGGCCAGCCGCCGACATGTCCGACGACAATCGGATCGTCCCCACGACCACGCGCCAAAGTTGGCCAGCCGCAGACATGTCCGACGACTTTTGGATCGTCCCCACGACCCCGGGCCAAAGTTGGACAGCCGCCGACTTGTCCGACGACTAAAGGGTCGTCCCTACGACAACGGGCCAAAGTTGGCCAGCCGGCGACATTTCCGACGACTATAGGGTCGTCCCCACGGCCACGGGCCAAAGTTGGCCAGCCGCCGACATGTCCGACGACTATAGATTCGTCCCCACAACCCCGGGCCAAAGATGGCCAGCCGCCGACTTGTCCGACGACTATAGGGTCGTCCCTACGATCCCGGGACTAGATTGGGCCGCCACCGCCATGTCCGACGACAATAAGGTCGTCCCCACGGCCACGGGCCAAAGTTGGCCAGCCGCCGACATGTCCGACGACTATAGATTCGTCCCCACGACCCCGGGCCAAAGTTGGCCAGCCGCCGACTTGTCCGACGACTATAGGGTCGTCCCTACGATCCCGGGACTAGATAGGGCAGCCGCCGACTTGTCCGACGACTATAGGGTCGTCCCCACGATCCCGGGACTAGATTGGCCCGCCACCGCCATGTCCGACGACAATAGGGTCGTACCCACGATCCCGGGACTAGATTGGCCCGCCACCGCCATGTCCGACGATTATAGGGTTGTCCCCACGACCACGGGCCAACTTTGGCCAGCCGCCGACATATCCGACGATTATAGTGTCGTCCAAACGACCCCGGGAATAGATTGGCCCGCCCCCGACAAGTCCGACGACTATAGGGTCGTCCCCACGACCTCGGGACTAGGTTGGCCAGCCGCCGACATGTCCGACGACTATAGGGTCGTCGCCACGACCCCGGGCCAATGTTGGCCTATCGCCGACATGTCCGACGACTATAGGGTCGTCCCTACGACCCCGGACTAGGTTGGCCAGCCGCCGACATGTCCGACGACTATAGGGTCGTCCCCACGAACCCGGGCCAAAGTTGGCAAGCCGCCGACATGTCCGATGACTATAGGGTCGTCCCCACGACACCGGGCCAAAGTTGGCCAATCCCCGACATGTTCGACGACTATAGGGTCGTACCTACGACCCCGGGACTCGATTGCCCCGGCACCGTCATGTCCAACGACTATCAGATCGTCCCCACGACCACGGGCCCAAGTTGGCCAGCCGCCGACAGGTCCGACGACTATTTGGTCGTCCCCACGACCCTGGGACTAGATTGGCTAGCCACCGTCACGTCCGACGACTATCGGATCGTCCCCACGACCACGAGCCAAAGTTGGCCAGCCGCCGACATGTCCAACGACTATTGGGTCGCCCCACGACCACGGGCCAAAGTTGGCCAGCCGCCGACATGTCCGATGACTATAGGGTCGTCCCTACGACCCCGGACTAGGTTGGCCAGCCGCCGACATGTCCGATGACTATAGGGTCGTCCCCACGACCCCGGGACTAGGTTGGCCCACCGCCGACTTGTCCGACGACAATAGGGTCGTCCCCACGACCCGGGGTCTAGGTTGGCCAGCTGCCGACATGTCCGACGATTATAGGGTCGTCCCCACGACCCCAGCACTATATTGACCCGCCACCGTCATGTCCAACGACTATCGGATCGTCCCCACGACCACGGGCCAAAGTTGGCCAGCCGCCGACATGTCCGACGGCTATAGGGTCGTCCCCACGACCACGGGCTAAAGTTGGCCAATCCCCGACATGTTCGACGACTATAGGGTCGTACCTACGACCCCGGGACTCGATTGCCCCGGCACCGTCATGTCCAACGACTATCAGATCGTCCCCACGACCACGGGCCCAAGTTGGCCAGCCGCCGACAGGTCCGACGACTATTTGGTCGTCCCCACGACCCTGGGACTAGATTGGCTAGCCACCGTCACGTCCGACGACTATCGGATCGTCCCCACGACCACGAGCCAAAGTTGGCCAGCCGCCGACATGTCCAACGACTATTGGGTCGCCCCACGACCACGGGCCAAAGTTGGCCAGCCGCCGACATGTCCGATGACTATATGGTCGTCCCCACGACCCCGGGTCTAGGTTGGCCAGCCGCCGACATGTTCGACGACTATAGAGGCGTCCCTACGACACCGGTCAGCCGCTGACATGCCCAACGACTATAGAGTCGTCCCCACGACACCGGGCCAAAGTTGGCCAGCCGCCAACATGTCCGACGACTATTGGGTCGTCCCCACGACACCGGGACTAGGTTGGCCACCCGCCGACATGTCCGACGACTATAGGGTCGTGCCCACGACCCCGGGTCTAGGTTGGCCAGCCGCCGACATGTCCGACGACTATAGAGACGTCCCCACGACACCGGTCAGCCGCTGACATGCCCAACGACTATAGGGTCGTCCCCACGACCACGGGCCAAAGTTGGCCAGCCGCCGACATGTCCGACGACTATAGGGTCGTCCCCACCACCCCGGGCCAAAGTTGGCAAGCCGCCGAAATGTCCGACGACTGTAGGGTCGTCCCCAAGACCCCGGGACTAGATTGGCCCGCCACCGTCAAGTCCGACGACTATAGGGTCGTCCCCACCACCCCGGGCCAAAGTTGGCAAGCCTCCGGAATGTCCGACGACTGTAGGGTCGTCCCCAAGACTCCGGGACTAGATTGGCCCGCCACCGTCAAGTCCGACGACTATAGGGTCGTCCCCACGACCCCGGGACTAGATTGGCCCGCCAACGTCAAGTCCGACGACCTCGGGACTAGGTTGGCCAGCCACCGTCATGTCCGACGACTATAGGGTCGTCCCCACGACCCCGGGCCAAAGATGTCCAGCCGCCGTCTTGTCCGACGACTATAGGGTCGTCCCCACGACCCGGGGACTAGATTCGCCCGCCACCGTCAAGTCCGACGACCTCGGGACTAGGTTGGCTAGCCGCCGACATGTCCGACGACTATAGGGTCGCCCCCACGACCTCGGGACTAGGTTGGCCAGCCGCCGACATGTCCGACGACTATAGGGTCGTCCCCACCACCCCGGGCCAAAGTTGGCAAGCCTCCGAAATGTCCGACGACAGTAGGGTCGTCCCCAAGACCCGGGGACTAGATTCGCCCGCCACCGTCAAGTCCGACGACCTCGGGACTAGGTTGGCTAGCCGCCGACATGTCCGACGACTATAGGGTCGCCACCACGACCTCGGGACTAGGTTGGCCAGCCGCCGAAATGTCCGACGACTATAGGGGCGTCCCCACCACCCCGGGCCAAAGTTGGAAAGCCTCCGAAATGTCCGACGACTGTAGGGTCGTCCCCAAGACCCCGGGACTAGATTGGCCCGCCACCGTCAAGTCCGACGACTATAGGGTCGTCCCCACGACCCCGGGCCAAAGTTGGCAAGCCGCCGAAATGTCCGACGACTATAGGGTCGTCCCCACCACCCCGGGCCAAAGTTGGCAAGCCTCCGAAATGTCCGACGACTGTAGGGTCGTCCCCAAGACCCCGGGACTAGATTGGCCCGCCACCGTCAAGTCCGACGACTATAGGGTCGTCCCCACAACCACGGGCCAAAGTTGGCCAGCCGCCGACATGTCCGACGACTATTGGATCGTGCCCACGACCACGGGCCAAAGTTGGCCAGCCGCCAACATGTCCGACGAGTATAGGGTCTTCCCCACGACCCCGGGACTAGATTGGTCCGCCACCGTCATGTCCGACGACTATAGGGTCGTCCCCACGACCCCGGGCCAAAGTTGGCAAGCCGCCGAAATGTCCGACGACTGTAGGGTCGTCTCCACGACCCCGGGACTAGATTGGCCCGCCACCGTCAAGTCCGACGACCTCGGGACTAGGTTGGCCAGCCGCCGACATGTCCGACGACTATAGGGTCGTCCCCACGACCCCGGGCCAAAGATGTCCAGCCGCCGTCTTGTCCGACGACTATAACGTCGTCCCCACGACCCCGGGACTAGATTGACCCGCCACCGTCAAGTCCGACGACCTCGGGACTAGGTTGGCCAGCCGCGGACATGTCCGACGACTATACGGGCGCCCCCACGACCTCGGGACTAGGTTGGCCAGCCGCCGACATGTCCGAAGACTATAGGGTCGTCCCCACCACCCCGGGCCAAAGTTGGCAAGCCGCCGACATGTCCGACGACTATAGGGTCGTCCCCATGTCCCCGGGACTAGATTGGCCCGCCACCGTCATGTCCGACGACTATAGGGTCGTCCCCACGACACCGGGCCAATGTTGGCCTGCCGCTGACATGTCCAACGACTATTGGGTCGTCCCCACGACCCCGGGCCAAAGATGTCCAGCCGCCGTCTTGTCCGACGACTGTAGGGTCGTCCCCACGACCCCGGGACTAGATTGGCCCACCACCGTCAAGTCCGACGACCTCGGGCCAAAGTTGGCCAGCCGCCGACATGTCCGACGATTATAGTGTCGTCCAAACGACCCCGGGTATAGATTGGCCCGCCCCCGACAAGTCCGACGACTATAGGGTCGTCCCCACGACCTCGGGACTAGGTTGGCCAGCCGCCGACATGTCCGACGACTATAGGGTCGTCGCCACGACCCCGGGCCAAAGTTGGCCAGCCGCCGACATGTCCGACGACTGTAGGATCGTCCCCACGAACCCGGGACTAGATTGGCCCGCCACCGTCCAGTCCGATGACCTCGGGACTAGGTTGGCCAGCCGCCGACATGTCCGACGACTATAGGGTCGCCCCACGACCTCGGGACTAGGTTGGCCAGACGCCGACATGTCCGACGACTATTGGGTAGTCCCCACGACCATGGGCTAAAGTTGGCCAATCGCCGACATGTCCGACGACTATAGGGTCGTACCGACGACCCCGGGACTCGATTGCCCCGGCACCGTCATGTCCAACGACTATCGGATCGTCCCCACGACCACGGGCCAAAGTTGGCCAGCCGCCGACATGTCCGACGGCTATAGGGTCGTCCCCACGACCACGGGCTAAAGTTGGCCAATCCCCGACATGTCCGACGACTATAGGGTCGTACCTACGACCCCGGGACTCGATTGCCCCGGCACCGTCATGTCCAACGACTATCAGATCGTCCCCACGACCACGGGCCCAAGTTGGCCAGCCGCCGACAGGTCCGACGACTATTTGGTCGTCCCCACGACCCTGGGACTAGATTGGCTAGCCACCGTCACGTCCGACGACTATCGGATCGTCCCCACGACCACGAGCCAAAGTTGGCCAGCCGCCGACATGTCCAACGACTATTGGGTCGCCCCACGACCACGGGCCAAAGTTGGCCAGCCGCCGACATGTCCGATGACTATATGGTCGTCCCCACGACCCCGGGTCTAGGTTGGCCAGCCGCCGACATGTTCGACGACTATAGAGGCGTCCCTACGACACCGGTCAGCCGCTGACATGCCCAACGACTATAGAGTCGTCCCCACGACACCGGGCCAAAGTTGGCCAGCCGCCAACATGTCCGACGACTATTGGGTCGTCCCCACGACACCGGGCCAAAGTTAGCCAGCCGCTGACATGTCCAACGACTATAGGGTCGTCCCCACAACCACGGGCCAAAGTTGACCAGCCGCCGACATGTCCGACGACTATTGGATCGTCCCCACGACCCCGGGCCAAAGTTGGCAAGCCGCCGACATATCCGACGACTATAGGGTCGTCCCCACGACCTCGGGACTAGGTTGGCCACCCCCCGACATGTCCGACGACTATACGGGCGCCCCCACGACCTCGGGACTAGGTTGGCCAGCCGCCGACATGTCCGAAGACTATAGGGTCGTCCCCACCACCCCGGGCCAAAGTTGGCAAGCCGCCGAAATGTCCGACGACTGTAGGGTCGTCCCCAAGACCCCGGGACTAGATTGGCCCGCCACCGTCAAGTCCGACGACTATAGGGTCGTCCCCACGACCCCGGGCCAAAGTTGGCTCGCCACCGACTTGTCCGACGACTATAGGGTCGTCCCCACTACCCCGGGACAAGGTTGGCCCGCCGCCGACTTGTCCGACGACTATAGGGTCGTACCCACGACCCCGGGACTAGGCTGACAAGCCGCCAACATGTCCGACGACTATTGGGTCGTCCCCACGTCCACGGCCAGCCGCCGACATGTCTGACGACTATAGGGTCGTCCCCACGACCCCGGGCCAAAGATGGCAAGCCGCCGAAATGTCCGACGACTGTAGGGTCGTCCCCACGACCCCGGGACTAGATTGGCCCGCCACCGTCAAGTCCGACGACTATACGGTCGTCCCCACGACCTCGGGACTAGGTTGGCCAGCCGCCGACATGTCCGACGTCTATAGGGTCGTCCCCACGACCCCGGGCCAAAGATGTCCAGCCGCCGTCTTGTCCGACGACTATAGGGTCGTCCCCACGACCCCGGGCTAAAGATGGCATGCCGCCGAAATGTCCGACGACTATAGGGTTGTCCCCGCGACCGCGGGCCAAAGATGTCCAGCCGCCGTCTTGTCCGACGACTATAGGGTCGTCCCCACGACCCTGGGACTAGATTGGCTCGCCACCGTCATGTCAGACGACTATAGAGTCGTCCCCACGACCCCGAGACTAGATTGGCCCGCCACCGTCATGTCCGACGACAATAGGGTCGTCCCCACGACCCCGGGTCCAGGTTGGCCAAGCGCCGACATTTCCAACGACTATAGAGTCGTCCCAACGACACCGGGCCAAAGTTGGCCAGCCGCCGACATGTCCGACGACTATAGGGTCGTCCCCACGAACCCGGGACAAGTTTGGCCCGCCGCCGACTTGTCCGACGACTATAGGGTCGTACCCACGACCCCGGGACTAGATTGGCCCGACACCGTCATGTCCGACGACTATAGGGTCGTACCCACGACCCCGGGCCAAAGTTGACCAGCCGCCGACATGTCCGACGACTATAGGGTCGTCCCCACGACCCCGGGACTAGATTGGCCCGCCACCGTCATGTCCGACGATTATAGGGTCGTCCCCACGACCCCGGGACAAGCTTGGCCCGCCGCCGAATTGTTCGACGACTATAGGGTCGTCCCCACGACCCCGGGACTAGATTGGCCCGCCACCGTCATGTCCGACGACAATAGGGTCGTCCCCACGACCCCGGGTCTAGGTTGGCCAGCCGCCGACTTGTCCGACGACTATAGGGTCGTCCCTACGACCCCGGGACTGGATTGGCCCGCCGCCGTCTTGTCCGACGACTATAGGGTCGTCCCCACGACCCCGGGCCAAAGATGGCAAGCCGCCGAAATGTCCGACGACTGTAGGGTCGTCCCCACGACCCCGGGACTAGATTGGCCCGCCACCGTCAAGTCCGACGACTATAGGGTCGTCCCCACGACCTCGGGACTAGGTTGGCAAGCCGCCGAAATGTCCGACGACTGTAGGGTCGTCTCCACGACCCCGGGACTAGATTGGCCCGCCACCGTCAAGTCCGACGACCTCGGGACTAGGTTGGCCAGCCGCCGACATGTCCGACGACTATAGGGTCGTCCCCACGACCCCGGGCCAAAGATGTCCAGCCGCCGTCTTGTCCGACGACTATAGGGTCGTCCCCACGACGCCGGGACTAGATTGGCCCGCCACCGTCAAGTCCGACGACCTCGGGACTAGGTTGGCCAGCCGCGGACATGTCCGACGACTATACGGTCGCCCCCGCCACCCCGGGCCAAAGTTGGCAAGCCGCCGAAATGTCCGACGACTGTAGGGTCGTCCCCAAGACCCCGGGACTAGATTGGCCCGCCACCGTCAAGTCCGACGACTATAGGGTCGTCCCCACGACCCCGGGCCAAAGATGGCTCGCCACCGACTTGTCCGACGACTGTAGGGTCGTCCCCACGACCCCGGGACTAGATTGGCCCGCCACCGTCAAGTCCGACGACTATACGGTCGTCCCCACGACCTCGGGACTAGGTTGGCCAGCCGCCGACATGTCCGACGTCTATAGGGTCGTCCCCACGACCCCGGGCCAAAGATGTCCAGCCGCCGTCTTGTCCAACGACTATAGGGTCGTCCCCACGACCCTGGGACTAGATTGGCTCGCCACCGTCATGTCAGACGACTATAGAGTCGTCCCCACGACCCCGAGACTAGATTGGCCCGCCACCGTCATGTCCGACGACAATAGGGTCGTCCCCACGACCCCGGGTCCAGGTTGGCCAAGCGCCGACATTTCCAACGACTATAGAGTCGTCCCCACGACACCGGGCCAAAGTTGGCCAGCCGCCGACATGTCCGACGACTATAGGGTCGTCCCCACGAACCCGGGACAAGTTTGGCCCGGCGCCGACTTGTCCGACGACTATAGGGTCGTACCCACGACCCCGGGACTAGGCTGACAAGCCGCCAACATGTCTGACGACTATAGGGTCGTCCCCACGACCCCGAGACTAGATTGGCCCGCCACCGTCATGTCCGACGACCTCGGGACTAGGTTGGCCAGCCGCCGACATGTCCGACGACTATAGGGTCGTCCCCACGACCCCGGGCCAAAGATGTCCAGCCGCCGTCTTGTCCGACGACTATAGGGTCGTCCCCACGACGCCGGGACTAGATTGGCCCGCCACCGTCAAGTCCGACGACCTCGGGACTAGGTTGGCCAGCCGCGGACATGTCCGACGACTATACGGTCGCCCCCACGACCTCGGGACTAGGTTGGCCAGCCGCCGACATGTCCGAAGACTATAGGGTCGTCCCCACCACCCCGGGCCAAAGTTGGCAAGCCGCCGAAATGTCCGACGACTGTAGGGTCGTCCCCAAGACCCCGGGACTAGATTGGCCCGCCACCGTCAAGTCCGACGACTATAGGGTCGTCCCCACGACCCCGGACCAAAGTTGGCCAGCCGCCGACATGTCCGACGACTATAGGGTCGTCCCCACGACCCCGAGACTAGATTGGCCCGCCACCGTCATGTCCGACGACAATAGGGTCGTCCCCACGACCCCGGGTCCAGGTTGGCCAGCCGCCGACATTTCCGACGACTATAGAGTCGTCCCCACGACACCGGGCCAAAGTTGCCCAGCCGCCGACATGTACGACGACTATACGGTCGTCCCCACGACCCCGGGTCCAGGTTGGCCAGCCGCCGACATGTCCGACGACTATACGGGCGCCCCCACGACCTCGGGACTAGGTTGGCCAGCCGCCGACATGTCCGAAGACTATAGGGTCGTCCCCACCACCCCGGGCCAAAGTTGGCAAGCCGCCGAAATGTCCGACGACTGTAGGGTCGTCCCCAAGACCCCGGGACTAGATTGGCCCGCCACCGTCAAGTCCGACGACTATAGGGTCGTCCCCACGACCCCGGGCCAAAGTTGGCTCGCCACCGACTTGTCCGACGACTATAGGGTCGTCCCCACTACCCCGGGACAAGGTTGGCCCGCCGCCGACTTGTCCGACGACTATAGGGTCGTACCCACGACCCCGGGACTAGGCTGACAAGCCGCCAACATGTCCGACGACTATTGGGTCGTCCCCACGTCCACGGCCAGCCGCCGACATGTCTGACGACTATAGGGTCGTCCCCACGACCCCGGGACTAGATTGGCCCGCCACCGTCAAGTCCGACGACCTCGGGACTAGGTTGGCCAGCCGCCGACATGTCCGACGACTATAGGGTCGTCCCCACCACCCCGGGCCAAAGCTGGCAAGCCGCCGAAATGTCCGACGACTGTAGGGTCGTTCCCAAGACCCCGGGACTAGATTGGCCCGCCACCGTCAAGTCCGACGACCTCGGGACTAGGTTGGCCAGCCGCCGACATGTCCGACGACTATAGGGTCGTCCCCACGACCTCGAGACTAGGTTGGCCAGCCGCCGACATGTCCGACGACTATAGGGTCGTCCCCACGACCCCGGGCCAAAGATGTCCAGCCGCCGTCTTGTCCGACGACTATAACGTCGTCCCCACGACCCCGGGACTAGATTGACCCGCCACCGTCAAGTCCGACGACCTCGGGACTAGGTTGGCCAGCCGCGGACATGTCCGACGACTATACGGGCGCCCCCACGACCTCGGGACTAGGTTGGCCAGCCGCCGACATGTCCGAAGACTATAGGGTCGTCCCCACCACCCCGGGCCAAAGTTGGCAAGCCGCCGAAATGTCCGACGACTGTAGGGTCGTCCCCAAGACCCCGGGACTAGATTGGCCCGCCACCGTCAAGTCCGACGACTATAGGGTCGTCCTCACGACCCCGGGCCAAAGTTGGCTCGCCACCGACTTGTCCGACGACTATAGGGTCGTCCCCACTACCCCGGGACAAGGTTGACCCGCCGCCGACTTGTCCGACGACTATAGGGTCGTACCCACGACCCCGGGACTAGGCTGACAAGCCGCCAACATGTCCGACGACTATTGGGTCGTCCCCACGTCCACGGCCAGCCGCCGACATGTCTGGCGACTATAGGGTCGTCCCCACGACCCCGGGACTAGATTGGCCCGCCACCGTCAAGTCCGACGACCTCGGGACTAGGTTGGCCAGCCGCCGACATGTCCGACGACTATAGGGTCGTCCCCACCACCCCGGGCCAAAGTTGGCAAGCCGCCGAAATGTCCGACGACTGTAGGGTCGTTCCCAAGACCCCGGGACTAGATTGGCCCGCCACCGTCAAGTCCGACGACCTCGCGACTAGGTTGGCCAGCCGCCGACATGTCCGACGACTATAGGGTCGTCCCCACGACCTCGAGACTAGGTTGGCCAGCCGCCGACATGTCCGACGACTATAGGGTCGTCCCCACGACCCCGGGCCAATGTTGGCCAATCGCCGACATGTCCGACGACTATAGGGTCGTCCCCATGTCCCCGGGACTAGATTGGCCCGCCACCGTCATGTCCGACGACTATAGGGTCGTCCCCACGACCCCGGGCCAATGTTGGCCTGCCGCTGACATGTCCAACGACTATTGGGTCGTCCCCACGACCCCGGGCCAAAGATGTCCAGCCGCCGTCTTGTCCGACGACTGTAGGGTCGTCCCCACGACCCCGGGACTAGATTGGCCCACCACCGTCAAGTCCGACGACCTCGGGACTAGGTTGGCCAGCCGCCGACATGTCCGACGACTATAGGGTCGTCCCCACGACCCCGGGCCAAAGTTGGCCAGCCTCCGACATGTCCGACGACTATAGGGTCGTCCCCACGACCCCGGGCCAATGTTGGCCAATCGCCGACATGTCCGACGACTACAGGGTCGTCCCTACGATCCCGGGACTAGATAGGCCAGCCGCCGACATGTCCGACGACTATTGGGTCGTCCCCACGACCCCGGGCAAACGTTGGCCAGCCGCCGACTTGTCCGACGACTATGGGGTCGTCCCCACGACCCCAGGACTAGATTGACAAGACGCCAAAATGTTCGACGAATATAGGGTCGTCCCCACGACCCCGGGCTAAAGATGGCATGCCGCCGAAATGTAAGACGACTATAGGGTCGTCCCCACGACCCCGGGCCAAAGATGTCCAGCCGCCGCCTTGTCCGACGACAATAGGGTCGTCCCCACGACCCCGGGTCCAGGTTGGCCAGCCGCCGACATTTCCGACGACTATAGAGTCGTCCCCACGACACCGGGCCAAAGTTGGCCAGCCGCCGACATGTCCGACGACTATAGGGTCGTCCCCACGACACCGGCTCCAGGTTGGCCAGCCGCCGACATTTCCGACGACTATAGAGTCGTCCCCACGACACCGGGCCAAAGTTGGCCAGCCGCCGACATGTCCGACGACTATAGGGTCGTCCCCAGGACCCCGAGACTAGATTGGCCCGCCACCGTTATGTCCGACGACAATAGGGTCGTCCCCACGACCCCGGGTCCAGGTTGGCCAGCCGCCGACATTTCCGACGACTATAGAGTCGTCCCCACGACACCGGGCCAAAGTTGGGCAGCCGCCGAAATGTCCGACGACTATAGGGTCGTCCCCACGACATCGGCTCCAGGTTGGCCAGCCGCCGACATTTCCGACGACTATAGAGTCGTCCCCACGACACCGGGCCAAAGTTGGCCAGCCGCCGACATGTCCGACGACTATAGGGTCGTCCCCACTACCCCGGGACAAGGTTGGCCCGCCGCCGACTTGTCCGACGACTATAGGGTCGTACCCACGACCCCGGGACTAGGCTGACAAGCCGCCAACATGTCCGACGACTATTGGGTCGTCCCCACGTCCACGGCCAGCCGCCGACATGTCTGACGACTATAGGGTCGTCCCCACGACCCCGAGACTAGATTGGCCCGCCACCGTCAAGTCCGACGACCTCGGGACTAGGTTGGCCAGCCGCCGACATGTCCGACGACTGTAGGGTCGTCCCCACGACCCCGGGCCAAAGTTGGCAAGCCGCCGAAATGTCCGACGACTGTAGGGTCGTCCCCACGACCCCGGGACTAGATTGGCCCGCCACCGTCAAGTCCGACGACTATAGGGTCGTCCCCTCGACCTCGGGACTAGGTTGGCCAGCCGCCGACATGTCCGACGACTATAGGGTCGTCCCCACGACCCCGGGCCAATGTTGGCCAATCGCCGACATGTCCGACGACTATAGGGTCGTCCCTACGACCCCTGGACTAGATTGGCCCGCCACCGTCATGTCCAACGACTATAGGGTCGTCCCCACGACCCCGGGACTTGGTTGACAAGCCGCCAACATGTCCGACGACTATAGGGTCGCCCCACGACCCCGGGCTCAAGATGGCATGCCGCCGAAATGTCCGACGACTATAGGGTCGTCCCCGCGATCGCGGGCCAAAGATGTCCAGCCGCCGTCTTGTCCGACGACTATAGGGTCGTCCCCACGACCCCGGGACTAGATTGGCCCGCCACCGTCATGTCCGACGATTATAGTGTCGTCCCCACGACCCCGGGACAAGCTTGGCCCGCCGCCGACTTGTCAGACGACTATAGGGTGGTCCCCACGACCCCGGGACTAGATTGGCCCGCCACCGTCGTGTCCGACGACAATAGGGTTGTCCCCACGACCCCGGGTCTAGGTTGGCCAGCCGCCGACATGTCCGACGACTATAGAGTCGTCCCCACGACACCGGGCCAAAGTTGGACAGCCGCCGACATGTCCGACTACTATAGGGTCGTCCCCACGACCTCGGGACTAGGTTGGCCAGCCGCCGACATGTCCGACGACTATAGGGTCGTCCCCACGACCCCGGGCCAATGTTGGCCTGCCGCTGACATGTCCAACGACTATTGGGTCGTCCCCACGACCCCGGGCCAAAGATGTCCAGCCGCCGTCTTGTCCGACGACTATAGGGTCGTCCCCACGACCTCGGGACTAGATTGGTCCGCCACCGTCATGTCCGACGACTGTAGGGTCGTCCCCACGACGCCGGGCCAAAGTTGGCAAGCCGCCGAAATGTCCGACGACTGTAGGGTCGTCCCCACGACCCCGGGATTAGATTGGCCCGCCACCGTCAAGTCCGACGACTATAGGGTCGTCCCCACGACCTCGGGACTAGGTTGGCCAATCGCCGACATGTCCGACGACTATAGGGTCGTCCCTACGACCCCTGGACTAGATTGGCCCGCCACCGTCATGTCCAACGACTATAGGGTCGTCCCCACGACCCCGGGACTTGGTTGACAAGCCGCCAACATGTCCGACGACTATAGGGTCGCCCCACGACCCCGGGCTCAAGATGGCATGCCGCCGAAATGTCCGACGACTATAGGGTCGTCCCCGCGATCGCGGGCCAAAGATGTCCAGCCGCCGTCTTGTCCGACGACTATAGGGTCGTCCCCACGACCCCGGGCCAATGTTGGCCTGCCGCTGACATGTCCAACGACTATTGGGTCGTCCCCACGACCCCGGGCCAAAGATGTCCAGCCGCCGTCTTGTCCGACGACTGTAGGGTCCTCCCCACGACCCCGGGACTAGATTGGCCCGCCACCGTCAAGTCCGACGACCTCGCGACTAGGTTGGCCAGCCGCCGACATGTCCGACGACTATAGGGTCGTCCCCACGACCCCGGGCCAAAGTTGGCAAGCCGCCGAAATGTCCGACGACTGTAGGGTCGTCCCCACGACCCCGGGACTAGATTGGCCCGCCACCGTCAAGTCCGACGACTATAGGGTCGTCCCAACGACCTCGGGACTAGGTTGGCCAGCCGCCGACATGTCCGACGACTATAGGGTCGTCCCCACCACCCCGGGCCAAAGTTGGCAAGCCGCCGAAATGTCCGACGACTGTAGGGTCGTCCCCAAGACCCCGGGACTAGATTGGCCCGCCACCGTCAAGTCCGACGACCTCGGGACTAGGTTGGCCAGCCGCCGACATGTCCGACGACTATAGGGTCGCCCCCACGACCTCGGGACTAGGTAGGCCAGCCGCCGACATGTCCAACGACTATAGGGTCGTCCCCACCACCCCGGGCCAAAGTTGGCAAGCCGCCGAAATGTCCGACGACTGTAGGGTCGTCCCCAAGACCCCGGGACTAGATTGGCCCGCCACCGTCAAGTCCGACGACTATAGGGTTGTCCCCACCACCCCGGGCCAAAGTTGGCAAGCCTCCGAAATGTCCGACGACTGTAGGGTCGTCCCCAAGACCCCGGGACTAGATTGGCCCGCCACCGTCAAGTCCGACGACTATAGGGTCGTCCCCACGACCCCGGGACTAGATTGGCCCGCCACCGTCAAGTCCGACGACCTCGGGACTAGGTTGGCCAGCCACCGTCATGTCCGACGACTATAGGGTCGTCCCCACGACCCCGGGACTAGATTGGTCCGCCACCGTCATGTACGCCGAATATAGTGTCGTCCCCACGACCCCGGGCCAAATTTGGCAAGCCGCCGAAATGTCCGACGACTGTAGGGTCGTCCCCACGACCCCCGGACTAGATTGGCCCGCCACCGTCATGTCCAACGACAATCGGATCGTCCCCACGACCACGGGCCAAAGTTGGCCAGCCGCCGACATGTCCGACGACTATTGGGTCGTCCCCACGACACCGGGCCAAAGTTGGCCAGCCGCTGACATGTCCAACGACTATAGGGTCGTCCCCACGACCACGGGCCAAAGTTGACCAGCCGCCGACATGTCCGACGACTATTGGATCGTCCCCACGACCCCGGGCCAAAGTTGGCAAGCCGCCGAAATGTCCGACGACTGTAGGGTCGTCCCCACGACCCCCGGACTAGATTGGCCCGCCACCGACAAGTCCGACGACTATAGGGTCGTCCCCACGACCCCGGGACTAGATTGGCCCGCCACCGTCATGTCCAACGACTATCGGATCGTCCCCACGACCGCGGGCCAAAGTTGGCCAGCCGCCGGCATGTCCGACGGCTATTGGGTCGTCCCCACGACACCGGGCCAAAGTTGGCCGGCCGCTGACATGTCCAACGACTATAGGGTCGTCCCCACGACCACGGGCCAAAGTTGACCAGCAGCCGACATGTCCGACGACTATTGGATCGTCCCCACGACCCCGGGCCAAAGTTGGCAAGCCGCCGACATGTCCGACGACTATAGGGTCGTCCCCACGACCTCGGGACTAGGTTGGCCACCCGCCGACATGTCCGACGACGATAGGGTCGTCCCCACGACCCCGGGTCTAGGTTGGCCAGCCGCCGACATGTCCGACGACTATTGGATCGTCCCCACGACCCCGGGCCAATGTTGGCAAGCCGTCGAAATGTCCGACGACTGTAGGGTCGTCCCCACAACCCCGGGACTAGATTGGCCCGCCACCGTCATGTCCAACGACTATAGGGTCGTCCCCACAACAACGGGCCAAAGTTGGCCAGCCGCCGACATGTCCGACGACTATAGGGTCGTCCCCACGACCCCGGGACTAGATTGGCCCGCCACCGTCATGTCCGACGACTATTGGGTCGTCCCCACGACACCGGGCCAATGTTGGCAAGCCGTCGAAATGTCCGACGACTGTAGGGTCGTCCCCACAACCCCGGGACTAGATTGGCCCGCCACCGTCATGTCCAACGACTATAGGGTCGTCCCCACAACAACGGGCCAAAGTTGGCCAGCCGCCGACATGTCCGACGACTATAGGGTCGTCCCCAGGACCCGGGACTAGACTGGCCCGCCACCGTCATGTCCGACGACTATAGGGTCGTCCCCAGGACCCGGGACTAGACTGGCCCGCCACCGTCATGTCCGACGACTATAGGGTCGTCCCCACGACCCCCGGGCCAAAGTTGGACAGCCACCGACATTTCCGACGACTATAGGGTCGTCCCCACGACCACGGGCCAAAGTTGGCCAGCCGCCGACATATCCGACGACTATAGGGTCGTCCCCACGACCCCGGGCCAAAGTTGGCCAGCCGCCGACATGTCCGACGACTATAGGGTCGTCCCCACGACCCGGGACTAGAGTGGCCCGCCCTCGTCATGTCCGACGACTATATGGTCGTCCCCACGACCACGGGCCAATGTTGGCCAGCCGCTGACTTGTCCGACGACTATAGGGTCGTCCCCATGACCGCGGGACTAGATTGGCTCGCCGCCGAATTGTCCGACGACTGTAGGCTCGTCCCCACGACCCCGGGACTAGATTGGCCCGCCACCGTCATTTCCGACGACTATAGGGTCGTCCCCACGACCGCGGGACTAGATTGGCTCGCCGCCGACTTGTCCGACGATTGTAGGGTCGTACCCACGACCCCCGGACTAGGTGGGCTCGCCCCCGACTTGTCCGACGACTATAGTGTCGTTCCCACGACCCCGGGCCAAAGTTGGCAAGCTGGCGACTTATCCGACGACTATAGGGTCGTCCCCACGACCCCGGGACTAGGTAGGCCCGCCGCCGACTTGTCCGACGACTATAGGGTCGTCCCCACGACCCCGGGACTAGGTAGGCCCGCCGCCGACTTGTACGACGACTATAGGGTCGTCCCCACGACCCCGGGACTAGATTGGCCCGCCACCGTCATTTCCGACGACTATAGGGTCGTCCCCACGACCGCGGGACTAGATTGGCTCGCCGCCGACTTGTCCGACGACTGTAGGGTCGTCCCCACGACCCCGGGACTAGATTGGCCGGCCACCGTCATTTCCGACGACTATAGGATCGTCCCCACGACCAGGGGCCAAAGTTGGCCAGCCGCCGACTTGTCCGACGACTATAGGGTCGTCCCCATGACCCGGGACTAGACTGGCCCGCCACCGTCATGTCCGACGACTATAGGGTCGTCCCCACGACCCCCGGACTAGGTTGGTACGCCGCCGACTTGTCCGACGAGTATAGGGTCCTCCCCACGACCACGGGCCAAAGTTGGCCAGCCGCCGACATGTCCGACGACTATAGGGTCGTCCCCATGACCCGGGACTAGACTGGCCCGCCACCGTCATGTCCGACGACTATAGGGTCGTCCCCACGACCCCCGGGCCAAAGTTGGACAGCCGCCGACTTGTCCGACGAGTATAGCCTCCTCCCCACGACCACGGGCCAAAGTTGGCCAGCCGCCGACATGTCCGACGACTATAGGGTCGTCCCCACGACCCGGGACTAGACTGGCCCGCCACCGACATGTCCGACGACTATAGAGTCGTCCCCACGACCCCGGGTCAATGTTGGCTCGCCGCCGACATGTCCGACGACTATAGGGTCGTCCCCACGACCCCCGGGCCAAAGTTGGACAGCCACCGACATTTCCGACGACTATAGGGTCGTCCCCACGACCCCCGGACTAGGTTGGTCGGCCGCCGACTTGTCCGACGACTATAGGGTCGTCCCCACGACCCCCCGTCTGGTGGGCTCGCCGCCGACTTGTCCGACGACTATAGGGTCGTCCCCACGACCCCGGGACTAGGTTGGCTCGCCACCGTCATGTCTGACGACTATAGGGTCGTCCCCACGACCACGGGCCAAACTTGGCCAGCCGCCGACATGTCCGACGACTATAGGGTCGTCCCCACGACCACAGGCCAAAGTTGGCCAGCCGCCGACATGTCCGACGACTATAGGGTCGTCCCCACGACCCGGGACTAGACTGGCCCGCCACCGTCATGTCCGACGACTATAGGGTCGTCCCCACGACCCCCGGACTAGGTTGGCCGGCCGCCGACTTGTCCGACGACTATAGGGTCGTCCCCACGACCCCCCGACTAGGTGGGCTCGCCGCCGACTTGTCCGACGACTATAGGGTCATCCCCACGACCCCGGGACTAGGTTGGCCCGCCGCCGACTTGTCCGACGACTATAGGGTCGTCCCCACGACCCCGGGACTAGGTTGGCTCGCCACCGACATGTCTGACGACTATAGGGTCGTCCCCACGACCCCGGGACTAGATTGGCCCGCCACCGTCAAGTCCGACGACTATAGGGTCGTCCCCACGACCCTGGGCCAAAGTTGGACAGCCGCCGACTTGTCCGACGGCTATAGGGTCGTCCCCACGACCACGGGCCAAAGTTGGCCAGCCGCCGGCTTGTCCGACGATTATACGGTCGTCCCCACGACCCCGGGACTAGGTTGGCCCGCCGCCGACTTGTCCGACGACTATAGGGTCGTCCCCACGACCCCGGGCCAAAGTTGGCCAGCCGCTGATATGTCCGACGACTATAGGGTCATCCCCACGACCCCGGGACTAGGTTGGCCCGCCGCCGACTTGTCCAACGACTATAGGGTCGTCCCCACGACCCCGGGACTAGATTGGCCCGCCACCGTCATTTCCGACGACTATAGGGTCGTCCCCACGACCGCGGGACTAGATTGGCTCGCCGCCGACTTCTCCGACGACTGTAGGGTCGTCCCCACGACCCCGGGACTAGATTGGCCCGCCACCGTCATTTCCGACGACTATAGGGTCGTCCCCACGACCAGGGGCCAAAGTTGGCCAGCCGCCGACTTGTCCGACGACTATAGGGTCGTCCCCATGACCCGGGACTAGACTGGCCCGCCACCGTCATGTCCGACGACTATAGGGTCGTCCCCACGACCCCCGGACTAGGTTGGTACGCCGCCGACTTGTCCGACGAGTATAGGGTCGTCCCCACGACCACGGGCCAAAGTTGGCCAGCCGCCGACATGTCCGACGACTATAGGGTCGTCCCCACGACCCGGGACTAGACTGGCCCGCCACCGACATGTCCGACGACTATAGAGTCGTCCCCACGACCCCGGGTCAATATTGGCTCGCCGCCGACATGTCCGACGACTATAGGGTCGTCCCCACGACCCCTGGGCCAAAGTTGGACATCCACCGACATTTCCGACGACTATACGGTCGTCCCCACGACCACGGGCCAAAGTTGGCCAGCCGCCGACATGTCCGACGACTATAGGGTCGTCCCCACGACCCGGGACTAGACTGGCCCGCCACCGTCATGTCCGACGACTATAGGGTCGTCCCCACGACCCCCGGACTAGGTTGGCCGGCCGCCGACTTGTCCGACGACTATAGGGTCGTCCCCACGACCCCCCGACTAGGTGGGCTCGCCGCCGACTTGTCCGACGACTATAGGGTGCGTTCCCACGACCCCGGGCCAAAGTTGGCAAGCTGCCGACTTATCCGACGACTATAGGGTCGTCCCCACGACCCCGGGACTAGGTAGGCCCGCCGCCGACTTGTCCGACGACTATAGGGTCGTCCCCACGACCGCGGGACTAGATTGGCCCGCCACCGTTATGTCCGACGACTATAGGGTCGTCCCCACGACCACGGGCCAAAGTTGGCCAGCCGGCGACATGTCCGACGACTATAGGGTCGTCCCCACGACCCGGGACTAGACTGGCCCGCCACCGTCCTGTCCGACGACTATAGGGTCATCCCCACGACCCCGGGACTAGGTTGGCCCGCCGCCGACTTGTCCAACGACTATAGGGTCGTCCCCACGACCCCGGGACTAGATTGGCCCGCCACCGTCATTTCCGACGACTATAGGGTCGTCCCCACGACCGCGGGACTAGATTGGCTCGCCGCCGACTTGTCCGACGACTGTAGGGTCGTCCCCACGACCCCGGGACTAGATTGGCCCGCCACCGTCATTTCCGACGACTATAGGGTCGTCCCCACGACCAGGGGCCAAAGTTGGCCAGCCGCCGACTTGTCCGACGACTATAGGGTCGTCCCCATGACCCGGGACTAGACTGGCCCGCCACCGTCATGTCCGACGACTATAGGGTCGTCCCCACGACCCCCGGACTAGGTTGGTACGCCGCCGACTTGTGCGACGAGTATAGGGTCCTCCCCACGACCACGGGCCAAAGTTGGCCAGCCGCCGACATGTCCGACGACTATAGGGTCGTCCCCACGACCCGGGACTAGACTGGCCCGCCACCGACATGTCCGACGACTATAGAGTCGTCCCCACGACCCCGGGTCAATGTTGGCTCGCCGCCGACATGTCCGACGACTATAGGGTCGTCCCCACGACCCCCGGGCCAAAGTTGGACAGCCACCGACATTTCCGACGACTATAGGGTCGTCCCCACGACCACGGGCCAAAGTTGGCCAGCCGCCGACATGTCCGACGACTATAGGGTCGTCCTCAGGACCCGGGACTAGACTGGCCCGCCACCGTCATGTCCGACGACTATAGGGTCGTCCCCACGACCCCCGGACTAGGTTGGCCGGCCGCCGACTTGTCCGACGACTATAGGGTCGTCCCCAGGACCCGGGACTAGACTGGCCCGCCACCGTCATGTCCGACGACTATAGGGTCGTCCCCACGACCCCCGGACTAGGTTGGCCGGCCGCCGACTTGTCCGACGACTATAGGGTCGTCCCCACGACCACGGGCCAAAGTTGGCCAGCCGCCGACATATCCGACGACTATAGGGTCGTCCCCACGACCCCGGGCCAAAGTTGGCCAGCCGCTGACATGTCCGACGACTATAGGGTCGTCCCCAGGACCCGGGACTAGACTGGCCCGCCACCGTCATGTCCGACGACTATAGGGTCGTCCCCACGACCCCCGGACTAGGTTGGCCGGCCGCCGACTTGTCCGACGACTATAGGGTCGTCCCCAGGACCCGGGACTAGACTGGCCCGCCACCGTCATGTCCGACGACTATAGGGTCGTCCCCACGACCCCCGGGCCAAAGTTGGACAGCCACCGACATTTCCGACGACTATAGGGTCGTCCCCACGACCACGGGCCAAAGTTGGCCCGCCCTCGTCATGTCCGACGACTATATGGTCGTCCCCACGACCACGGGCCAATGTTGGCCAGCCGCTGACTTGTCCGACGACTATAGGGTCGTCCCCATGACCGCGGGACTAGATTGGCTCGCCGCCGAATTGTCCGACGACTGTAGGCTCGTCCCCACGACCCCGGGACTAGATTGGCCCGCCGCCGTCATTTCCGACGACTATAGGGTCGTCCCCACGACCGCGGGACTAGATTGGCTCGCCGCCGACTTGTCCGACGACTGTAGGGTCGTCCCCACGACCCCGGGACTAGATTGGCCCGCCACCGTCATTTCCGACGACTATAGGGTCGTCCCCACGACCACGGGCCAAAGTTGGCCAGCCGCCGACTTGTCCGTCGACTATAGGGTCGTCCCCATGACCCGGGACTAGACTGGCCCGCCACCGTCATGTCCGACGACTATAGGGTCGTCCCCATGACCCGGGACTAGACTGGCCCGCCACCGTCATGTCCGACGACTATAGGGTCGTCCCCATGACCCGGGACTAGACTGGCCCGCCACCGTCATGTCCGACGACTACAGGGTCGTCCCCACGACCCCCGGACTAGGTTGGTACGCCGCCGACTTGTCCGACGAGTATAGGGTCCTCCCCACGACCACGGGCCAAAGTTGGCCTGCCGCCGACATATCCGACGACTATAGGGTCGTCCCCACGACCCCGGGCCAAAGTTGGCCAGCCGCCGGCTTGTCCGACGACTATAGGGTCGTCCCCATGACCCGGGACTAGACTGGCCCGCCACCGTCATGTCCGACGACTACAGGGTCGTCCCCACGACCCCCGGACTAGGTTGGTACGCCGCCGACTTGTCCGACGAGTATAGGGTCCTCCCCACGACCACGGGCCAAAGTTGGCCAGCCGCCGACATGTCCGACGACTATAGGGTCGTCCCCACGACCCGGGACTAGACTGGCCCGCCACCGTCATTTCCGACGACTATAGGGTCGTCCCCACGACCACGGGCCAAAGTTGGCCAGCCGCCGACTTGTCCGTCGACTATAGGGTCGTCCCCATGACCCGGGACTAGACTGACCCGCCACCGTCATGTCCGACGACTATAGGGTCGTCCCCACGACCCCCGGACTAGGTTGGTACGCCGCCGACTTGTCCGACGAGTATAGGGTCCTCCCCACGACCACGGGCCAAAGTTGGCCAGCCGCCGACATGTCCGACGACTATAGGGTCGTCCCCATGACCCGGGACTAGACTGGCCCGCCACCGTCATGTCCGACGACTATAGGGTCGTCCCCACGACCCCCGGACTAGGTTGGCCGGCCGCCGACTTGTCCGACGACTATAGGGTCGTCCCCACGACCCCCCGACTAGGTGGGCTCGCCGCCGACTTGTCCGACGACTATAGGGTGCGTTCCCACGACCCCGGGCCAAAGTTGGCAAGCTGCCGACTTATCCGGCGACTATAGGGTGGTCCCCACGACCCCGGGACTAGGTAGGCCCGCCGCCGACTTGTCCGACGACTATAGGGTCGTCCCCACGACCCCGGGACTAGATTGGCCCGCCACCGTTATGTCCGACGACTATAGGGTCGTCCCCACGACCACGGGCCAAAGATGGCCAGCCGCCGACATGTCCGACGACTGTAGGGTCGTCCCCACGACCCGGGACTAGACTGGCCCGCCACCGTCATGTCCGACGACTATAGGGTCGTCCCCACGACCCCCGGACTAGGTTGGCCGGCCGCCGACTTGTCCGACGACTATAGGGTCGTCCCCACGACCCCCCGACTAGGTGGGCTCGCCGCCGACTTGTCCGACGACTATAGGGTGCGTTCCCACGACCCCGGGCCAAAGTTGGCAAGCTGCCGACTTATCCGGCGACTATAGGGTGGTCCCCACGACCCCGGGACTAGGTAGGCCCGCCGCCGACATGTCCGACGACTATGGGGTCGTCCCCAGGACCCGGGACTAGACTGGCCCGCCACCGTCATGTCCGACGACTATAGGGTCGTCCCCACGACCCCCGGACTAGGTTGGCCGGCCGCCGACTTGTCCGACGACTATAGGGTCGTCCCCACGACCACGGGCCAAAGTTGGCCAGCCGCCGACTTGTCCGACGGCTATAGGGTCGTCCCCATGACCCGGGACTAGACTGGCCCGCCACCGTCATGTCCGACGACTATAGGGTCGTCCCCACGACCCCCGGACTAGGTTGGTACGCCGCCGACTTGTCCGACGAGTATAGGGTCCTCCCCACGACCACGGGCCAAAGTTGGCCAGCCGCCGACATGTCCGACGACTATAGGGTCGTCCCCATGACCCGGGACTAGACTGGCCCGCCACCGTCATGTCCGACGACTATAGGGTCGTCCCCACGACCCCCGGGCCAAAGTTGGACAGCCACCGACATTTCCGACGACTATAGGGTCGTCCCCACGACCACGGGCCAAAGTTGGCCAGCCGCCGACATGTCCGACGACTATAGGGTCGTCCCCACGACCCGGGACTAGACTGGCCCGCCACCGTCATGTCCGACGACTATAGGGTCGTCCCCACGACCCCCCGACTAGGTGGGCTCGCCGCCGACTTGTCCGACGACTATAGGGTCGTCCCCACGACCCCGGGACTAGATTGGCCCGCCACCGTCAAGTCCGACGACTATAGGGTCGTCCCCACGACCCCGGGCCAAAGTTGGCCAGCCGCCGTCATGTCCGACGACTATAGGGTCGTCCCCACGACCCCCGGACTAGGTTGGCCGGCCGCCGACTTGTCCGACGACTATAGGGTCGTCCCCACGACCACGGGCCAAAGTTGGCCAGCCGCCGACTTGTCCGACGACTATAGGGTCGTCCCCATGACCCGGGACTAGACTGGCCCGCCACCGTCATGTCCGACGACTATAGGGTCGTCCCCACGACCCCCGGACTAGGTTGGTACGCCGCCGACTTGTCCGACGAGTATAGGGTCCTCCCCACGACCACGGGCCAAAGTTGGCCAGCCGCCGACATGTCCGACGACTATAGGGTCGTCCCCATGACCCGGGACTAGACTGGCCCGCCACCGTCTTGTCCGACGACTATAGGGTCGTCCCCACGACCCCGGGACTAGATTGGACCGCCAACGTCATGTCCGACGATTATAGGGTCGTGCCCACGACCCCCGGACTAGGTTGGCCGGCCGCCGACTTGTCCGACGAGTATAGGGTCCTCCCCACGACCACGGGCCAAAGTTGGCCAGCCGCCGACTTGTCCGACGACTATAGGGTCGTCCCCATGACCCGGGACTAGACTGGCCCGCCACCGTCATGTCCGACGACTATAGGGTCGTCCCCACGACCCCCGGACTAGGTTGGTACGCCGCCGACTTGTCCGACGAGTATAGGGTCCTCCCCACGACCACGGGCCAAAGTTGGCCCGCTGCCGACTTGTCCGACGACTATAGGGTCGTACCCACGACCCCGGGACTAGGCTGACAAGCCGCCAACATGTCCGACGACTATAGGGTCGTCCCCACGACCCCGGGCCAAAGATGTCCAGCCGCCGTCTTGTCCGACGACTATAGGGTCCTCCCCACGACCACGGGCCAAAGTTGGCCAGCCGCCGACATGTCCGACGACTATAGGGTCGTCCCCATGACCCGGGACTAGACTGGCCCGCCACCGTCTTGTCCGACGACTATAGGGTCGTCCCCACGACCCCGGGACTAGATTGGACCGCCAACGTCATGTCCGACGATTATAGGGTCGTGCCCACGACCCCCGGACTAGGTTGGCCGGCCGCCGACTTGTCCGACGAGTATAGGGTCCTCCCCACGACCACGGGCCAAAGTTGGCCAGCCGCCGACTTGTCCGACGACTATAGGGTCGTCCCCATGACCCGGGACTAGACTGGCCCGCCACCGTCATGTCCGACGACTATAGGGTCGTCCCCACGACCCCCGGACTAGGTTGGTACGCCGCCGACTTGTCCGACGAGTATAGGGTCCTCCCCACGACCACGGGCCAAAGTTGGCCCGCTGCCGACTTGTCCGACGACTATAGGGTCGTACCCACGACCCCGGGACTAGGCTGACAAGCCGCCAACATGTCCGACGACTATAGGGTCGTCCCCACGACCCCGGGCCAAAGATGTCCAGCCGCCGTCTTGTCCGACGACTATAGGGTCGTCCCCACGACCCCGGGACTAGATTGGACCGCCAACGTCATGTCCGACGATTATAGGGTCGTGCCCACGACCGCGAGACTAGATTGGCCCGCCACCGTCATGTCCGACGACAATAGGGTCGTCCCCACGACCCCGGGTCCAGGTTGGCCAGCCGCCGACATTTCCGACGACTATAGAGTCGTCCCCACGACACCGGGCCAAAGTTGGCCAGCCGGCGACATGTCCGACGACTATAGGGTCGTCCCCACGACCCCGGGACAAGGTTGGCCCGCCGCCGACTTGTCCGACGACTATAGGGTCGTACCCACGACCCCGGGACTAGGCTGACAAGCCGCCAACATGTCCGACGACTATAGGGTCGTCCCCACGACCCCGGGCCAAAGATGTCCAGCCGCCGTCTTGTCCGACGACTATAGGGTCGTCCCCACGACCCCGGGACTAGATTGGCCCGCCAACGTCATGTCCGACGATTATAGGGTCGTCCCCATGACCCCGAGACTAGATTGGCCCGCCACCGTCATGTCCGACGACGATAGGGTCGTCCCCACGACCTCGGGTCCAGGTTGGCCAGCCGCCGAAATTTCCGACGACTATAGGGTCGTCCCCACGACCCCGGGCCAAAGTTGGCAAGCCGCCGAAATGTCCGACGACTATAGGGTCGTCCCCACGACCCCGGGACTAGGTTGGCCAGTCGCCGACATGTCCGACGACTATAGAGTCGTCCCCACGACACCGGTCCAATGTTGGCCAGCCGCCGACATGTCCGACGACTATAGGGTCGTCCCCACGACCCCGGGACTAGATTGGCCCGCCACCGTCATGTCCAACGACTATAGGGTCGTCCCCACAACCACGGGCCAAAGTTGGCCAGCCGCCAACTTGTCCGACGACTATAGGGTCGTCCCCACGACCCCGGGCCAAAGTTGGCAAGCCGCCGAAATGTCCGACGACTATAGGGTCGTCCCCACGACCCCCGGACTAGGTTGGCCAGTCGCCGACATGTCCGACGACTATAGAGTCGTCCCCACGACACCGGGCCAATGTTGGACAGCCGCCGACATGTTCGACTACTATAGGGTCGTCCCCAGGACCTCGGGTCTAGATTGGCCCGCTACCGTCATGTCCGAAGACTATAGGGTCGTCCCCACGACCACGGGACTAGATTGTCCCGCCACCGCCATGTCCGACGACAATGGGGTCGTCCCCACGACCGCGGGTCTAGGTTGGCCAGCCGCCGACATGTCCGACGACAATCGGATCGTCCCCACGACCTCGCGCCAAAGTTGGCCAGCCGCCGACATGTCCGACGACTATTGGATCGTCCCCACGACCACGGTGCCAAAGTTGGCCAGCCGCCGACATGTCCGACGACAATCGGATCGTCCCCACGACCACGCGCCAAAGTTGGCCAGCCGCCGACATGTCCGACGACTGTAGGGTCGTCCCCACGACCCCGGGACTAGATTGGCCCGCCACCGTCATGTCCGACGACAATAGGGTCGTCCCCACGACCCCGGGTCTAGGTTGGCCAGCCGCCGACTTGTCCGACGACTATAGGGCCGTACCCACGACCCCGGGACTAGGCTGACAAGCCGCCAACATGTCCGACGACTATAGGGTCGTCCCCACGACCCCCGGCCCAAGTTGGCCAGCCGCCGAAATGTCCGACCACTATAGGGTCGTCCCCACGACCCCGGGACTAGATTGGCCCGCCACCGTCATGTCCGACGACTATAGGGTCGGCCCCACGACCTCGGGAGTAGGTTGGCCAGCCGCCAACATGTCCGACGACTATAGGGTCGTCCCCACGACCCCCGGCCCAAGTTGGCCAGCCGCCGAAATGTCCGACCACTATAGGGTCGTCCCCACGACCCCGGGACTAGATTGGCCCGCCACCGTCATGTCCGACGACTATAGGGTCGTCCCCACGACCCCGGGCCAAAGTTGGCAAGCCGCCGAAATGTCCGACGACTGTAGGGTCGTACCCACGACCCCGGGACTAGGCTGACAAGCCGCCGAAATGTCCGACGACTGTAGGGTCGTCCCCACGACCCCGGGACTAGATTGGCCCGCCACCGTCATGTCCGACGACAATAGGGTCGTCCCCACGACCCCGGGTCTAGGTTGGCCAGCCGCCGACTTGTCCGACGACTATAGGGTCGTCCCCAGGACCTCGGGACTAGATTGGCCCGCCACCGTCATGTCCAACGACTATAGGGTCGTCCCCACGACCACGGGCCAAAGTTGGCATGCCGCCGAAATGTCCGACGATTATAGGGTCGTCCCCACGACCCCGGGCCAAAGTTGGCAAGCCGCCGAAATATCCGAAGACTGTAGGGTCGTCCCCACGACCCCGGGACTAGATTGGCCCGCCACCGTCATGTCCGACGACTATAGGGTCGTTCCCACAACCACGGGCCAAAGTTGGCCAGCCGCCGACATGTCCGACGACTATTGGATCGTCCCCACGAACCACGGGCCAAAGTTGGCCAGCCGCCGACATGTCCAACGACTATAGGGTCGTCCCCACGACCACGGGCCAAAGTTGGCATGCCGCCGAAATGTCCGACGATTATAGGGTCGTCCCCACGACCCCGGCCCAAGTTGGCCAGCCGCCGAAATGTCCGACCACTATAGGGTCGTCCCCACGACCCCGGGACTAGATTGGCCCGCCACCGTCATGTCCGACGACTATAGGGTCGGCCCCACGACCTCGGGAGTAGGTTGGCCAGCCGCCAACATGTCCGACGACTATAGGGTCGTCCCCACGACCCCCGGCCCAAGTTGGCCAGCCGCCGAAATGTCCGACCACTATAGGGTCGTCCCCACGACCCCGGGCCAAAGTTGGCAAGCCGCCGAAATGTCCGAAGACTGTAGGGTCGTCCCCACGACCCGGGGACTAGATTGGCCCGCCACCGTCATGTCCAACGACTATAGGGTCGTTCCCACAACCACGGGCCAAAGTTGGCCAGCCGCCGACATGTCCGACGACTATTGGATCGTCCCCACGAACCACGGGCCAAAGTTGGCCAGCCGCCGACATGTCCGACTACTATAGGGTCGTCCCCACGACCCCGGGACTAGATTGGTCCGCCACCGTCTTGTCCGACGACTATAGGGTCGTCCCCACGACCACGGGCCAAAGTTGGCATGCCGCCGACATGTCCGACGACTATAGGGTCGTCCCCACGACCCCGGGACTAGATTGGCCCGCCACCGTCATGTCCGACGACTATAGGGTCGTCCCCACGACCCCGGGCCAAAGTTGGCAAGCCGCCGACATGTCCGACGACTATAGGGTCGTCCCCACGACCTCGGGACTAGGTTGGCCAGCCGCCGACATGTCCGACGACTATAGGGTCGTCCCTCGACCCCGGGCCAATGTTGGCAAGCCGCCGAAATGTCCGAAGACTGTAGGGTCGTCCCCACGACCCCGGGACTAGATTGGCCCGCCACCGTCATGTCCAACGACTATAGGGTCGTTCCCACAACCACGGGCCAAAGTTGGCCAGCCGCCGAATTGTTCGACGACTATAGAGTCGTCCCCACGACACCGGGCCAAAGTTGGCCAGCCGCCGACATGTCCGACGACTGTAGGGTCGTCCCCACGACCCCGGGACTAGATTGGCCCGCCACCGTCATGTCCGACGACAATAGGGTCGTCCCCACGACCCCGGGTCTAGTTTGGCCAGCCGCCGACTTGTCCGACGACTATAGGGTCGTCCCCAGGACCTCGGGACTAGATTGGCCCGCCACCGTCATGTCCAACGACTATAGGGTCGTCCCCACGACCACGGGCCAAAGTTGGCATGCCGCCGAAATGTCCGACGATTATAGGGTCGTCCCCACGACCCCGGGCCAAAGTTGGCAAGCCGCCGAAATGTCCGAAGACTGTAGGGTCGTCCCCACGACCCCGGGACTAGATTGGCCCGCCACCGTCATGTCCAACGACTATAGGGTCGTTCCCACAACCACGGGCCAAAGTTGGCCAGCCGCCGACATGTCCGACGACTATTGGATCGTCCCCACGACCACGGGTCAAAGTTGGCCAGCCGCCGACATGTCCGACGACTATAGGGTCGTCCCCACGACCCCGGGACTAGATTGGTCCGCCACCGTCTTGTCCGACGACTATAGGGTCGTCCCCACGACCACGGGCCAAAGTTGACCAGCCGCCGACATGTCCGACGACAATAGGGTCGTCCCCACGACCCCGGGTCTAGGTTGGCCAGCCGCCGACATGTCCGACGACAATCGGATCGTCCCCACGACCACGCGCCAAAGTTGGCCAGCCGCCGACATGTCCGACGACTATAGGGTCGTCCCTACGACCCCGGGACTAGATTGGCCCGCCACCGTCATGTCCAACGATTATAGGGTCGTCCCCACGACCCCGGGACTAGATTGGCCCGCCACCGTCATATCCAACGACTATAGGGTCGTCCCCACAACCACGGGCCAAAGTTGGCCAGCCGCCGACATGTCCGACGACTATAGGGTCGTCCCCACGACCCCGGGCCAAAGTTGGCAAGCCGCCGACATGTCCGACAACTATTGGGTCGTCCCCACGACCACGGGCCAAAGTTGGCCAGCCGCCGACATGTCCGACGACTATAGGGTCGTCCCCACGACCCCGGGACAAGCTTGGCCCGCCGCCGAATTGTTCGACGACTGTAGGGTCGTCCCCACGACCCCGGGACTAGATTGGCCCGCCACCGTCATGTCCGACGACAATAGGGTCGGCCCCACGACTCCGGGTCCAGGTTGGCCAGCCGCCGACATTTCCGACGACTATAGGGTCGTCCCCACAACCACGGGCCAAAGTTGGCCAGCCGCCGACATGTCCGACGACTGTAGGGTCGTCCCCACGACCCCGGGCCAAAGATGTCCAGCCGCCGTCTTGTCCGACGCCTATAGGGTCGTCCCCACGACCCCGGGACTAGATTGGCCCGCCACCGTCATGTCCAATGACTATAGGGTCGTCCCCACAACCACGGGCCAAAGTTGGCCAGCCGCCGACATGTCCGACGACTATAGGGTCGTCCCCACGACCCCGGGCCAAAGTTGGCAAGCCGCCGAAATGTCCGACGACTGTAGGGTCGTCCCCACGACCACGGGACTAGGTTGGCCAGCCGCCGACATGTCCGACGACTATAGGGTCGTCCCGACGACCCCGGGCCAATGATGGCCAATCGCCAACATGTCCGACGACTATAGGGTCGTCCCCACGACCCCGGGACTAGGTTGGCCAGCCGCCGACATGTCCGACGACTATAGGGTCGTCCCGACGACCCCGGGCCAATGTTGGCCAATCCCCAACATGTCCGACGACTATAGGGTCGTCCCTACGACCCCGGGACTAGATTGGCCCGCCACCGTCATGTCCAACGATTATAGGGTCGTCCCCACGACCCCGGGACTAGATTGGCCCGCCACCGTCGTGTCCGACGTCTATAGAGTCGTCCCCACGACACCGGGCCAAAGTTGGCCAGCCGCCGACATGTCCGACGACTATAGGGTCGTCCCCACGACCCCGGGACTAGATTGGCCCGCCACCGTCATGTCCGACGATTATAGGGTCGTCCCCACGACCCCGGGACAAGCTTGGCCCGCCGCCGAATTGTTCGACGACTATAGGGTCGTCCCCACGACCCCGGACTAGATTGGCCCGCCACCGTCATGTCCGACGACAATAGGGTCGTCCCCACGACCCCGGGACAAGCTTGGCCCGCCGCCGAATTGTTCGACGACTGTAGGGTCGTCCCCACGACCCCGGGACTAGATTGGCCCGCCACCGTCGTGTCCGACGTCTATAGAGTCGTCCCCACGACACCGGGCCAAAGTTGGCCAGCCGCCGACATGTCCGACGATTATAGGGTCGTCCCCACGACCCCGGGTCTAGGGTGGCCAGCCGCCGACATTTCCGACGACTATAGAGTCGTCCCCACGACACCGGTTCAAAGTTGGCCAGCCGCCGACATGTCCGACGACTATAGGGTCGTCCCCACGACCCCGGGCCAATGATGGCCAATCGCCAACATGTCCGACGACTATAGGGTCGTCCCTACGACCCCGGGACTAGATTGGCCCGCCACCGTCATGTCCAACAATTATAGGGTCGTCCCCACGACCCCGGGACTAGATTGGCCCGCCACCGTCATGTCCGACGAATATAGGGTCGTCCCCACGACCCCGGGACAAGCTTGGCCCGCCGCCGACTTGTCCGACGCCTATAGGGTCGTCCCCACGACCCCGGGACTAGATTGGCCCGCCACCGTCATGTCCGACGACAATAGGGTCGTCCCCACGACCCCGGGTCTAGGTTGGCCAGCTGCCGACATGTCCGACGACTATAGAGTCGTCCCCACGACACCGCGCCAAAGTTGGACAGCCGCCGACATGTCCGACTACAATAGGGTCGTCCCCACGACCTCGGGTCTAGATTGGCCCGCTACCGTCATGTCCGAAGACTATAGGGTCGTCCCCACGACCTCGGGACTAGATTGGCCCGCTACCGTCAAGTCCGACGACTATAGGGTCGTCCCACGACCCCGGGCCAAAGTTGGCAAGCCGCCGAAATGTCCGACGACTGTAGGATCGTCTCCACGACCCCGGGACTAGATTGGCCCGCCACCGTCAAGTCCGACGACTATAGGGTCGTCCCCACGACCTCGGGACTAGGTTGGCCAGCCGCCGACATGTCCGACAACTATTGGGTCGTCCCCACGACCACGGGCCAAAGATGTCCAGCCGCCGTCTTGTCCGACGCCTATAGGGTCGTCCCCACGACCCCGGGACTAGATTGGCCTGCCACCGTCATGTCCAACGTCTATAGGGTCGTCCCCACCACCACGGGCCAAAGTTGGCCAGCCGCCGACATGTCCGACGATTATTGGATCGTCCCCACGACCCCGGGCCAAAGTTGGCCAGCCGCCGACATGTCCGACGACTATAGGGTCGTCCCCTCGACCCCGAGACTAGATTGGCCTGCTACCGTCATGTCCGACGACAATAGGGTCGTCCCCACGACCCCGGGTCCAGGTTGGCCAGCCGCCGACATTTCCGACGACTATAGAGTCGTCCCCACGACACCGGGCCAAAGTTGGCCAGCCGCCGACATGTCCGACGACTATAGGGTCGTCCCCACGACCCCGGTTCAAGGTTGGCTCGCCACCGTCATGTCGAACGACTATAGGGTCGTCCCCACAACCACGGGCCAAAGTTGACCAGCCGCCGAGATGTCCGACGACTATAGGGTCGTCCCCACGACCCCGGGCCAAAGTTGGCAAGCCGCCGAAATGTCCGACGACTGTAGGGTCGTCCCGACGACCACGGGACTAGGTTGGCCAGCCGCCGACATGTCCGACGACTATAGGGTCGTCCCGACGACCCCGGGCCAATGATGGCCAATCGCCAACATGTCCGACGACTATAGGGTCGTCCCCACGACCCCGGGACTAGGTTGGCCAGCCGCCGACATGTCCGACAACTATTGGGTCGTCCCCACGACCACGGGCCAAAGTTGGCCAGCCGCCGACATGTCCGACGACTATAGGGTCGTCCCCACGACCCCGGGCCAAAGATGTCCAGCCGCCGTCTTGTCCGACGCCTATAGGGTCGTCCCCACGACCCCGGGACTAGATTGGCCTGCCACCGTCATGTCCAACAACTATAGGGTCGTCCCCACCACCACGGGCCAAAGTTGGCCAGCCGCCGACATGTCCGACGATTATTGGATCGTCCCCACGACCCCGGGACTAGATTGGCCCGCCACCGTCATGTCCAACGATTATAGGGTCGTCCCCACGACCCCGGGTCTAGGTTGGCCAGCCCCCGACATGTCCGACGACTATAGAGTCGTCCCCACGACCCCGGGTCTAGGTTGGCCAGCCGCCGACATGTCCGACGACTATAGGGTCGTCCCCACGACCCCGGGGCAAGGTTGGCCCGCCGCCGACTTGTCCGACGACTATAGGGTCGTACCCACGACCCCGGGACTAGGCTGACAAGCCGCCAACATGTCCGAAGACTATAGGGTCGTCCCTACGACCCCGGGACCAGATTGGCCCGCCACCGTCATGTCCAACGATTATAGGGTCGTCCCCACGACCCCGGGTCTAGGTTGGCCAGCCCCCGACATGTCCGACGACAATCGGATCGTCCCCACGACTACGCGCCAAAGTTGGCCAGCCGCCGACATGTCCGACGACTATAGGGTCGTCCCCACGACCCCGGGACTAGATTGGCCCGCCACCGTCATGTCCAACGACTATAGGGTCGTCCCCACAACCACGGGCCAAAGTTGGCCAGCCGCCGACATGTCCGACGACTGTAGGGTCGTCCCCACGACCCCGGGCCAAAGTTGGCCAGCCGCCGACATGTCCGACGACTATTGGATCGTCCCCACGACCCCGGGCCAAAGTTGGCCAGCCGCCGACATGTCCGACGACTATAGGGTCGTCCCCACGACCCCGGGACTAGATTGGCCCGCCACCGTCATATCCAACGACTATAGGGTCGTCCCCACAACCACGGGCCAAAGTTGGCCAGCCGCCGACATGTCCGACGACTATAGGGTCGTCCCCACGACCCCGGGCCAAAGTTGGCAAGCCGCCGAAATGTCCGACGACTATAGGGTCGTCCCCACGACCCCGGGCCAAAGTTGGCAAGCCGCCGAAATGTCCGACGACTATAGGGTCGTCCCCACGACCCCGGGACTAGATTGGCCCGCCACCGTCAAGTCCGACGACTATAGGGTCGTCCCCACGACCTCGGGACTAGGTTGGCCAGCCGCCGACATGTCCGACCACTATAGGGTCGTCCCCACGACCCCGGGCCAAAGATGTCCAGCCGCCGTCTTCTCCGGCGACTATAGGGTCGTCCCTACGACCCCGGGACTAGATTGGCCCGCCACCGTCATGTCCAACGATTATAGGGTCGTCCCCACGACCCCGGGTCTAGGTTGGCCAGCCCCCGACATGTCCGACGACAATCGGATCGTCCCCACGACTACGCGCCAAAGTTGGCCAGCCGCCGACATGTCCGACGACTATAGGGTCGTCCCCACGACCCCGGGACTAGATTGGCCCGCCACCGTCATGTCCAACGACTATAGAATCGTCCCCACGACCCCGGGCCAAAGTTGGCCAGACGCCGACATGTCCGACGACTATAGGGTCGTCCCCACGACCCCGAGACTAGATTGGCCCGCCACCGTCATGTCCGACGACAATAGGGTCGTCCCCACGACCCCGGGTCCAGGTTGGCCAGCCGCCGACATTTCCGACGACTATAGAGTCGTCTCCACGACACCGGGCCAAAGTTGGCCAGCCGCCGACATGTCCGACGACTATAGGGTCGTCCCCACGACCCCGGGACTAGATTGGCCCGCCGCCGTCATGTCCGACGACAATAGGGTCGTCCCCACGACCCCGGGTCTAGGTTGGCCAGCCGCCGAATTGTCCGACGACTATAGGGTCGTACCCACGACCCCGGGACTAGGCTGACAAGCCGCCAACATGTCCGACGACTATAGGGTCGTCCCCACGACCCCGAGCCAAAGATGTCCAGCCGCCGTCTTGTCCGACGACTATAGGGTCGTCCCCACGACCCCGGGACTAGATTGGCCCGCCACCGTCATGTCCAACGACTATAGGGTCGTCCCCACAACCACGGGCCAAAGTTGGCCAGCCGCCAACATGTCCGACGACTATAGGGTCGTCCCCACGACCCCGGGCCAAAGTTGGCAAGCCGCCGAAATGTCCGACGACTGTAGGGTCGTCCCCACGACCCCGGGACTAGGTTGGCCAGCCGCCGACATGTCCGACGACTATAGGGTCGTCCCGACGACCCCGGGCCAATGATGGCCAATCGCCAACATGTCCGACGACTATAGGGTCGTCCCTACGACCCCGGGACTAGATTGGCCCGCCACCGTCATGTCCAACGATTATAGGGTCGTCCCCACGACCCCGGGACTAGATTGGCCCGCCACCGTCATATCCAACGACTATAGGGTCGTCCCCACAACCACGGGCCAAAGTTGGCCAGCCGCCGACATGTCCGACGACTATAGGGTCGTCCCCACGACCCCGGGCCAAAGTTGGCAAGCCGCCGACATGTCCGACAACTATTGGGTCGTCCCCACGACCACGGGCCAAAGTTGGCCAGCCGCCGACATGTCCGACGACTATAGGGTCGTCCCCACGACCCCGGGACAAGCTTGGCCCGCCGCCGAATTGTTCGACGACTGTAGGGTCGTCCCCACGACCCCGGGACTAGATTGGCCCGCCACCGTCATGTCCGACGACAATAGGGTCGGCCCCACGACTCCGGGTCCAGGTTGGCCAGCCGCCGACATTTCCGACGACTATAGGGTCGTCCCCACAACCACGGGCCAAAGTTGGCCAGCCGCCGACATGTCCGACGACTGTTGGGTCGTCCCCACGACCCCGGGCCAAAGATGTCCAGCCGCCGTCTTGTCCGACGCCTATAGGGTCGTCCCCACGACCCCGGGACTAGATTGGCCCGCCACCGTCATGTCCAACGACTATAGGGTCGTCCCCACAACCACGGGCCAAAGTTGGCCAGCCGCCGACATGTCCGACGACTATAGGGTCGTCCCCACGACCCCGGGCCAAAGTTGGCAAGCCGCCGAAATGTCCGACGACTGTAGGGTCGTCCCCACGACCACGGGACTAGTTTGGCCAGCCGCCGACATGTCCGACGACTATAGGGTCGTCCCGACGACCCCGGGCCAATGATGGCCAATCGCCAACATGTCCGACGACTATAGGGTCGTCCCCACGACCCCGGGACTAGGTTGGCCAGCCGCCGACATGTCCGACGACTATAGGGTCGTCCCGACGACCCCGGGCCAATGTTGGCCAATCCCCAACATGTCCGACGACTATAGGGTCGTCCCTACGACCCCGGGACTAGATTGGCCCGCCACCGTCATGTCCAACGATTATAGGGTCGTCCCCACGACCCCGGGACTAGATTGGCCCGCCACCGTCGTGTCCGACGTCTATAGAGTCGTCCCCACGACACCGGGCCAAAGTTGGCCAGCCGCCGACATGTCCGACGACTATAGGGTCGTCCCCACGACCCCGGGACTAGATTGGCCCGCCACCGTCATGTCCGACGATTATAGGGTCGTCCCCACGACCCCGGGACAAGCTTGGCCCGCCGCCGAATTGTTCGACGACTATAGGGTCGTCCCCACGACCCCGGACTAGATTGGCCCGCCACCGTCATGTCCGACGACAATAGGGTCGTCCCCACGACCCCGGGTCTAGGTTGGCCAGCCGCCGACTTGTCCGACGACTATAGGGTCGTCCCCAGGACCTCGGGACTAGATTGGCCCGCCACCGTCAAGTCCGACGACTATAGGGTCGTCCCCACGACCCCGGGACTAGATTGGCCCGCCACCGTCAAGTCCGACGACTATAGGGTCGTCCCCACGACCTCGGGACTAGGTTGGCCAGCCGCCGAAATGTCCGACGACTGTAGGGTCGTACCCACGACCCCGGGACTAGGCTGACAAGCCGCCAACATGTCCGACGACTATAGGGTCGCCCCCACGACCCCGGGCCAAAGTTGGCCAGCCGCCGACATGTCCGACGACTATAGGGTCGTCCCCACGACCCCGGGACTAGATTGGCCCGCCACTGTCATATCCGACGATTATAGGGTCGTCCCCACGACCCCGGGACAAGCTTGGCCCGCCGCCGACTTGTCCGACGACTATAGGGTCGTCCCCACGACCCCGGGACTAGATTGGCCCGCCACCGTCATGTCCGACGACAATAGGGTCGTCCCCACGACCCCGGGTCTAGGTTGGCCAGCTGCCGACATGTCCGACGACTATAGAGTCGTCCCCACGACACCGCGCCAAAGTTGGACAGCCGCCGACATGTCCGACTACAATAGGGTCGTCCCCACGACCTCGGGTCTAGATTGGCCCGCTACCGTCATGTCCGAAGACTATAGGGTCGTCCCCACGACCTCGGGACTAGATTGGCCCGCTACCGTCAAGTCCGACGACTATAGGGTCGTCCCACGACCCCGGGCCAAAGTTGGCAAGCCGCCGAAATGTCCGACGACTGTAGGATCGTCTCCACGACCCCGGGACTAGATTGGCCCGCCACCGTCAAGTCCGACGACTATAGGGTCGTCCCCACGACCTCGGGACTAGGTTGGCCAGCCGCCGACATGTCCGACAACTATTGGGTCGTCCCCACGACCACGGGCCAAAGATGTCCAGCCGCCGTCTTGTCCGACGCCTATAGGGTCGTCCCCACGACCCCGGGACTAGATTGGCCTGCCACCGTCATGTCCAACGTCTATAGGGTCGTCCCCACCACCACGGGCCAAAGTTGGCCAGCCGCCGACATGTCCGACGATTATTGGATCGTCCCCACGACCCCGGGCCAAAGTTGGCCAGCCGCCGACATGTCCGACGACTATAGGGTCGTCCCCTCGACCCCGAGACTAGATTGGCCTGCTACCGTCATGTCCGACGACAATAGGGTCGTCCCCACGAACCCGGGTCCAGGTTGGCCAGCCGCTGACATTTCCGACGACTATAGAGTCGTCCCCACGACACCGGGCCAAAGTTGGCCAGCCGCCGACATGTCCGACGACTATAGGGTCGTCCCCACGACCCCGGGACAAGGTTGGCCCGCCGCCGACATGTCCGACGAATATAGGGCCGTACCCACGACCCCGGGACTAGGCTGACAAGCCGCCAACATGTCCGACGACTATAGGGTCGTCCCCACGACCCCGGGCCAAAGTTGGCAAGCCGCCGAAATGTCCGACGACTATAGGGTCGTCCCCACGACCCCGGGACTAGATTGGCCCGCCACCGTCAAGTCCGACGACTATAGGGTCGTCCCCACGACCTCGGGTCCAGGTTGGCCAGCCGCCGACATTTCCGACGACTATAGAGTCGTCCCCACGACACCGGGCCAAAGTTGGCCAGCCGCCGACATGTCCGACGACTATAGGGTCGTCCCCACGACCCCGGGCCAAAGATGTCCAGCCGCCGTCTTGTCCGACGCCTATAGGGTCGTCCCCACGACCCCGGGACTAGATTGGCCCGCCACCGTCAAGTCCGACGACTATAGGGTCGTCCCCACGACCTCGGGACTAGGTTGGCCGGCCGCCGACATGTCCGACCACTATTGGGTCGTCCCCACGACACCGGGCCAAAGTTGGCCAGCCGCCGACATGTCCGACGACTATAGAGTCGTCCCCACGACCCCGGGTCTAGGTTGGCCAGCCGCCGACATGTCCGACGACTATAGAGTCGTCCCCACGACACCGGGCCAAAGTTGGACAGCCGCCGACATGTCCGACTACTATAGGGTCGTCCCCAGGACCTCGGGTCTAGATTGGCCCGCTACCGTCATGTCCGAAGACTATAGGGTTGTCCCCACGACCACGGGACTAGATTGGCCCGCCACCGCCATGTCCGACGACAATAGGGTCGTCCCCACGACCCCGGGTCTAGGGTGGCCAGCCGCCGACATGTCCGACGACAATCGGATCGTCCCCACGCCCACGCGCCAAAGTTGGCCAGCCGCCGACATGTCCCACGACTATTGGATCGTCCCCACGACCACGGGCCAAAGTTGGCCAGCCGCCGACATGTCCGACGACAATCGGATCGTCCCCACGACCACGCGCCAAAGTTGGCCAGCCGCCGACATGTCCGACGACTATAGGGTCGTCCCCACGACCCCGGGACTAGATTGGCCCGCCACCGTCATGTCCAACGACTATAGGGTCGTCCCCACAACCACGGGCCAAAGTTGGCCAGCCGCCGACATGTCCGACGACTGTAGGGTCGTCCCCACGACCCCGGGCCAAAGATGTCCAGCCGCCGTCTTGTCCGACGCCTATAGGGTCGTCCCCACGACCCCGGGACTAGATTGGCTCGCCACCGTCATGTCGAACGACTATAGGGTCGTCCCCACAACCACGGGCCAAAGTTGACCAGCCGCCGACATGTCCGACGATTATTGGATCGTCCCCACGACCCCGGGACTAGATTGGCAAGCCGCCGAAATGTCCAACGATTATAGGGTCGTCCCCACGACCCCGGGTCTAGGTTGGCCAGCCGCCGACATGTCCGACGACTATAGGGTCGTCCCGACGACCCCGGGCCAATGATGGCCAATCGCCAACATGTCCGACGACTATAGGGTCGTCCCTACGACCCCGGGACTAGATTGGCCAGCCGCCGACATGTCCGACGACTATAGGGTCGTCCCGACGACCCCGGGCCAATGATGGCCAATCGCCAACATGTCCGACGATTATAGGGTCGTCCCCACGACCCCGGGACTAGGTTGGCCAGCCGCCGACATGTCCGACAACTATTGGGTCGTCCCCACGACCACGGGCCAAAGTTGGCCAGCCGCCGACATGTCCGACGACTATAGGGTCGTCCCCACGACCCCGGGCCAAAGATGTCCAGCCGCCGTCTTGTCCGACGCCTATAGGGTCGTCCCCACGACCCCGGGACTAGATTGGCCTGCCACCGTCATGTCCAACGACTATAGGGTCGTCCCCACGACCCCGGGCCAAAGATGTCCAGCCGCCGTCTTGTCCGACGCCTATAGGGTCGTCCCCACGACCCCGGGACTAGATTGGCCTGCCACCGTCATGTCCAACGACTATAGGGTCGTCCCCACCACCACGGGCCAAAGTTGGCCAGCCGCCGACATGTCCGACGATTATTGGATCGTCCCCACGACCCCGGGACTAGATTGGCAAGCCGCCGAAATGTCCGACGACTATAGGGTCGTCCCGACGACCCCGGGCCAATGATGGCCAATCGCCAACATGTCCGACGACTATAGGGTCGTCCCTACGACCCCGGGACTAGATTGGCCCGCCACCGTCATGTCCAACGATTATAGGGTCGTCCCCACGACCCCGGGACTAGATTGGCCCGCCACCGTCATATCCAACGACTATAGGGTCGTCCCCACAACCACGGGCCAAAGTTGGCCAGCCGCCGACATGTCCGACGACTATAGGGTCGTCCCCACGACCCCGGGCCAAAGTTGGCAAGCCGCCGACATGTCCGACAACTATTGGGTCGTCCCCACGACCACGGGCCAAAGTTGGCCAGCCGCCGACATGTCCGACGACTATAGGGTCGTCCCCACGACCCCGGGCCAAAGATGTCCAGCCGCCGTCTTGTCCGACGCCTATAGGGTCGTCCCCACGACCCCGGGACTAGATTGGCCTGCCACCGTCATGTCCAACGACTATAGGGTCGTCCCCACCACCACGGGCCAAAGTTGGCCAGCCGCCGACATGTCCGACGACTATAGGGTCGTCCCCACGACCCCGGGCCAAAGATGTCCAGCCGCCGTCTTGTCCGACGCCTATAGGGTCGTCCCCACGACCCCGGGACTAGATTGGCCCGCCACCGTCAAGTCCGACGACTATAGGGTCGTCCCCACGACCTCGGGACTAGGTTGGCCGGCCGCCGACATGTCCGACCACTATTGGGTCGTCCCCACGACACCGGGCCAAAGTTGGCCAGCCGCCGACATGTCCGACGACAATCGGATCGTCCCCACGACCACGCGCCAAAGTTGGCCAGCCGCCGACATGTCCGACGACTATAGGGTCGTCCCCACGACCCCGGGACTAGATTGGCCCGCCACCGTCATGTCCAACGACTATAGGGTCGTCCCCACAACCACGGGCCAAAGTTGGCCAGCCGCCGACATGTCCGACGACTGTAGGGTCGTCCCCACGACCCCGGGCCAAAGATGTCCAGCCGCCGTCTTGTCCGACGCCTATAGGGTCGTCCCCACGACCCCGGGACTAGATTGGCTCGCCACCGTCATGTCGAACGACTATAGGGTCGTCCCCACAACCACGGGCCAAAGTTGACCAGCCGCCGACATGTCCGACGACTATAGGGTCGTCCCCACGACCCCGGGCCAAAGTTGGCAAGCCGCCGAAATGTCCGACGACTGTAGGGTCGTCCCGACGACCACGGGACTAGGTTGGCCAGCCGCCGACATGTCCGACGACTATAGGGTCGTCCCGACGACCCCGGGCCAATGATGGCCAATCGCCAACATGTCCGACGACTATAGGGTCGTCCCCACGACCCCGGGACTAGGTTGGCCAGCCGCCGACATGTCCGACAACTATTGGGTCGTCCCCACGACCACGGGCCAAAGTTGGCCAGCCGCCGACATGTCCGACGACTATAGGGTCGTCCCCACGACCCCGGGCCAAAGATGTCCAGCCGCCGTCTTGTCCGACGCCTATAGGGTCGTCCCCACGACCCCGGGACTAGATTGGCCTGCCACCGTCATGCCCAACGACTATAGGGTCGTCCCCACCACCACGGGCCAAAGTTGGCCAGCCGCCGACATGTCCGACGATTATTGGATCGTCCCCACGACCCCGGGACTAGATTGGCCCGCCACCGTCATGTCCAACGATTATAGGGTCGTCCCCACGACCCCGGGTCTAGGTTGGCCAGCCCCCGACATGTCCGACGACTATAGAGTCGTCCCCACGACCCCGGGTCTAGGTTGGCCAGCCGCCGACATGTCCGACGACTATAGGGTCGTCCCCACGACCCCGGGGCAAGGTTGGCCCGCCGCCGACTTGTCCGACGACTATAGGGTCGTACCCACGACCCCGGGACTAGGCTGACAAGCCGCCAACATGTCCGAAGACTATAGGGTCGTCCCTACGACCCCGGGACTAGATTGGCCCGCCACCGTCATGTCCAACGATTATAGGGTCGTCCCCACGACCCCGGGTCTAGGTTGGCCAGCCCCCGACATGTCCGACGACAATCGGATCGTCCCCACGACCACGCGCCAAAGTTGGCCAGCCGCCGACATGTCCGACGACTATAGGGTCGTCCCCACGACCCCGGGACTAGATTGGCCCGCCACCGTCATGTCCAACGACTATAGGGTCGTCCCCACAACCACGGGCCAAAGTTGGCCAGGCGCCGACATGTCCGACGACTGTAGGGTCGTCCCCACGACCCCGGGCCAAAGTTGGCCAGCCGCCGACATGTCCGACGACTATTGGATCGTCCCCACGACCCCGGGCCAAAGTTGGCCAGCCGCCGACATGTCCGACGACTATAGGGTCGTCCCCACGACCCCGAGACTAGATTGGCCCGCCACCGTCATGTCCGACGACAATAGGGTCGGCCCCACGACTCCGGGTCCAGGTTGGCCAGCCGCCGACATTTCCGACGACTATAGAGTCGTCCCCACGACACCGGTTCAAAGTTGGCCAGCCGCCGACATGTCCGACGACTATAGGGTCGTCCCCACGACCCCGGGACTAGATTGGCCCGCCACCGTCATATCCAACGACTATAGGGTCGTCCCCACAACCACGGGCCAAAGTTGGCCAGCCGCCGACATGTCCGACGACTATAGAGTCGTCCCCACGACCCCGGGCCAAAGTTGGCAAGCCGCCGAAATGTCCGACGACTATAGGGTCGTCCCCACGACCCCGGGCCAAAGTTGGCAAGCCGCCGAAATGTCCGACGACTATAGGGTCGTCCCCACGACCCCCGGGACTAGATTGGCCCGCCACCGTCAAGTCCGACGACTATAGGGTCGTCCCCACGACCTCGGGACTAGGTTGGCCAGCCGCCGACATGTCCGACCACTATAGGGTCGTCCCCACGACCCCGGGCCAAAGATGTCCAGCCGCCGTCTTCTCCGGCGACTATAGGGTCGTCGTCACGACCCCGGGTCCAGGTTGGCCAGCCGCCGACATTTCCGACGACTATAGAGTCGTCCCCACGACACCGGGCCAAAGTTGGCCAGCCGCCGACATGTCCGACGACTATAGGGTCGTCCCCACGACCCCGGGCCAAAGATGTCCAGCCGCCGTCTTGTCCGACGACTATAGGGTCGTCCCCACGACCCCGAGTCCAGGTTGGCCAGCCGCCGACATTTCCGACGACTATAGAATCGTCCCCACGACCCCGGGCCAAAGTTGGCCAGACGCCGACATGTCCGACGACTATAGGGTCGTCCCCACGACCCCGAGACTAGATTGGACCGCCACCGTCATGTCCGACGACAATAGGGTCGTCCCCACGACCCCGGGTCCAGGTTGGCCAGCCGCCGACATTTCCGACGACTATAGAGTCGTCCCCACGACACCGGGCCAAAGTTGGACAGCCGCCGACATGTCCGACTACTATAGGGTCGTCCCCAGGACCTCGGGTCTAGATTGGCCCGCTACCGTCATGTCCGACGACAATAGGGTCGTCCCCACGACCCCGGGTCTAGGTTGGCCAGCCGCCGAATTGTCCGACGACTATAGGGTCGTACCCACGACCCCGGGACTAGGCTGACAAGCCGCCAACATGTCCGACGACTATAGGGTCGTCCCCACGACCCCGGGCCAAAGATGTCCAGCCGCCGTCTTGTCCGACGACTATAGGGTCGTCCCCACGACCCCGGGACTAGATTGGCCCGCCACCGTCATGTCCAACGACTATAGGGTCGTCCCCACAACCACGGGCCAAAGTTGGCCAGCCGCCAACATGTCCGACGACTATAGGGTCGTCCCCACGACCCCGGGCCAAAGTTGGCAAGCCGCCGAAATGTCCGACGACTGTAGGGTCGTCCCCACGACCCCGGGACTAGGTTGGCCAGCCGCCGACATGTCCGACGACTATAGGGTCGTCCCGACGACCCCGGGCCAATGATGGCCAATCGCCAACATGTCCGACGACTATAGGGTCGTCCCTACGACCCCGGGACTAGATTGGCCCGCCACCGTCATGTCCAACGATTATAGGGTCGTCCCCACGACCCCGGGACTAGATTGGCCCGCCACCGTCATATCCAACGACTATAGGGTCGTCCCCACAACCACGGGCCAAAGTTGGCCAGCCGCCGACATGTCCGACGACTATAGGGTCGTCCCCACGACCCCGGGCCAAAGTTGGCAAGCCGCCGACATGTCCGACAACTATTGGGACGTCCCCACGACCACGGGCCAAAGTTGGCCAGCCGCCGACATGTCCGACGACTATAGGGTCGTCCCCACGACCCCGGGCCAAAGATGTCCAGCCGCCGTCTTGTCCGACGCCTATAGGGTCGTCCCCACGACCCCGGGACTAGATTGGCCTGCCACCGTCATGTCCAACGACTATAGGGTCGTCCCCACCACCACGGGCCAAAGTTGGCCAGCCGCCGACATGTCCGACGACTATAGGGTCGTCCCCACGACCCCGGGCCAAAGATGTCCAGCCGCCGTCTTGTCCGACGCCTATAGGGTCGTCCCCACGACCCCGGGACTAGATTGGCCCGCCACCGTCAAGTCCGACGACTATAGGGTCGTCCCCACGACCTCGGGTCTAGGTTGGCCGGCCGCCGACATGTCCGACCACTATTGGGTCGTCCCCACGACACCGGGCCAAAGTTGGCCAGCCGCCGACATGTCCGACGACTATAGAGTCGTCCCCACGACCCCGGGTCTAGGTTGGCCAGCCGCCGACATGTCCGACGACTATAGAGTCGTCCCCACGACACCGGGCCAAAGTTGGACAGCCGCCGACATGTCCGACTACTATAGGGTCGTCCCCAGGACCTCGGGTCTAGATTGGCCCGCTACCGTCATGTCCGAAGACTATAGGGTTGTCCCCACGACCACGGGACTAGATTGGCCCGCCACCGCCATGTCCGACGACAATAGGGTCGTCCCCACGACCCCGGGTCTAGGGTGGCCAGCCGCCGACATGTCCGACGACAATCGGATCGTCCCCACGCCCACGCGCCAAAGTTGGCCAGCCGCCGACATGTCCGACGACTATTGGATCGTCCCCACGACCACGGGCCAAAGTTGGCCAGCCGCCGACATGTCCGACGACAATCGGATCGTCCCCACGACCACGCGCCAAAGTTGGCCAGCCGCCGACATGTCCGACGACTATAGGGTCGTCCCCACGACCCCGGGACTAGATTGGCCCGCCACCGTCATGTCCAACGACTATAGGGTCGTCCCCACAACCACGGGCCAAAGTTGGCCAGCCGCCGACATGTCCGACGACTGTAGGGTCGTCCCCACGACCCCGGGCCAAAGATGTCCAGCCGCCGTCTTGTCCGACGCCTATAGGGTCGTCCCCACGACCCCGGGACTAGATTGGCTCGCCACCGTCATGTCGAACGACTATAGGGTCGTCCCCACAACCACGGGCCAAAGTTGACCAGCCGCCGACATGTCCGACGACTATAGGGTCGTCCCCACGACCCCGGGCCAAAGTTGGCAAGCCGCCGAAATGTCCGACGACTGTAGGGTCGTCCCGACGACCACGGGACTAGGTTGGCCAGCCGCCGACATGTCCGACGACTATGGGGTCGTCCCGACGACCCCGGGCCAATGATGGCCAATCGCCAACATGTCCGACGACTATAGGGTCGTCCCCACGACCCCGGGACTAGGTTGGCCAGCCGCCGACATGTCCGACAACTATTGGGTCGTCCCCACGACCACGGGCCAAAGTTGGCCAGCCGCCGACATGTCCGACGACTATAGGGTCGTCCCCACGACCCCGGGCCAAAGATGTCCAGCCGCCGTCTTGTCCGACGCCTATAGGGTCGTCCCCACGACCCCGGGACTAGATTGGCCTGCCACCGTCATGTCCAACGACTATAGGGTCGTCCCCACCACCACGGGCCAAAGTTGGCCAGCCGCCGACATGTCCGACGACTATAGGGTCGTCCCCACGACCCCGGGCCAAAGATGTCCAGCCGCCGTCTTGTCCGACGCCTATAGGGTCGTCCCCACGACCCCGGGACTAGATTGGCCCGCCACCGTCAAGTCCGACGACTATAGGGTCGTCCCCACGACCTCGGGACTAGGTTGGCCGGCCGCCGACATGTCCGACCACTATTGGGTCGTCCCCACGACACCGGGCCAAAGTTGGCCAGCCGCCGACATGTCCGACGACTATAGAGTCGTCCCCACGACCCCGGGTCTAGGTTGGCCAGCCGCCGACATGTCCGACGACTATAGAGTCGTCCCCACGACACCGGGCCAAAGTTGGACAGCCGCCGACATGTCCGACTACTATAGGGTCGTCCCCAGGACCTCGGGTCTAGATTGGCCCGCTACCGTCATGTCCGAAGACTATAGGGTTGTCCCCACGACCACGGGACTAGATTGGCCCGCCACCGCCATGTCCGACGACAATAGGGTCGTCCCCACGACCCCGGGTCTAGGGTGGCCAGCCGCCGACATGTCTGACGACAATCGGATCGTCCCCACGCCCACGCGCCAAAGTTGGCCAGCCGCCGACATGTCCCACGACTATTGGATCGTCCCCACGACCACGGGCCAAAGTTGGCCAGCCGCCGACATGTCCGACGACAATCGGATCGTCCCCACGACCACGCGCCAAAGTTGGCCAGCCGCCGACATGTCCGACGACTATAGGGTCGTCCCCACGACCCCGGGACTAGATTGGCCCGCCACCGTCATGTCCAACGACTATAGGGTCGTCCCCACAACCACGGGCCAAAGTTGGCCAGCCGCCGACATGTCCGACGACTGTAGGGTCGTCCCCACGACCCCGGGCCAAAGATGTCCAGCCGCCGTCTTGTCCGACGCCTATAGGGTCGTCCCCACGACCCCGGGACTAGATTGGCTCGCCACCGTCATGTCGAACGACTATAGGGTCGTCCCCACAACCACGGGCCAAAGTTGACCAGCCGCCGACATGTCCGACGATTATTGGATCGTCCCCACGACCCCGGGACTAGATTGGCAAGCCGCCGAAATGTCCAACGATTATAGGGTCGTCCCCACGACCCCGGGTCTAGGTTGGCCAGCCGCCGACATGTCCGACGACTATAGGGTCGTCCCGACGACCCCGGGCCAATGATGGCCAATCGCCAACATGTCCGACGACTATAGGGTCGTCCCTACGACCCCGGGACTAGATTGGCCAGCCGCCGACATGTCCGACGACTATAGGGTCGTCCCGACGACCCCGGGCCAATGATGGCCAATCGCCAACATGTCCGACGACTATAGGGTCGTCCCCACGACCCCGGGACTAGGTTGGCCAGCCGCCGACATGTCCGACAACTATTGGGTCGTCCCCACGACCACGGGCCAAAGTTGGCCAGCCGCCGACATGTCCGACGACTATAGGGTCGTCCCCACGACCCCGGGCCAAAGATGTCCAGCCGCCGTCTTGTCCGACGCCTATAGGGTCGTCCCCACGACCCCGGGACTAGATTGGCCTGCCACCGTCATGTCCAACGACTATAGGGTCGTCCCCACCACCACGGGCCAAAGTTGGCCAGCCGCCGACATGTCCGACGATTATTGGATCGTCCCCACGACCCCGGGACTAGATTGGCAAGCCGCCGAAATGTCCAACGATTATAGGGTCGTCCCCACGACCCCGGGTCTAGGTTGGCCAGCCGCCGACATGTCCGACGACTATAGGGTCGTCCCGACGACCCCGGGCCAATGATGGCCAATCGCCAACATGTCCGACGACTATAGGGTCGTCCCTACGACCCCGGGACTAGATTGGCCCGCCACCGTCATGTCCAACGATTATAGGGTCGTCCCCACAACCACGGGCCAAAGTTGGCCAGCCGCCGACATGTCCGACGACTATAGGGTCGTCCCCACGACCCCGGGCCAAAGTTGGCAAGCCGCCGACATGTCCGACAACTATTGGGTCGTCCCCACGACCACGGGCCAAAGTTGGCCAGCCGCCGACATGTCCGACGACTATAGGGTCGTCCCCACGACCCCGGGCCAAAGATGTCCAGCCGCCGTCTTGTCCGACGCCTATAGGGTCGTCCCCACGACCCCGGGACTAGATTGGCCTGCCACCGTCATGTCCAACGACTATAGGGTCGTCCCCACCACCACGGGCCAAAGTTGGCCAGCCGCCGACATGTCCGACGACTATAGGGTCGTCCCCACGACCCCGGGCCAAAGATGTCCAGCCGCCGTCTTGTCCGACGCCTATAGGGTCGTCCCCACGACCCCGGGACTAGATTGGCCCGCCACCGTCAAGTCCGACGACTATAGGGTCGTCCCCACGACCTCGGGACTAGGTTGGCCGGCCGCCGACATGTCCGACCACTATTGGGTCGTCCCCACGACACCGGGCCAAAGTTGGCCAGCCGCCGACATGTCCGACGACAATCGGATCGTCCCCACGACCACGCGCAAAAGTTGGCCAGCCGCCGACATGTCCGACGACTATAGGGTCGTCCCCACGACCCCGGGACTAGATTGGCCCGCCACCGTCATGTCCAACGACTATAGGGTCGTCCCCACAACCACGGGCCAAAGTTGGCCAGCCGCCGACATGTCCGACGACTGTAGGGTCGTCCCCACGACCCCGGGCCAAAGATGTCCAGCCGCCGTCTTGTCCGACGCCTATAGGGTCGTCCCCACGACCCCGGGACTAGATTGGCTCGCCACCGTCATGTCGAACGACTATAGGGTCGTCCCCACAACCACGGGCCAAAGTTGACCAGCCGCCGACATGTCCGACGACTATAGGGTCGTCCCCACGACCCCGGGCCAAAGTTGGCAAGCCGCCGAAATGTCCGACGACTGTAGGGTCGTCCCGACGACCACGGGACTAGGTTGGCCAGCCGCCGACATGTCCGACGACTATAGGGTCGTCCCGACGACCCCGGGCCAATGATGGCCAATCGCCAACATGTCCGACGACTATAGGGTCGTCCCCACGACCCCGGGACTAGGTTGGCCAGCCGCCGACATGTCCGACAACTATTGGGTCGTCCCCACGACCACGGGCCAAAGTTGGCCAGCCGCCGACATGTCCGACGACTATAGGGTCGTCCCCACGACCCCGGGCCAAAGATGTCCAGCCGCCGTCTTGTCCGACGCCTATAGGGTCGTCCCCACGACCCCGGGACTAGATTGGCCTGCCACCGTCATGTCCAACGACTATAGGGTCGTCCCCACCACCACGGGCCAAAGTTGGCCAGCCGCCGACATGTCCGACGACTATAGGGTCGTCCCCACGACCCCGGGCCAAAGATGTCCAGCCGCCGTCTTGTCCGACGCCTATAGGGTCGTCCCCACGACCCCGGGACTAGATTGGCCCGCCACCGTCAAGTCCGACGACTATAGGGTCGTCCCCACGACCTCGGGACTAGGTTGGCCGGCCGCCGACATGTCCGACCACTATTGGGTCGTCCCCACGACACCGGGCCAAAGTTGGCCAGCCGCCGACATGTCCGACGACTATAGAGTCGTCCCCACGACCCCGGGTCTAGGTTGGCCAGCCGCCGACATGTCCGACGACTATAGAGTCGTCCCCACGACACCGGGCCAAAGTTGGACAGCCGCCGACATGTCCGACTACTATAGGGTCGTCCCCAGGACCTCGGGTCTAGATTGGCCCGCTACCGTCATGTCCGAAGACTATAGGGTTGTCCCCACGACCACGGGACAAGATTGGCCCGCCACCGCCATGTCCGACGACAATAGGGTCGTCCCCACGACCCCGGGTCTAGGGTGGCCAGCCGCCGACATGTCTGACGACAATCGGATCGTCCCCACGCCCACGCGCCAAAGTTGGCCAGCCGCCGACATGTCCCACGACTATTGGATCGTCCCCACGACCACGGGCCAAAGTTGGCCAGCCGCCGACATGTCCGACGACAATCGGATCGTCCCCACGACCACGCGCCAAAGTTGGCCAGCCGCCGACATGTCCGACGACTATAGGGTCGTCCCCACGACCCCGGGACTAGATTGGCCCGCCACCGTCATGTCCAACGACTATAGGGTCGTCCCCACAACCACGGGCCAAAGTTGGCCAGCCGCCGACATGTCCGACGACTGTAGGGTCGTCCCCACGACCCCGGGCCAAAGATGTCCAGCCGCCGTCTTGTCCGACGCCTATAGGGTCGTCCCCACGACCCCGGGACTAGATTGGCTCGCCACCGTCATGTCGAACGACTATAGGGTCGTCCCCACAACCACGGGCCAAAGTTGACCAGCCGCCGACATGTCCGACGATTATTGGATCGTCCCCACGACCCCGGGACTAGATTGGCAAGCCGCCGAAATGTCCAACGATTATAGGGTCGTCCCCACGACCCCGGGTCTAGGTTGGCCAGCCGCCGACATGTCCGACGACTATAGGGTCGTCCCGCCGACCCCGGGCCAATGATGGCCAATCGCCAACATGTCCGACGACTATAGGGTCGTCCCTACGACCCCGGGACTAGATTGGCCAGCCGCCGACATGTCCGACGACTATAGGGTCGTCCCGACGACCCCGGGCCAATGATGGCCAATCGCCAACATGTCCGACGACTATAGGGTCGTCCCCACGACCCCGGGACTAGGTTGGCCAGCCGCCGACATGTCCGACAACTATTGGGTCGTCCCCACGACCACGGGCCAAAGTTGGCCAGCCGCCGACATGTCCGACGACTATAGGGTCGTCCCCACGACCCCGGGCCAAAGATGTCCAGCCGCCGTCTTGTCCGACGCCTATAGGGTCGTCCCCACGACCCCGGGACTAGATTGGCCTGCCACCGTCATGTCCAACGACTATAGGGTCGTCCCCACCACCACGGGCCAAAGTTGGCCAGCCGCCGACATGTCCGACGATTATTGGATCGTCCCCACGACCCCGGGACTAGATTGGCAAGCCGCCGAAATGTCCAACGATTATAGGGTCGTCCCCACGACCCCGGGTCTAGGTTGGCCAGCCGCCGACATGTCCGACGACTATAGGGTCGTCCCGACGACCCCGGGCCAATGATGGCCAATCGCCAACATGTCCGACGACTATAGGGTCGTCCCTACGACCCCGGGACTAGATTGGCCCGCCACCGTCATGTCCAACGATTATAGGGTCGTCCCCACAACCACGGGCCAAAGTTGGCCAGCCGCCGACATGTCCGACGACTATAGGGTCGTCCCCACGACCCCGGGCCAAAGTTGGCAAGCCGCCGACATGTCCGACAACTATTGGGTCGTCCCCACGACCACGGGCCAAAGTTGGCCAGCCGCCGACATGTCCGACGACTATAGGGTCGTCCCCACGACCCCGGGCCAAAGATGTCCAGCCGCCGTCTTGTCCGACGCCTATAGGGTCGTCCCCACGACCCCGGGACTAGATTGGCCTGCCACCGTCATGTCCAACGACTATAGGGTCGTCCCCACCACCACGGGCCAAAGTTGGCCAGCCGCCGACATGTCCGACGACTATAGGGTCGTCCCCACGACCCCGGGCCAAAGATGTCCAGCCGCCGTCTTGTCCGACGCCTATAGGGTCGTCCCCACGACCCCGGGACTAGATTGGCCCGCCACCGTCAAGTCCGACGACTATAGGGTCGTCCCCACGACCTCGGGACTAGGTTGGCCGGCCGCCGACATGTCCGACCACTATTGGGTCGTCCCCACGACACCGGGCCAAAGTTGGCCAGCCGCCGACATGTCCGACGACAATCGGATCGTCCCCACGACCACGCGCAAAAGTTGGCCAGCCGCCGACATGTCCGACGACTATAGGGTCGTCCCCACGACCCCGGGACTAGATTGGCCCGCCACCGTCATGTCCAACGACTATAGGGTCGTCCCCACAACCACGGGCCAAAGTTGGCCAGCCGCCGACATGTCCGACGACTGTAGGGTCGTCCCCACGACCCCGGGCCAAAGATGTCCAGCCGCCGTCTTGTCCGACGCCTATAGGGTCGTCCCCACGACCCCGGGACTAGATTGGCTCGCCACCGTCATGTCGAACGACTATAGGGTCGTCCCCACAACCACGGGCCAAAGTTGACCAGCCGCCGACATGTCCGACGACTATAGGGTCGTCCCCACGACCCCGGGCCAAAGTTGGCAAGCCGCCGAAATGTCCGACGACTGTAGGGTCGTCCCGACGACCACGGGACTAGGTTGGCCAGCCGCCGACATGTCCGACGACTATAGGGTCGTCCCGACGACCCCGGGCCAATGATGGCCAATCGCCAACATGTCCGACGACTATAGGGTCGTCCCCACGACCCCGGGACTAGGTTGGCCAGCCGCCGACATGTCCGACAACTATTGGGTCGTCCCCACGACCACGGGCCAAAGTTGGCCAGCCGCCGACATGTCCGACGACTATAGGGTCGTCCCCACGACCCCGGGCCAAAGATGTCCAGCCGCCGTCTTGTCCGACGCCTATAGGGTCGTCCCCACGACCCCGGGACTAGATTGGCCTGCCACCGTCATGTCCAACGACTATAGGGTCGTCCCCACCACCACGGGCCAAAGTTGGCCAGCCGCCGACATGTCCGACGATTATTGGATCGTCCCCACGACCCCGGGACTAGATTGGCCCGCCACCGTCATGTCCAACGATTATAGGGTCGTCCCCACGACCCCGGGTCTAGGTTGGCCAGCCCCGACATGTCCGACGACTATAGAGTCGTCCCCACGACCCCGGGTCTAGGTTGGCCAGCCGCCGACATGTCCGACGACTATAGGGTCGTCCCCACGACCCCGGGGCAAGGTTGGCCCGCCGCCGACTTGTCCGACGACTATAGGGTCGTACCCACGACCCCGGGACTAGGCTGACAAGCCGCCAACATGTCCGAAGACTATAGGGTCGTCCCTACGACCCCGGGACTAGATTGGCCCGCCACCGTCATGTCCAACGATTATAGGGTCGTCCCCACGACCCCGGGTCTAGGTTGGCCAGCCCCCGACATGTCCGACGACAATCGGATCGTCCCCACGACCACGCGCCAAAGTTGGCCAGCCGCCGACATGTCCGACGACTATAGGGTCGTCCCCACGACCCCGGGACTAGATTGGCCCGCCACCGTCATGTCCAACGACTATAGGGTCGTCCCCACAACCACGGGCCAAAGTTGGCCAGGCGCCGACATGTCCGACGACTGTAGGGTCGTCCCCACGACCCCGGGCCAAAGTTGGCCAGCCGCCGACATGTCCGACGACTATTGGATCGTCCCCACGACCCCGGGCCAAAGTTGGCCAGCCGCCGACATGTCCGACGACTATAGGGTCGTCCCCACGACCCCGAGACTAGATTGGCCCGCCACCGTCATGTCCGACGACAATAGGGTCGGCCCCACGACTCCGGGTCCAGGTTGGCCAGCCGCCGACATTTCCGACGACTATAGAGTCGTCCCCACGACACCGGTTCAAAGTTGGCCAGCCGCCGACATGTCCGACGACTATAGGGTCGTCCCCACGACCCCGGGACTAGATTGGCCCGCCACCGTCATATCCAACGACTATAGGGTCGTCCCCACAACCACGGGCCAAAGTTGGCCAGCCGCCGACATGTCCGACGACTATAGGGTCGTCCCCACGACCCCGGGCCAAAGTTGGCAAGCCGCCGAAATGTCCGACGACTGTAGGGTCGTCCCCACGACCCCGGGACTAGGTTGGCCAGCCGCCGACATGTCCGACGACTATAGGGTCGTCCCGACGACCCCGGGCCAATGATGGCCAATCGCCAACATGTCCGACGACTATAGGGTCGTCCCTACGACCCCGGGACTAGATTGGCCCGCCACCGTCATGTCCAACGATTATAGGGTCGTCCCCACGACCCCGGGACTAGATTGGCCCGCCACCGTCATATCCAACGACTATAGGGTCGTCCCCACAACCACGGGCCAAAGTTGGCAAGCCGCCGAAATGTCCGACGACTGTAGGGTCGTCCCCACAACCACGGGCCAAAGTTGGCCAGCCGCCGACATGTCCGACGACTATAGGGTCGTCCCCACGACCCCGGGCCAAAGATGTCCAGCCGCCGTCTTGTCCGACGCCTATAGGGTCGTCCCCACGACCCCGGGACTAGATTGGCCTGCCACCGTCATGTCCAACGACTATAGGGTCGTCCCCACCACCACGGGCCAAAGTTGGCCAGCCGCCGACATGTCCGACGACTATAGGGTCGTCCCCACGACCCCGGGCCAAAGATGTCCAGCCGCCGTCTTGTCCAACGACTATAGGGTCGTCCCCACCACCACGGGCCAAAGTTGGCCAGCCGCCGACATGTCCGACGATTATTGGATCGTCCCCACGACCCCGGGACTAGATTGGCCCGCCACCGTCATGTCCAACGATTATAGGGTCGTCCCCACGACCCCGGGTCTAGGTTGGCCAGCCCCCGACATGTCCGACGACTATAGAGTCGTCCCCACGACCCCGGGTCTAGGTTGGCCAGCCGCCGACATGTCCGACGACTATAGGGTCGTCCCCACGACCCCGGGGCAAGGTTGGCCCGCCGCCGACTTGTCCGACGACTATAGGGTCGTACCCACGACCCCGGGACTAGGCTGACAAGCCGCCAACATGTCCGAAGACTATAGGGTCGTCCCTACGACCCCGGGACTAGATTGGCCCGCCACCGTCATGTCCAACGATTATAGGGTCGTCCCCACGACCCCGGGTCTAGGTTGGCCAGCCCCCGACATGTCCGACGACAATCGGATCGTCCCCACGACCACGCGCCAAAGTTGGCCAGCCGCCGACATGTCCGACGACTATAGGGTCGTCCCCACGACCCCGGGACTAGATTGGCCCGCCACCGTCATGTCCAACGACTATAGGGTCGTCCCCACAACCACGGGCCAAAGTTGGCCAGGCGCCGACATGTCCGACGACTGTAGGGTCGTCCCCACGACCCCGGGCCAAAGTTGGCCAGCCGCCGACATGTCCGACGACTATTGGATCGTCCCCACGACCCCGGGCCAAAGTTGGCCAGCCGCCGACATGTCCGACGACTATAGGGTCGTCCCCACGACCCCGAGACTAGATTGGCCCGCCACCGTCATGTCCGACGACAATAGGGTCGGCCCCACGACTCCGGGTCCAGGTTGGCCAGCCGCCGACATTTCCGACGACTATAGAGTCGTCCCCACGACACCGGTTCAAAGTTGGCCAGCCGCCGACATGTCCGACGACTATAGGGTCGTCCCCACGACCCCGGGACTAGATTGGCCCGCCACCGTCATATCCAACGACTATAGGGTCGTCCCCACAACCACGGGCCAAAGTTGGCCAGCCGCCGACATGTCCGACGACTATAGGGTCGTCCCCACGACCCCGGGCCAAAGTTGGCAAGCCGCCGAAATGTCCGACGACTATAGGGTCGTCCCCACGACCCCGGGCCAAAGTTAGCAAGCCGCCGAAATGTCCGACGACTATAGGGTCGTCCCCACGACCCCGGGACTAGATTGGCCCGCCACCGTCAAGTCCGACGACTATAGGGTCGTCCCCACGACCTCGGGACTAGGTTGGCCAGCCGCCGACATGTCCGACCACTATAGGGTCGTCCCCACGACCCCGGGCCAAAGATGTCCAGCCGGCGTCTTCTCCGGCGACTATAGGGTCGTCGTCACGACCCCGGGTCCAGGTTGGCCAGCCGCCGACATTTCCGACGACTATAGAGTCGTCCCCACGACACCGGGCCAAAGTTGGCCAGCCGCCGACATGTCCGACGACTATAGGGTCGTCCCCACGACCCCGGGCCAAAGATGTCCAGCCGCCGTCTTGTCCGACGACTATAGGGTCGTCCCCACGACCCCGAGTCCAGGTTGGCCAGCCGCCGACATTTCCGACGACTATAGAATCGTCCCCACGACCCCGTGCCAAAGTTGGCCAGACGCCGACATGTCCGACGACTATAGGGTCGTCCCCACGACCCCGAGACTAGATTGGCCCGCCACCGTCATGTCCGACGACAATAGGGTCGTCCCCACGACCCCGCGTCCAGGTTGGCCAGCCGCCGACATTTCCGACGACTATAGAGTCGTCTCCACGACCCCGGGCCAAAGTTGGCCAGCCGCCGACATGTCCGACGACTATAGGGTCGTCCCCACGACCCCGGGACTAGATTGGCCCGCCGCCGTCATGTCCGACGACAATAGGGTCGTCCCCACGACCCCGGGTCTAGGTCGGCCAGCCGCCGAATTGTCCGACGACTATAGGGTCGTACCCACGACCCCGGGACTAGGCTGACAAGCCGCCAACATGTCCGACGACTATAGGGTCGTCCCCACGACCCCGGGCCAAAGATGTCCAGCCGCCGTCTTGTCCGACGACTATAGGGTCGTCCCCACGACCCCGGGACTAGATTGGCCCGCCACCGTCATGTCCAACGACTATAGGGTCGTCCCCACAACCACGGGCCAAAGTTGGCCAGCCGCCAACATGTCCGACGACTATAGGGTCGTCCCCACGACCCCGGGCCAAAGTTGGCAAGCCGCCGAAATGTCCGACGACTGTAGGGTCGTCCCCACGACCCCGGGACTAGATTGGCCCGCCACCGTCAAGTCCGACGACTATAGGGTCGTCCCCACGACCTCGGGACTAGGCTGGCCGGCCGCCGACATGTCCGACCACTATTGGGTCGTCCCCACGACACCGGGCCAAAGTTGGCCAGCCGCCGACATGTCCGACGACTATAGAGTCGTCCCCACGACCCCGGGTCTAGGTTGGCCAGCCGCCGACATGTCCGACGACTATAGAGTCGTCCCCACGACACCGGGCCAAAGTTGGACAGCCGCCGACATGTCCGACTACTATAGGGTCGTCCCCAGGACCTCGGGTCTAGATTGGCCCGCTACCGTCATGTCCGAAGACTATAGGGTTGTCCCCACGACCACGGGACTAGATTGGCCCGCCACCGCCATGTCCGACGACAATAGGGTCGTCCCCACGACCCCGGGTCTAGGGTGGCCAGCCGCCGACATGTCCGACGACAATCGGATCGTCCCCACGCCCACGCGCCAAAGTTGGCCAGCCGCCGACATGTCCGACGACTATTGGATCGTCCCCACGACCACGGGCCAAAGTTGGCCAGCCGCCGACATGTCCGACGACAATCGGATCGTCCCCACGACCACGCGCCAAAGTTGGCCAGCCGCCGACATGTCCGACGACTATAGGGTCGTCCCCACGACCCCGGGACTAGATTGGCCCGCCACCGTCATGTCCAACGACTATAGGGTCGTCCCCACAACCACGGGCCAAAGTTGGCCAGCCGCCGACATGTCCGACGACAATCGGATCGTCCCCACGACCACGCGCCAAAGTTGGCCAGCCGCCGACATGTCCGACGACTATAGGGTCGTCCCCACGACCCCGGGACTAGATTGGCCCGCCACCGTCATGTCCAACGACTATAGGGTCGTCCCCACAACCACGGGCCAAAGTTGGCCAGCCGCCGACATGTCCGACGACTATAGGGTCGTCCCGACGACCCCGGGCCAATGATGGCCAATCGCCAACATGTCCGACGACTATAGGGTCGTCCCCACGACCCCGGGACTAGGTTGGCCAGCCGCCGACATGTCCGACGACTATAGGGTCGTCCCGACGACCCCGGGCCAATGTTGGCCAATCCCCAACATGTCCGACGACTATAGGGTCGTCCCTACGACCCCGGGACTAGATTGGCCCGCCACCGTCAAGTCCGACGACTATAGGGTCGTCCCCACGACCTCGGGACTAGGTTGGCCAGCCGCCGAAATGTCCGACGACTGTAGGGTCGTACCCACGACCCCGGGACTAGGCTGACAAGCCGCCAACATGTCCGACGACTATAGGGTCGCCCCCACGACCCCGGGCCAAAGTTGGCCAGCCGCCGACATGTCCGACGACTATAGGGTCGTCCCCACGACCCCGGGACTAGATTGGCCCGCCACCGTCATATCCGACGATTATAGGGTCGTCCCCACGACCCCGGGACAAGCTTGGCCCGCCACCGTCATATCCGACGATTATAGGGTCGTCCCCACGACCCCGGGACAAGCTTGGCCCGCCACCGAATTGTTCGACGACTGTAGGGTCGTCCCCACGACCCCGGGACTAGATTGGCCCGCCACCGTCATGTCCGACGACAATAGGGTCGGCCCCACGACTCCGGGTCCAGGTTGGCCAGCCGCCGACATTTCCGACGACTATAGGGTCGTCCCCACAACCACGGGCCAAAGTTGGCCAGCCGCCGACATGTCCGACGACTGTAGGGTCGTCCCCACGACCCCGGGCCAAAGATGTCCAGCCGCCGTCTTGTCCGACGCCTATAGGGTCGTCCCCACGACCCCGGGACTAGATTGGCCCGCCACCGTCATGTCCAACGACTATAGGGTCGTCCCCACAACCACGGGCCAAAGTTGGCCAGCCGCCGACATGTCCGACGACTATAGGGTCGTCCCCACGACCCCGGGCCAAAGTTGGCAAGCCGCCGAAATGTCCGACGACTGTAGGGTCGTCCCCACGACCACGGGACTAGGATGGCCAGCCGCCGACATGTCCGACGACTATAGGGTCGTCCCGACGACCCCGGGCCAATGATGGCCAATCGCCAACATGTCCGACGACTATAGGGTCGTCCCCACGACCCCGGGACTAGGTTGGCCAGCCGCCGACATGTCCGACGACTATAGGGTCGTCCCGACGACCCCGGGCCAATGTTGGCCAATCCCCAACATGTCCGACGACTATAGGGTCGTCCCTACGACCCCGGGACTAGATTGGCCCGCCACCGTCATGTCCAACGATTATAGGGTCGTCCCCACGACCCCGGGACTAGATTGGCCCGCCACCGTCGTGTCCGACGTCTATAGAGTCGTCCCCACGACACCGGGCCAAAGTTGGCCAGCCGCCGACATGTCCGACGACTATAGGGTCGTCCCCACGACCCCGGGACTAGATTGGCCCGCCACCGTCATGTCCGACGATTATAGGGTCGTCCCCACGACCCCGGGACAAGCTTGGCCCGCCGCCGAATTGTTCGACGACTATAGGGTCGTCCCCACGACCCCGGACTAGATTGGCCCGCCACCGTCATGTCCGACGACAATAGGGTCGTCCCCACGACCCCGGGTCTAGGTTGGCCAGCCGCCGACTTGTCCGACGACTATAGGGTCGTCCCCAGGACCTCGGGACTAGATTGGCCCGCCACCGTCAAGTCCGACGACTATAGGGTCGTCCCCACGACCCCGGGACTAGATTGGCCCGCCACCGTCAAGTCCGACGACTATAGGGTCGTCCCCACGACCTCGGGACTAGGTTGGCCAGCCGCCGAAATGTCCGACGACTGTAGGGTCGTACCCACGACCCCGGGACTAGATTGGCCCGCCACCGTCATGTCCGACGATTATAGGGTCGTCCCCACGACCCCGGGACAAGCTTGGCCCGCCGCCGAATTGTTCGACGACTATAGGGTCGTACCCACGACCCCGGGACTAGGCTGACAATCCGCCAACATGTCCGACGAATATAGGGTCGCCCCCACGACCCCGGGCCAAAGTTGGCCAGCCGCCGACATGTCCGACGACTATAGGGTCGTCCCCACGACCCCGGGACATGGTTGGCCCGCCGCCGACATGTCCGACGAATATAGGGCCGTACCCACGACCCCGGGACTAGGCTGACAAGCCGCCAACATGTCCGACGACTATAGGGTCGTCCCCACGACCCCGGGCCAAAGTTGGTCAGCCGCCGAAATGTCCGACGACTATAGGGTCGTCCCCACGACCCCGGGCCAAAGTTGGCAAGCCGCTGAAATGTCCGACGACTTTAGGGTTGTCCCCACGACCCCGGGACTACATTGGCCCGCCACCGTCAAGTCCGACGACTATAGGGTCGTCCCCAGGACCTCGGGACTAGATTGGCCCGCCACCGTCAAGTCCGACGACTATAGGGTCGTCCCCACGACCCCGGGCCAAAGTTGGCAAGCCGCCGAAATGTCCGACGACTGTAGGGTCGTCCCCACGACCCCGGGACTAGATTGGCCCGCCACCGTCAAGTCCGACGACTATAGGGTCGTCCCCACGACCTCGGGACTAGGTTGGCCGGCCGCCGACATGTCCGACCACTATTGGGTCGTCCCCACGACACCGGGCCAAAGTTGGCCAGCCGCCGACATGTCCGACGACTATAGGGTCGTCCCCACGACCCCGGGGCAAGGTTGGCCCGCCGCCGACTTGTCCGACGACTATAGGGTCGTACCCACGACCCCGGGACTAGGCTGACAAGCCGCCAACATGTCCGAAGACTATAGGGTCGTCCCTACGACCCCGGGACTAGATTGGCCCGCCACCGTCATGTCCAACGATTATAGGGTCGTCCCCACGACCCCGGGTCTAGGTTGGCCAGCCCCCGACATGTCCGACGACTATAGAGTCGTCCCCACGACCCCGGGTCTAGGTTGGCCAGCCGCCGACATGTCCGACGACTATAGAGTCGTCCCCACGACACCGGGCCAAAGTTGGACAGCCGCCGACATGTCCGACTACTATAGGGTCGTCCCCAGGACCTCGGGTTTAGATTGGCCCGCTACCGTCATGTCCGAAGACTATAGGGTCGTCCCCACGACCACGGGACTAGATTGGCCCGCCACCGCCATGTCCGACGACAATAGGGTCGTCCCCACGACCCCGGGTCTAGGTTGGCCAGCCGCCGACATGTCCGACGACAATCGGATCGTCCCCACGCCCACGCGCCAAAGTTGGCCAGCCGCCGACATGTCCGACGACTATTGGATCGTCCCCACGACCACGGGCCAAAGTTGGCCAGCCGCCGACATGTCCGACGACAATCGGATCGTCCCCACGACCACGCGCCAAAGTTGGCCAGCCGCCGACATGTCCGACGACTATAGGGTCGTCCCCACGACCCCGGGACTAGATTGGCCCGCCACCGTCATGTCCAACGACTATAGGGTCGTCCCCACAACCACGGGCCAAAGTTGGCCAGCCGCCGACATGTCCGACGACTGTAGGGTCGTCCCCACGACCCCGGGCCAAAGATGTCCAGCCGCCGTCTTGTCCGACGCCTATAGGGTCGTCCCCACGACCCCGGGACTAGATTGGCCCGCCACCGTCATGTCCAACGACTATAGGGTCGTCCCCACAACCACGGGCCAAAGTTGGCCAGCCGCCGACATGTCCGACGACTGTAGGGTCGTCCCCACGACCCCGGGCCAAAGTTGGCCAGCCGCCGACATGTCCGACGACTATTGGATCGTCCCCACGACCCCGGGCCAAAGTTGGCCAGCCGCCGACATGTCCGACGACTATAGGGTCGTCCCCACGACCCCGAGACTAGATTGGCCCGCCACCGTCATGTCCGACGACAATAGGGTCGGCCCCACGACTCCGGGTCCAGGTTGGCCAGCCGCCGACATTTCCGACGACTATAGAGTCGTCCCCACGACACCGGTTCAAAGTTGGCCAGCCGCCGACATGTCCGACGACTATAGGGTCGTCCCCACGACCCCGGGACTAGATTGGCCCGCCACCGTCATATCCAACGACTATAGGGTCGTCCCCACAACCACGGGCCAAAGTTGGCCAGCCGCCGACATGTCCGACGACTATAGGGTCTTCCCCACGACCCCGGGCCAAAGTTGGCAAGCTGCCGAAATGTCCGACGACTATAGGGTCGTCCCCACGACCCCGGGACTAGATTGGCCCGCCACCGTCATGTCCGACGACAATAGGGTCGTCCCCACGACCCCGGGTCCAGGTTGGCCAGCCGCCGACATGTCCGACGAATATAGAGTCGCCCCACGACACCGGGCCAAAGTTGGCCAGCCGGCGACATGTACGACGACTATAGGGTCGTCCCCACGACCCCGGGACTAGATTGGCCCGCCAGCGTCATGTCCGACGTCTATAGGGTCGTCCCCACGACAACGGGCCTACCTTGGCCAGCCGCCGACATGTCCGACGACAATAGGGTCGTCCCCACGACCCCGGGACTAGATTGGCCCGCCGCCGACTTGTCCGACGACAATAGGGTCGTCCCCACGACCCCGGTACAAGGTTGGCCCGCCGCCGAGTTGCCCGTCGACTATAGGGTCGTCCCCACGACCCCGGGGCTAGATTGGCCCGCCACCGGCATGTCCGACGACTATAGGGTCGTCCCCACGACCACGGGCCAAAGTTGGCCCGCCACCGTCATGTCCAACGACTCTCGGATCGTCCCCACGACCCCGGGCCAATATTGGCCAATCGCCGACATGTCCGACGACTATAGGGTCGTCCCCACGACCACGGGCCAAAGTTTGCCAGCCGCCGACATGTCCGACGACTATTGGGTCGTCCCCACGACCCCGGGACAAGGGTGGCCTGCAGCCGACATGTCCGACGACTATAGAGTCGTCCCCAAGACACCGGGCCAAAGTTGGACAGCCGCCGACATGTCCGACGACTATAGGGTCGTCCACACGACCCAGAGAATAGATTGGCCCGCCGCCGTCATGTCCGACGACTATCGGATCGACCCCACGACCACGGACCAAAGTTGGCCAATCGCCGACATGTCCGACGACTATAGGGTCGTCCCTATGACCCCGGGACTAGATTGGCCCGCCACCGTCATGTCCGACGACAATAGGGTCGTCCCCACGACCCTGGGTCTAGATTGGCCGGCCGCCGACATGACCGACGACTAAACAGTCGTCCCCACGACCACGGGCCAAAGTTGGCCAGCCGCCGACATGTCCGACGGCTATAGGGTCGTCACCACGACCCCGGGACTAGATTGGCCGCCACCGTCATGTCCGACGACTATCGGATCGACCCCACGACCACGGGCCAAAGTTGGCCAATCGCCGACATGTCCGACGACTATAGGGTCGTCCCTATGACCCCGGGACTAGATTGGCCCGCCACCGTCATGTCCGACGACAATAGGGTCGTCCCCACGACCCCGAGTCCAGGTTGGCCAGCCGCCGATATGTCCGACGAATATGGAGTCGTCCCCACGACCCCGGGCCAAATTTGGCCAGCCGGCGACATGTCCGACGACTATAGGGTCGTCCCCACGACCCCGGGACTAGATTGGCCCTAGACCGTCATGTCCGACGACTATCGGATCGTCCCCACGACCACGGGCCAAAGTTGGCCAGCCGCCGTCATGTCCGACGACTATCGGATCGACCCCACGACCACGGGCAAAAGTTGGCCAGCCGCCGACATGTCCGACGACTATAGGGTCGTCCTCACGACCCCGGTACTAGATTGGCCCGCCACCGTCATGTCCGACGACTATCGGATCGTCCCAACGACCACGGGCCAAAGTTGGCCAGCCACCGTCATGTCCGACGACTATCGGGTCGTCCCCACGACCCCGGGCCAATATTGGCCCACCACCGTCATGTCGGACGTCTATAGGGTCGTCCCCACGACCACGGGCCTACGTTGACCTTCCGCCAACATGTCCGACGACTATAGGGTCGTCCCCACGACACCGGGCCAAAGTTGGCCAATCGCCGACATGTCCGACGACTATAGGGTCGTCCCCACGACCCCGGTACAAGGTTGGCCCGCCGCCGACTTGCCCGGCGACTATAGGGTCGTCCCCACGACCCCGGGACTAGATTGGCCCGCCACCGTCATGTCCGACGATTATCGGTTCGTCCGCACGACCACGGGCCAAAGTTGGCCAGCCGGCGACATGTCCGACGACTATTGTGTCGTCCCCACGACCACGGGCAAAATTTGGCCAGCCGCCGACATGTCCGACGACTATAGGGTCGTCCCACGACCCCGGGCCAATAATGGCCAATCGCCGACATGTCCGACGACTATAGGGTCGTCCCCACGACCCGGGACTAGACTGGCCCGCCACCGTCATGTCCGACGACTATAGGGTCGTCCCCACGACCCCCGGACTAGGTTGGCCAGTCGCCGACTTGTCCGACGACTATAGGGTCGTCCCCACGACCCCCGACTAGGTGGGCTCGCCGCCGACTTGTCCGACGTCTATAGGGTCGTCCCCACGACCACGGGCCTACGTTGACCTTCCGCCAACATGTCCGACGACTATAGGGTCGTCCCCACGACACCGGGCCAAAGTTGGCCAATCGCCGACATGTCCGACGACTATAGGGTCGTCCCCACGACCCCGGTACAAGGTTGGCCCGCCGCCGACTTGCCCGACGACTGTAGGGTCGTCCCCACGACCCCGGGACTAGATTGGCCCGCCACCGTCATTTCCGACGACTATAGGGTCGTCCCCACGACCACGGGCCAAAGTTGGCCAGCCGCCGACTTGTCCTCCGACTATAGGGTCGTCCCCATGACCCGGGACTAGACTGGCCCGCCACCGTCATGTCCGACGACTATACGGTCGTCCCCACGACTACGGGCCAAAGTTGGCCAGCCGCCGACATGGCCGACGACTATAGGGTCGTCCCCACGACCACGGGCCAAAGCTGGCCCGCCACCGACATGTCCGACGACTATTGAGTCGTCCCCACGACCACGGGCGAAAGTTGGCCAGCCGGCGACATGTCCGACGACTATAGGGTCGTCCCCACGACACCGGGCCAATGTTGGCCAATCGCCGACATGTCCGACGACCATAGGGTCGTACCTACGACCCCGGGACTAGATTGGCCCGCCACCGTCATGTCCGACGACAATAGGGTCGTCCCCACGACCCTGGGTCTAGGTTGGCCAGCCGCCGACATGTCCGGCAACTAAACAGTCGTCCCCACGACCACGGGCAAAAGTTGGCCAGCCGCCGACATGTCCGACGACTATAGGGTCGTCCCCACGACCCCGGGACTAGATTGGCCCGCCACCGTCATGTCCGACGATTATCGGTTCGTCCCCACGACCACGGGCCAAAGTTGGCCAGCCGGCGACATGTCCGACGACTATTGGGTCGTCCCCACGACCACGGGCAAAAGTTGGCCAGCCGCCGACATGTCCGACGACTATAGGGTCGTCCTCACGACCCCGGTACTAGATTGGCCCGCCACCGTCATGTCCGACGACAATAGGGTCGTCCCCACGACCCCGGGTCTAGGTTGATCAGCCGCCGACATGTCCGACGACTAAACAGTCGTCCCAACGACCACGGGCCAAAGTTGGCCAGCCACCGTCATGTCCGACGACTATCGGGTCGTCCCCACGACCCCGGGCCAATATTGGCCCACCACCGTCATGTCGGACGTCTATAGGGTCGTCCCCACGACCACGGGCCTACGTTGACCTTCCGCCAACATGTCCGACGACTATAGGGTCGTCCCCACGACACCGGGCCAAAGTTGGCCAATCGCCGACATGTCCGACGACTATAGGGTCGTCCCCACGACCCCGGTACAAGGTTGGCCCGCCGCCGACTTGCCCGGCGACTATAGGGTCGTCCCCACGACCACGGGCCAATGTAGGCCAGCCGCTGACTTGTCCGACGACTATAGGGTCGTCCCCACGACCGCGGGACTAGATTGGCTCGCCGCCGACTTGTCCGACGACTGTAGGGTCGTCCCCACGACCCCGGGACTAGATTGGCCCGCCACCGTCATTTCCGACGACTATAGGGTCGTCCCCACGACCACGGGCCAAAGTTGGCCAGCCGCCGACTTGTCCTCCGACTATTGGGTCGTCCCCATGACCCGGGACTAGACTGGCCCGCCACCGTCATGTCCGACGACTATACGGTCGTCCCCACGACTACGGGCCAAAGTTGGCCAGCCGCCGACATGTCCGACGACTATAGGGTCGTCCCCACGACCCGGGACTAGACTGGCCCGCCACCGACATGTCCGACGACTATAGGGTCGTCCCCACGACCCGGGACTAGACTGGCCCGCCACCGTCATGTCCGACGACTATAGGGTCGTCCCCACGACCCCCGGACTAGGTTGGCCGGCCGCCGACTTGTCCGACGACTATAGGGTCGTCCCCACGACCCCCGACTAGGTGGGCTCGCCGCCGCCTTGTCCGACGACTATAGGGTCGTTCCCACGACCCCGGGCCAAAGTTGGCAAGCTGCCGACCTATCCGACGACTATAGGGTCGTCCCCACGACCCCGGGACTAGGTAGGCCCGCCGCCGACTTGTCCGACGACTATAGGGTTGTCCCCACGACCCCGGGACTAGATTGGCCCGCCACCGTTATGTCCGACGACTATAGGGTCGTCCCCACGACCCCGGGACTAGGTTGGCTCGCCACCGTCATTTCCGACGACTATAGGGTCGTCCCCACGACCACGGGCCAAAGTTGGCCAGCCGCCGACTTGTCCTCCGACTATAGGGTCGTCCCCATGACCCGGGACTAGACTGGCCCGCCACCGTCATGTCCGACGACTATAGGGTCGTCCCTACGACCCCCCGACTAGGTGGGCTCGCCGCCGCCTTGTCCGACGACTATAGGGTCGTTCCCACGACCCCGGGCCAAAGTTGGCAAGCTGCCGACCTATCCGACGACTATAGGGTCGTCCCCACGACCCCGGGACTAGGTAGGCCCGCCGCCGACTTGTCCGACGACTATAGGGTTGTCCCCACGACCCCGGGACTAGATTGGCCCGCCACCGTTATGTCCGACGACTATAGGGTCGTCCCCACGACCCCGGGACTAGGTTGGCTCGCCACCGTCATGTCTGACGACTATAGGGTCGTCCCCACGACCACGGGCCAAAGTTGGACAGCCGCCGACTTGTCCGACGACTATAGGGTCGTCCCCATGACCCGGGACTAGATTGGCCCGCCACCGTCATTTCCGACCACTATAGGGTCGTCCCCACGACCACGGGCCAAAGTTGGCCAGCTGCCGACATATCCGACGACTGTAGGGTCGTCCCCACGACCCCGGGCCAAAGTTGTCCAGCCGCTGATATGTCCGACGACTATAGGGTCGTCCCCATGACCCCGGGAATAGATTGGCCCGCCACCGTCATTTCCGACGACTATAGGGTCGTCCCCACGACCACGGGCCAAAGTTGGCCAGCCGCCGACATATCCGACGACTATAGGGTCGTCCCCACGACCCCGGGCCAAAGCTGGCCAGCCGCCGACATGTCCGACGACTATAGGGTCGTCCCCACGACCCCGGGTCTAGGTTGGCCAGCCGCCGACATGTCCGACGACTGTAGAGTCGTCCCCAAGACACCGGGCCAAAGTAGGACAGCCGCCGACATCTCCGACGACTATAGGGTCGTCCCCACGATCCCGGGACTAGATTGGCTAGCCACCGTCACGTCCGACGACTATCGGATCGTCCCCACGACAACGGGCCAAAGTTGGCCAGCCACCGACATGTCCGACGACTGTTGGGTCGTCCCCACGACCACGGGCCAATGTTGGCCAGCCGCCGACATGTCCGACGACTATAGGGTCGTCCCCACGACCCCGGGCCAATAATGGCCAATCGCCGACATGTCCGACGACTATAGGGTCGTCCCTATGACCCCGGGACCAGATTGGCCCGCCACCGTCATGTCCGACGACTATCGGATCGTCCCCACGACCACGGGCCAAAGTTGGCCAGCCGCCGAAATGTCCGACGACTATGGGGTCGTCCCCACGTCCACGGGCCAAAGTTGTCCAGCCGCCGACATGTCCGACGACTATAGGGTCGTCCCCACGACACCGGGCCAAAGTTGGCCAATCGCCAACATGTCCGACGACTATAGGGTCGTCCCCACGACCCCGGTACAAGGTTGGCCCGCCGCCGACTTGCCCGGCGACTATAGGGCCGTCCCCACGACCCCGGGACTAGATTGCCCCGCCACCGTCATGCCCGACGACAATAGGGTCGTCCCCACGACCCTGGGTCTAGATTGGCCAGCCGCCGAAATGTCCGACGACTAAACAGTCGTCCCCACGACCACGGGCCAAAGTTGGCCAGCCGCCGACATGTCCGACGGCTATAGGGTCGTCACCACGACCCCGGAACTGGATTGGCCCGCCACCGTCATGTCCGACGACTATCGGATCGACCCCACGACCACGGGCCAAAGTTGGCCAATCGCCGACATGTCCGACGACTATAGGGTCGTCCCTATGACCCCGGGACTAGATTGGCTCGCCACCGTCATGTCCGACGACAATAGGGTCGTCCCCACGACCCCCGGACTAGGTTGGTACGCCGCCGACTTGTCCGACGAGTATAGGGTCCTCCCCACGACCACGGGCCAAAGTTGGCCAGCCGCCGACATGTCCGACGACTATAGGGTCGTCCCCACGACCCGGGACTAGACTGGCCCGCCACCGACATGTCCGACGACTATAGGGTCGTCCCCACGACCCGGGACTAGACTGGCCCGCCACCGTCATGTCCGACGACTATAGGGTCGTCCCCACGACCCCCGGACTAGGTGGGCTCGCCGCCGACTTGTCCGACGACTATAGGGTCGTCCCCACGACCCCGGGACTAGATTGGCCCGCCACCGTCATTTCCGACGACTATAGGGTCCTCCCCACGACCACGGGCCAAAGTTGGCCAGCCGCCGACATGTCCGACGACTATAGGGTCGTCCCCACGACCCGGGACTAGACTGGCCCGCCACCGTCATGTCCGACGACTATAGGGTCGTCCCCACGACCCCCGGACTAGGTTGGCCGGCCGCCGACTTGTCCGACGACTATAGGGTCGTCCCCACGACCCCCGGACTAGGTGGGCTCGCCCCCGACTTGTCCGACGACTATAGGGTCGTTCCCACGACCCCCGGACTAGGTTGGTACGCCGCCGACTTGTCCGACGAGTATAGGGTCCTCCCCACGACCACGGGCCAAAGTTGGCCAGCCGCCGACATGTCCGACGACTATAGGGTCGTCCCCACGACCCGGGACTAGACTGGCCCGCCACCGACATGTCCGACGACTATAGGGTCGTCCCCACGACCCGGGACTAGGTTGGCCAGTCGCCGACTTGTCCGACGACTATAGGGTCGTCCCCACGACCCCCGACTAGGTGGGCTCGCCGCCGACTTGTCCGACGACTATAGGGTCGTCCCCACGACCCCGGGACTAGATTGGCCCGCCACCGTCATTTCCGACGACTATAGGGTCCTCCCCACGACCACGGGCCAAAGTTGGCCAGCCGCCGACATGTCCGACGACTATAGGGTCGTCCCCACGACCCGGGACTAGACTGGCCCGCCACCGTCATGTCCGACGACTATAGGGTCGTCCCCACGACCCCGGGACTAGGTAGGCCCGCCGCTGACTTGTCCGACGACTATAGGGTCGTCCCCACGACCCCGGGACTACATTGGCCCGCCACCGTTATGTCCGACGACTATAGGGTCGTCCCCACGACCACGGGCCAAAGTTGGCCAGCCGGCGACATGTCCGACGACTATAGGGTCGTCCCCACGACCCGGGACTAGACTGGCCCGCCACCGTCATGTCCGACGACTATAGGGTCATCCCCACGACCCCGGGACTAGGTTGGCCCGCCGCCGACTTGTCCGACGACTATAGGGTCGTCCCCACGACCCCGGGACTAGATTGGCCCGCCACCGTCATTTCCGACCACTATAGGGTCGTCCCCACCACCACGGGCCAAAGTTGGCCAGCTGCCGACATATCCGACGACTGTAGGGTCGTCCCCACGACCCCGGGCCAAAGTTGTCCAGCCGCTGATATGTCCGACGACTATAGGGTCGTCCCCACGACCCCGGGAATAGATTGGCCCGCCACCGTCATTTCCGACGACTATAGGGTCGTCCCCACGACCACGGGCCAAAGTTGGCCAGCCGCCGACTTGTCCTCCGACTATAGGGTCGTCCCCATGACCCGGGACTAGACTGGCCCGCCACCGTCATGTCCGACGACTATAGGGTCGTCCCCACGACCACGGGCCAAAGTTGGCCAGCCGCCGACTTGTCCGACGACTATAGGGTCGTCCCCACGACCACGTGCCAAAGTTGGCCAGCCGCCGACTTGTCCAACGACTATAGGGTCGTCCCCATGACCCGGGACTAGACTGGCCCGCCACCGTCATGTCCGACGACTATATGGTCGTCCCTACGACCCCCGGACTAGGTGGGCTCGCCCCCGACTTGTCCGACGACTATAGTGTCGTTCCCACGACCCCGGGCCAAAGTTGGCAAGCTGCCGACTTATCCGACGACTATAGGGTCGTCCCCACGACCCCGGGACTAGGTAGGCCCGCCGCCGACTTGTCCGACGACTATAGGGTCGTCCCCACGACCCGGGACTAGACTGGCCCGCCACCGTCATGTCCGACGACTATAGGGTCGTCCCCACGACCCCCGGACTAGGTTGGCCAGTCGCCGACTTGTCCGACGACTATAGGGTCGTCCCCACGACCCCCCGAATAGGTGGGCTCGCCGCCGACTTGTCCGACGACTATAGGGTCGTTCCCACGACCCCGGGCCAAAGTTGGCAAGCTGCCGACTTATCCGACGACTATAGGGTCGTCCCCACGACCCCGGGACCAGGTAGGCCCGCCGCCGACTTGTCCGACGACTATAGGGTCGTCCCCACGACCCCGGGTCTAGATTGGCCCGCCACCGTTATGTCCGACGACTATAGGGTCCTCCCCACGACCACGGGCCAAAGTTGGCCAGCCGCCGACATGTCCGACGACTATAGGGTCATCCCCACGACCCGGGACTAGACTGGCCCGCCACCGTCATGTCCGACGACTATAGGGTCGTCCCCACGACCCCCGGACTAGGTTGGCCGGCCGCCGACTTGTCCGACGACTATAGGGTCGTCCCCACGACCCCCGGACTAGGTGGGCTCGCCCCCGACTTGTCCGACGACTATAGGGTCGTTCCCACGACCCCGGGCCAAAGTTGGCAAGCTGCCGACTTATCCGACGACTATAGGGTCGTCCCCACGACCCCGGGACTAGGTAGGCCCGCCGCCGACTTGTCCGACGACTATAGGGTCGTCCCCACGACCCCGGGACTAGATTGGCCCGCCACCGTTATGTCCGACGACTATAGGGTCGTCCCCACGACCACGGGCCAAAGTTGGCCAGCCGGCGACATGTCCGACGACTATAGGGTCGTCCCCACGACCCGGGACTAGACTGGCCCGCCACCGTCATGTCCGACGACTATAGGGTCATCCCCACGACCCCGGGACTAGGTTGGCCCGCCGCCGACTTGTCCGACGACTATAGGGTCGTCCCCACGACCCCGGGACTAGATTGGCCCGCCACCGTCATTTCCGACCACTATAGGGTCGTCCCCACGACCACGGGTCAATGTTGGCCAGCCGCCGACATATCCGACGACTGTAGGGTCGTCCCCACGACCCCGGGCCAAAGTTGTCCAGCCGCTGATATGTCCGACGACTATAGGGTCGTCCCCACGACCCCGGGAATAGATTGGCCCGCCACCGTCATTTCCGACGACTATAGGGTCGTCTCCACGACCACGGGCCAAAGTTGGCCAGCCGCCGACATATCCGACGACTATAGGGTCGTCCCCACGACCCCGGGCCAAAGCTGGCCAGCCGCCGACATGTCCGACGACTATAGGGTCGTCCCCACGACCCGGGACTAGAGTGGCCCGCCACCGTCATGTCCGACGACTATATGGTCGTCCCCACGACCACGGGCCAATGTTGGCCAGCCGCTGACTTGTCCGACGACTATAGGGTCGTCTCCACGACCGCGGGACTAGATTGGCTCGCCGCCGACTTGTCCGACGACTGTAAGGTCGTCCCCACGACCCCGGGACTAGATTGGCCTGCCACCGTCATTTCCGACGACTATAGGGTCGTCCCCACGACCACGGGCCAAAGTTGGCCAGCCGCCGACTTGTCCGACGACTATAGGGTCGTCCCCATGACCCGGGACTAGACTGGCCCGCCACCGTCATGTCCGACGACTATAGGGTCGTCCCCACGACCACGGGCCAAAGTTGGCCAGCCGCCGACATGTCCGACGACTATAGGGTCGTCCCCACGACCCGGGACTAGACTGGCTCGCCGCCGACTTGTCCGACGACTATAGGGTCGTCCATACGACCCCGGGACTAGATTGGCCCGCCACCGTCATTTCCGACGACTATAGGGTCCTCCCCACGACCACGGGCCAAAGTTGGCCAGCCGCCGACATGTCCGACGACTATAGGGTCGTCCCCACGACCCGGGACTAGACTGGCCCGCCACCGTCATGTCCGACGACTATAGGGTCGTCTCCACGACCCCCGGACTAGGTTGGCCGGCCGCCGACTTGTCCGACGACTATAGGGTCGTCCCCACGACCCCCGGACTAGGTGGGCTCGCCCCCGACTTGTCCGACGACTATAGGGTCGTTCCCACGACCCCGGGCCAAAGTTGGCAAGCTGCCGACCTATCCGACGACTATAGGGTTGTCCCCACGACCCCGGGACTAGATTGGCCCGCCACCGTTATGTCCGACGACTATAGGGTCGTCCCCACGACCCCGGGACTAGGTTGGCTCGCCACCGTCATGTCTGACGACTATAGGGTCGTCCCCACGACCACGGGCCAAAGTTGGCCAGCCGCCGACATGTCCGACGACTATAGGGTCGTCCCCACGACCCGGGACTAGACTGGCCCGCCACCGTCATGTCCGACGACTATAGGGTCATCCCCACGACCCCGGGACTAGGTTGGCCCGCCGCCGACTTGTCCGACGACTATAGGGTCGTCCCCACGACCCCGGGACTAGGTTGGCTCGCCACCGACATGTCTGACGACTATAGGGTCGTCCCCACGACCCCGGGACTAGATTGGCCCGCCACCGTCAAGTCCGACGACTATAGGGTCGTCCCCACGACCCCGGGCCAAAATTGGACACCCGCCGACTTGTCCGACGACTATAGGGTCGTCCCCACGACCACGGGACTAGGTTGGCTCGCCACCGACATGTCTGACGACTATAGGGTCGTCCCCACGACCCCGGGACTAGATTGGCCCGCCACCGTCAAGTCCGACGACTATAGGGTCGTCCCCACGACCCCGGGCCAAAGTTGGACACCCGCCGACTTGTCCGACGACTATAGGGTCGTCCCCACGACCACGGGCCAAAGTGGGCCAGCCGCCGGCTTGTCCGACGATTATAGGGTCGTCCCCACGACCCCGGGATTAGGTTGGCCCGCCGCCGACTTGTCCGACGACTATAGGGTCGTCCCCACGACCACGGGCCAAAGTTGGCCAGCCGCCGACATATCCGACGACTATAGGGTCGTCCCCACGACCCCGGGCCAAAGTTGGCCAGCCGCCGACATGTCCGACGACTATAGGGTCGTCCCCACGACCCGGGACTAGAGTGGCCCGCCACCGTCATGCCCGACGACTATATGGTCGTCCCCACGACCACGGGCCAATGTAGGCCAGCCGCTGACTTGTCCGACGACTATAGGGTCGCCCCACGACCGCGGGACTAGATTGGCTCGCCGCCGACTTGTCCGACGACTGTAGGGTCGTCCCCACGACCCCGGGACTAGATTGGCCCGCCACCGTCATTTCCGACGACTATAGGGTCGTCCCCACGACCACGGGCCAAAGTTGGCCAGCCGCCGACTTGTCCTCCGACTATAGGGTCGTCCCCATGACCCGGGACTAGACTGGCCCGCCACCGTCATGTCCGACGACTATACGGTCGTCCCCACGACTACGGGCCAAAGTTGGCCAGCCGCCGACATGTCCGACGACTATAGGGTCGTCCCCACGACCGGGGACTAGACTGGCCCGCCACCGACATGTCCGACGACTATAGGGTCGTCCCCACGACCCGGGACTAGACTGGCCCGCCACCGTCATGTCCGACGACTATAGGGTCGTCCCCACGACCCCCGGACTAGGTTGGCCGGCCGCCGACTTGTCCGACGACTATAGGGTCGTCCCCACGACCCCCGACTAGGTGGGCTCGCCGCCGCCTTGTCCGACGACTATAGGGTCGTTCCCACGACCCCGGGCCAAAGTTGGCAAGCTGTCGACCTATCCGACGACTATAGGGTCGTCCCCACGACCCCGGGACTAGGTAGGCCCGCCGCCGACTTGTCCGACGACTATAGGGTCGTCCCCACGACCCCGGGACTAGGTTGGCTCGCCACCGTCATTTCCGACGACTATAGGGTCGTCCCCACGACCACGGGCCAAAGTTGGCCAGCCGCCGACTTGCCCTCCGACTATAGGGTCGTCCCCATGACCCGGGACTAGACTGGCCCGCCACCGTCATGTCCGACGACTATAGGGTCGTCCCCACGACCCCCGGACTAGGTTGGCCGGCCGCCGACTTGTCCGACGACTATAGGGTCGTCCCCACGACCCCCGGACTAGGTGGGCTCGCCCCCGACTTGTCCGACGACTATAGGGTCGTTCCCACGACCCCCGGACTAGGTTGGTACGCCGCCGACTTGTCCGACGAGTATAGGGTCCTCCCCACGACCACGGGCCAAAGTTGGCCAGCCGCCGACATGTCCGACGACTATAGGGTCGTCCCCACGACCCGGGACTAGACTGGCCCGCCACCGACATGTCCGACGACTATAGGGTCGTCCCCACGACCCGGGACTAGGTTGGCCAGTCGCCGACTTGTCCGACGACTATAGGGTCGTCCCCACGACCCCCGACTAGGTGGGCTCGCCGCCGACTTGTCCGACGACTATAGAGTCGTCCCCACGACCCCGGGACTAGATTGGCCCGCCACCGTCATTTCCGACGACTATAGGGTCCTCCCCACGACCACGGGCCAAAGTTGGCCAGCCGCCGACATGTCCGACGACTATAGGGTCGTCCCCACGACCCCGGGAATAGATTGGCCCGCCACCGTCATTTCCGACGACTATAGGGTCGTCTCCACGACCACGGGCCAAAGTTGGCCAGCCGCCGACATATCCGACGACTATAGGGTCGTCCCCACGACCCCGGGCCAAAGCTGGCCAGCCGCCGACATGTCCGACGACTATAGGGTCGTCCCCACGACCCGGGACTAGAGTGGCCCGCCACCGTCATGTCCGACGACTATATGGTCGTCCCCACGACCACGGGCCAATGTTGGCCAGCCGCTGACTTGTCCGACGACTATAGGGTCGTCTCCACGACCGCGGGACTAGATTGGCTCGCCGCCGACTTGTCCGACGACTGTAAGGTCGTCCCCACGACCCCGGGACTAGATTGGCCTGCCACCGTCATTTCCGACGACTATAGGGTCGTCCCCACGACCACGGGCCAAAGTTGGCCAGCCGCCGACTTGTCCGACGACTATAGGGTCGTCCCCATGACCCGGGACTAGACTGGCCCGCCACCGTCATGTCCGACGACTATAGGGTCGTCCCCACGACCACGGGCCAAAGTTGGCCAGCCGCCGACATGTCCGACGACTATAGGGTCGTCCCCACGACCCGGGACTAGACTGGCTCGCCGCCGACTTGTCCGACGACTATAGGGTCGTCCATACGACCCCGGGACTAGATTGGCCCGCCACCGTCATTTCCGACGACTATAGGGTCCTCCCCACGACCACGGGCCAAAGTTGGCCAGCCGCCGACATGTCCGACGACTATAGGGTCGTCCCCACGACCCGGGACTAGACTGGCCCGCCACCGTCATGTCCGACGACTATAGGGTCGTCTCCACGACCCCCGGACTAGGTTGGCCGGCCGCCGACTTGTCCGACGACTATAGGGTCGTCCCCACGACCCCCGGACTAGGTGGGCTCGCCCCCGACTTGTCCGACGACTATAGGGTCGTTCCCACGACCCCGGGCCAAAGTTGGCAAGCTGCCGACCTATCCGACGACTATAGGGTTGTCCCCACGACCCCGGGACTAGATTGGCCCGCCACCGTTATGTCCGACGACTATAGGGTCGTCCCCACGACCCCGGGACTAGGTTGGCTCGCCACCGTCATGTCTGACGACTATAGGGTCGTCCCCACGACCACGGGCCAAAGTTGGCCAGCCGCCGACATGTCCGACGACTATAGGGTCGTCCCCACGACCCGGGACTAGACTGGCCCGCCACCGTCATGTCCGACGACTATAGGGTCATCCCCACGACCCCGGGACTAGGTTGGCCCGCCGCCGACTTGTCCGACGACTATAGGGTCGTCCCCACGACCCCGGGACTAGGTTGGCTCGCCACCGACATGTCTGACGACTATAGGGTCGTCCCCACGACCCCGGGACTAGATTGGCCCGCCACCGTCAAGTCCGACGACTATAGGGTCGTCCCCACGACCCCGGGCCAAAGTTGGACACCCGCCGACTTGTCCGACGACTATAGGGTCGTCCCCACGACCACGGGCCAAAGTGGGCCAGCCGCCGGCTTGTCCGACGATTATAGGGTCGTCCCCACGACCCCGGGATTAGGTTGGCCCGCCGCCGACTTGTCCGACGACTATAGGGTCGTCCCCACGACCACGGGCCAAAGTTGGCCAGCCGCCGACATATCCGACGACTATAGGGTCGTCCCCACGACCCCGGGCCAAAGTTGGCCAGCCGCCGACATGTCCGACGACTATAGGGTCGTCCCCACGACCCGGGACTAGAGTGGCCCGCCACCGTCATGCCCGACGACTATATGGTCGTCCCCACGACCACGGGCCAATGTAGGCCAGCCGCTGACTTGTCCGACGACTATAGGGTCGTCCCCACGACCGCGGGACTAGATTGGCTCGCCGCCGACTTGTCCGACGACTGTAGGGTCGTCCCCACGACCCCGGGACTAGATTGGCCCGCCACCGTCATTTCCGACGACTATAGGGTCGTCCCCACGACCACGGGCCAAAGTTGGCCAGCCGCCGACTTGTCCTCCGACTATAGGGTCGTCCCCATGACCCGGGACTAGACTGGCCCGCCACCGTCATGTCCGACGACTATACGGTCGTCCCCACGACTACGGGCCAAAGTTGGCCAGCCGCCGACATGTCCGACGACTATAGGGTCGTCCCCACGACCGGGGACTAGACTGGCCCGCCACCGACATGTCCGACGACTATAGGGTCGTCCCCACGACCCGGGACTAGACTGGCCCGCCACCGTCATGTCCGACGACTATAGGGTCGTCCCCACGACCCCCGGACTAGGTTGGCCGGCCGCCGACTTGTCCGACGACTATAGGGTCGTCCCCACGACCCCCGACTAGGTGGGCTCGCCGCCGCCTTGTCCGACGACTATAGGGTCGTTCCCACGACCCCGGGCCAAAGTTGGCAAGCTGCCGACCTATCCGACGACTATAGGGTCGTCCCCACGACCCCGGGACTAGGTAGGCCCGCCGCCGACTTGTCCGACGACTATAGGGTCGTCCCCACGACCCCGGGACTAGGTTGGCTCGCCACCGTCATTTCCGACGACTATAGGGTCGTCCCCACGACCACGGGCCAAAGTTGGCCAGCCGCCGACTTGCCCTCCGACTATAGGGTCGTCCCCATGACCCGGGACTAGACTGGCCCGCCACCGTCATGTCCGACGACTATAGGGTCGTCCCCACGACCCCCCGACTAGGTGGGCTCGCCGCCGCCTTGTCCGACGACTATAGGGTCGTTCCCACGACCCCGGGCCAAAGTTGGCAAGCTGCCGACCTATTCGACGACTATAGGGTCGTCCCCACGACCCCGGGACTAGGTAGGCCCGCCGCCGACTTGTCCGACGACTATAGGGTTGTCCCCACGACCCCGGGACTAGATTGGCCCGCCACCGTTATGTCCGACGACTATAGGGTCGTCCCCACGACCCCGGGACTAGGTTGGCTCGCCACCGTCATGTCTGACGACTATAGGGTCGTCCCCACGACCACGGGCCAAAGTTGGACAGCCGCCGACTTGTCCGACGACTATAGGGTCGTCCCCATGACCCGGGACTAGATTGGCCCGCCACCGTCATTTCCGACCACTATAGGGTCGTCCCCACGACCACGGGCCAAAGTTGGCCAGCTGCCGACATATCCGACGACTGTAGGGTCGTCCCCACGACCCCGGGCCAAAGTTGTCCAGCCGCTGATATGTCCGACGACTATAGGGTCGTCCCCACGACCCCGGGAATAGATTGGCCCGCCACCGTCATTTCCGACGACTATAGGGTCGTCCCCACGACCACGGGCCAAAGTTGGCCAGCCGCCGACATATCCGACGACTATAGGGTCGTCCCCACGACCCCGGGCCAAAGCTGGCCAGCCGCCGACATGTCCGACGACTATAGGGTCGTCCCCACGACCCCGGGTCCAGGTTGGCCAGCCGCCGACATGTCCGACGACTATAGAGTCGTCCCCAAGACACCGGGCCAAAGTAGGACAGCCGCCGACATCTCCGACGACTATAGGGTCGTCCCCACGATCCCGGGACTAGATTGGCTAGCCACCGTCACGTCCGACGACTATCGGATCGTCCCCACGACAACGGGCCAAAGTTGGCCAGCCACCGACATGTCCGACGACTGTTGGGTCGTCCCCACGACCACGGGCCAATGTTGGCCAGCCGCCGACATGTCCGACGACTATAGGGTCGTCCCCACGACCCCGGGCCAATAATGGCCAATCGCCGACATGTCCGACGACTATAGGGTCGTCCCTATGACCCCGGGACCAGATTGGCCCGCCACCGTCATGTCCGATGACTATCGGATCGTCCCCACGACCACGGGCCAAAGTTGGCCAGCCGCCGAAATGTCCGACGACTATGGGGTCGTCCCCACGTCCACGGGCCAAAGTTGTCCAGCCGCCGACATGTCCGACGACTATAGGGTCGTCCCCACGACACCGGGCCAAAGTTGGCCAATCGCCAACATGTCCGACGACTATAGGGTCGTCCCCACGACCCCGGTACAAGGTTGGCCCGCCGCCGACTTGCCCGGCGACTATAGGGCCGTCCCCACGACCCCGGGACTAGATTGCCCCGCCACCGTCATGCCCGACGACAATAGGGTCGTCCCCACGACCCTGGGTCTAGATTGGCCAGCCGCCGAAATGTCCGACGACTAAACAGTCGTCCCCACGACCACGGGCCAAAGTTGGCCAGCCGCCGACATGTCCGACGGCTATAGGGTCGTCACCACGACCCCGGAACTAGATTGGCCCGCCACCGTCATGTCCGACGACTATCGGATCGACCCCACGACCACGGGCCAAAGTTGGCCAATCGCCGACATGTCCGACGACTATAGGGTCGTCCCTATGACCCCGGGACTAGATTGGCTCGCCACCGTCATGTCCGACGACAATAGGGTCGTCCCCACGACCCCCGGACTAGGTTGGTACGCCGCCGACTTGTCCGACGAGTATAGGGTCCTCCCCACGACCACGGGCCAAAGTTGGCCAGCCGCCGACATGTCCGACGACTATAGGGTCGTCCCCACGACCCGGGACTAGACTGGCCCGCCACCGACATGTCCGACGACTATAGGGTCGTCCCCACGACCCGGGACTAGACTGGCCCGCCACCGTCATGTCCGACGACTATAGGGTCGTCCCCACGACCCCCGGACTAGGTGGGCTCGCCGCCGACTTGTCCGACGACTATAGGGTCGTCCCCACGACCCCGGGACTAGATTGGCCCGCCACCGTCATTTCCGACGACTATAGGGTCCTCCCCACGACCACGGGCCAAAGTTGGCCAGCCGCCGACATGTCCGACGACTATAGGGTCGTCCCCACGACCCGGGACTAGACTGGCCCGCCACCGTCATGTCCGACGACTATAGGGTCGTCCCCACGACCCCCGGACTAGGTTGGCCGGCCGCCGACTTGTCCGACGACTATAGGGTCGTCCCCACGACCCCCGGACTAGGTGGGCTCGCCCCCGACTTGTCCGACGACTATAGGGTCGTTCCCACGACCCCCGGACTAGGTTGGTACGCCGCCGACTTGTCCGACGAGTATAGGGTCCTCCCCACGACCACGGGCCAAAGTTGGCCAGCCGCCGACATGTCCGACGACTATAGGGTCGTCCCCACGACCCGGGACTAGACTGGCCCGCCACCGACATGTCCGACGACTATAGGGTCGTCCCCACGACCCGGGACTAGGTTGGCCAGTCGCCGACTTGTCCGACGACTATAGGGTCGTCTCCACGACCCGGGACTAGAGTGGCCCGCCACCGTCATGTCCGACGACTATATGGTCGTCCCCACGACCACGGGCCAATGTTGGCCAGCCGCTGACTTGTCCGACGACTATAGGGTCGTCTCCACGACCGCGGGACTAGATTGGCTCGCCGCCGACTTGTCCGACGACTGTAAGGTCGTCCCCACGACCCCGGGACTAGATTGGCCTGCCACCGTCATTTCCGACGACTATAGGGTCGTCCCCACGACCACGGGCCAAAGTTGGCCAGCCGCCGACATATCCGACGACTATAGGGTCGTCCCCACGACCCCGGGCCAAAGCTGGCCAGCCGCCGACATGTCCGACGACTATAGGGTCGTCCCCACGACCCGGGACTAGAGTGGCCCGCCACCGTCATGTCCGACGACAATAGGGTCGTCCCCACGACCCCCGGACTAGGTTGGTACGCCGCCGACTTGTCCGACGAGTATAGGGTCCTCCCCACGACCACGGGCCAAAGTTGGCCAGCCGCCGACATGTCCGACGACTATAGGGTCGTCCCCACGACCCGGGACTAGAGTGGCTCGCCACCGTCATGTCCGACGACAATAGGGTCGTCCCCACGACCCCCGGACTAGGTTGGTACGCCGCCGACTTGTCCGACGAGTATAGGGTCCTCCCCACGACCACGGGCCAAAGTTGGCCAGCCGCCGACATATCCGACGACTATAGGGTCGTCCCCACGACCCCGGGCCAAAGCTGGCCAGCCGCCGACATGTCCGACGACTATAGGGTCGTCCCCACGACCCGGGACTAGAGTGGCCCGCCACCGTCATGTCCGACGACTATATGGTCGTCCCCACGACCACGGGCCAATGTTGGCCAGCCGCTGACTTGTCCGACGACTATAGGGTCGTCTCCACGACCGCGGGACTAGATTGGCTCGCCGCCGACTTGTCCGACGACTGTAAGGTCGTCCCCACGACCCCGGGACTAGATTGGCCTGCCACCGTCATTTCCGACGACTATAGGGTCGTCCCCACGACCACGGGCCAAAGTTGGCCAGCCGCCGACTTGTCCGACGACTATAGGGTCGTCCCCATGACCCGGGACTAGACTGGCCCGCCACCGTCATGTCCAACGACTATATGGTCGTCCCCACGACCACGGGCCAATGTTGGCTAGCCGCTGACTTGTCCGACGACTATAGGGTCGTCCCCACGACCGCGGGACTAGATTGGCTCGCCGCCGACTTGTCCGACGACTGTAGGGTCGTCCCCACGACCCCGGGAATAGATTGGCCCGCCACCGTCATTTCCGACGACTATAGGGTCGTCTCCACGACCACGGGCCAAAGTTGGCCAGCCGCCGGCTTGTCCGACGATTATAGGGTCGTCCCCACGACCCCGGGCCAATGTTGGCTAGCCGCTGACTTGTCCGACGACTATAGGGTCGTCCCCACGGCCGCGGGACTAGATTCGCTCGCCGCCGACTTGTCCGACGACTGTAGGGTCGTCCCCACGACCCCGGGAATAGATTGGCCCGCCACCGTCATTTCCGACGACTATAGGGTCGTCCCCACGACCCCGGGCCAAAGTTGGCCAGCCGCCGACATGTCCGACGACTATAGGGTCGTCCCCACGACCCGGAACTAGAGTGGCCCACCACCGTCATGTCCGACGACTATATGGTCGTCCCCACGACCACGGGCCAATGTTGGCTAGCCGCTGACTTGTCCGACGACTATAGGGTCCTCCCCACGATCACGGGCCAAAGTTGGCCAGCCGCCGACATGTCCGACGACTATAGGGTCCTCCCCACGACCCTGGACTAGACTGGCCCGCCACCGACATGTCCGACGACTATAGGGTCGTCCCCACGACCCGGGACTAGACTGGCCCGCCACCGTCATGTCCGACGACTATAGGGTCGTCCCCACGACCCCCGGACTAGGTTGGCCGGCCGCCGACTTGTCCGACGACTATAGGGTCGTCCCCACGACCCGGGACTAGAGTGGCCCGCCACCGTCATGTCCGACGACTATATGGTCGTCCCCACGACCACGGGCCAATGTAGGCCAGCCGCTGACTTGTCCGACGACTATAGGGTCGTCCCCACGACCGCGGGACTAGATTGGCTCGCCGCCGACTTGTCCGACGACTATAGGGTCCTCCCCACGACCCGGGACTAGACTGGCCCGCCACCGACATGTCCGACGACTATAGGGTCGTCCCCACCACCCGGGACTAGACTGGCCCGCCACCGTCATGTCCGACGACTATAGGGTCGTCCCCACGACCCCCGGACTAGGTTGGTACGCCGCCGACTTGTCCGACGAGTATAGGGTCCTCCCCACGACCACGGGCCAAAGTTGGCCAGCCACCGTCAAGTCCGACGACTATAGGGTCGTCCCCACGACCCCGGGCCAAAGTTGGACAGCCGCCGACTTGTCCGACGACTATAGGGTCGTCCCCACGACCCCCGGACTAGGTTGGCCGGCCGCCGACTTGTCCGACGACTATAGGGTCGTCCCCACGACCCGGGACTAGAGTGGCCCGCCACCGTCATGTCCGACGACTATATGGTCGTCCCCACGACCACGGGCCAATGTAGGCCAGCCGCTGACTTGTCCGACGACTATAGGGTCGTCCCCACGACCGCGGGACTAGATTGGCTCGCCGCCGACTTGTCCGACGACTATAGGGTCCTTCCCACGACCCGGGACTAGACTGGCCCGCCACCGACATGTCCGACGACTATAGGGTCGTCCCCACGACCCCGGGCCAAAGTTGGACAGCCGCCGACTTGTCCGACGACTATAGGGTCGTCCCAACGACCCGGGACTAGACTGGCCCGCCACCGACATGTCCGACGACTATAGAGTGGTCCCCACGACCACGGGTCAATGTTGGCTCGCCGCCGACATGTCCGATGACTATAGGGTCGTCCCCACGACCCCTGGGCCAAAGTTGGCCAGCCGCCGGCTTGTCCGACGACTATAGGGTCGTCCCCACGACCCGGGACTAGAATGGCCCGCCACCGTCATGTCCGACGACTATATGGTCGTCCCCACGACCACGGGCCAATTTTGGCTAGCCGCTGACTTGTCCGACGACTATAGGGTCGTCCCCACGACCGCGGGACTAGATTGGCTCGCCGCCGACTTGTCCGACGACTGTAGGGTCGTCCCCACGACCCCGGGAATAGATTGGCCCGCCACCGTCATTTCCGACGACTATAGGGTCGTCCCCACGACCCCGGGCCAAAGTTGGCCAGCCGCCGACATGTCCGACGACTATAGGGTCGTCCCCACGACCCGGAACTAGAGTGGCCCGCCACCGTCATGTCCGACGACTATATGGTCGTCCCCACGACCACGGGCCAATGTTGGCTAGCCGCTGACTTGTCCGACGACTATAGGGTCGTCCCCACGACCGCGGGACTAGATTGGCTCGCCGCCGACTTGTCCGACGACTGTAGGGTCGTCCCCACGACCCCGGGAATAGATTGGCCCGCCACCGTCATTTCCGACGACTATAGGGTCGTCTCCACGACCACGGGCCAAAGTTGGCCAGCCGCCGGCTTGTCCGACGATTATAGGGTCGTCCCCACGACCCCGGGCCAATGTTGGCTAGCCGCTGACTTGTCCGACGACTATAGGGTCGTCCCCACGACCGCGGGACTAGATTGGCTCGCCGCCGACTTGTCCGACGACTGTAGGGTCGTCCCCACGACCCCGGGAATAGATTGGCCCGCCACCGTCATTTCCGACGACTATAGGGTCGTCCCCACGACCCCGGGCCAAAGTTGGCCAGCCGCCGACATGTCCGACGACTATAGGGTCGTCCCCACGACCCGGAACTAGAGTGGCCCACCACCGTCATGTCCGACGACTATATGGTCGTCCCCACGACCACGGGCCAATGTTGGCTAGCCGCTGACTTGTCCGACGACTATAGGGTCCTCCCCACGATCACGGGCCAAAGTTGGCCAGCCGCCGACATGTCCGACGACTATAGGGTCCTCCCCACGACCCTGGACTAGACTGGCCCGCCACCGACATGTCCGACGACTATAGGGTCGTCCCCACGACCCGGGACTAGACTGGCCCGCCACCGTCATGTCCGACGACTATAGGGTCGTCCCCACGACCCCCGGACTAGGTTGGCCGGCCGCCGACTTGTCCGACGACTATAGGGTCGTCCCCACGACCCGGGACTAGAGTGGCCCGCCACCGTCATGTCCGACGACTATATGGTCGTCCCCACGACCACGGGCCAATGTAGGCCAGCCGCTGACTTGTCCGACGACTATAGGGTCGTCCCCACGACCGCGGGACTAGATTGGCTCGCCGCCGACTTGTCCGACGACTATAGGGTCCTCCCCACGACCCGGGACTAGACTGGCCCGCCACCGACATGTCCGACGACTATAGGGTCGTCCCCACCACCCGGGACTAGACTGGCCCGCCACCGTCATGTCCGACGACTATAGGGTCGTCCCCACGACCCCCGGACTAGGTTGGTACGCCGCCGACTTGTCCGACGAGTATAGGGTCCTCCCCACGACCACGGGCCAAAGTTGGCCAGCCACCGTCAAGTCCGACGACTATAGGGTCGTCCCCACGACCCCGGGCCAAAGTTGGACAGCCGCCGACTTGTCCGACGACTATAGGGTCGTCCCCACGACCACGGGCCAAAGTTGGCCAGCCGCCGGCTTGTCCGACGATTATAGGGTCGTCCCCACGACCCCGGGACTAGGTTGGCCCGCCGCCGACTTGTCCGACGACTATAGGGTCGTCCCCACGACCACGGGCCAAAGTTGGCCAGCCGCCGACATATCCGACGACTATAGGGTCGTCCCCACGACCCCGGGCCAAAGTTGGCCAGCCGCCGACATGTCCGACGACTATAGGGTCGTCCCCACGACCCGGGACTAGAGTGGCCCGCCACCGTCATGTCCGACGACTATATGGTCGTCCCCACGACCACGGGACTAGATTGGCCCGCCACCGTCATTTCCGACGACTATAGGGTCGTCCTCACGACCCCCGGACTAGGTTGGTACGCCGCCGACTTGTCCGACGAGTATAGGGTCCTCCCCACGACCACGGGCCAAAGTTGGCCAGCCGCCGACATGTCCGACGACTATAGGGTCGTCCCAACGACCCGGGACTAGACTGGCCCGCCACCGACATGTCCGACGACTATAGAGTGGTCCCCACGACCACGGGTCAATGTTGGCTCGCCGCCGACATGTCCGATGACTATAGGGTCGTCCCCACGACCCCTGGGCCAAAGTTGGCCAGCCGCCGGCTTGTCCGACGACTATAGGGTCGTCCCCACGACCCGGGACTAGAATGGCCCGCCACCGTCATGTCCGACGACTATATGGTCGTCCCCACGACCACGGGCCAATGTTGGCTACCCGCTGACTTGTCCGACGACTATAGGGTCGTCCCCACGACCGCGGGACTAGATTGGCTCGCCGCCGACTTGTCCGACGACTGTAGGGTCGTCCCCACGACCCCGGGAATAGATTGGCCCGCCACCGTCATTTCCGACGACTATAGGGTCGTCCCCACGACCCCGGGCCAAAGTTGGCCAGCCGCCGACATGTCCGACGACTATAGGGTCGTCCCCACGACCCGGAACTAGAGTGGCCCGCCACCGTCATGTCCGACGACTATATGGTCGTCCCCACGACCACGGGCCAATGTTGGCTAGCCGCTGACTTGTCCGACGACTATAGGGTCGTCCCCACGACCGCGGGACTAGATTGGCTCGCCGCCGACTTGTCCGACGACTGTAGGGTCGTCCCCACGACCCCGGGAATAGATTGGCCCGCCACCGTCATTTCCGACGACTATAGGGTCGTCTCCACGACCACGGGCCAAAGTTGGCCAGCCGCCGGCTTGTCCGACGATTATAGGGTCGTCCCCACGACCCCGGGCCAATGTTGGCTAGCCGCTGACTTGTCCGACGACTATAGGGTCGTCCCCACGACCGCGGGACTAGATTGGCTCGCCGCCGACTTGTCCGACGACTGTAGGGTCGTCCCCACGACCCCGGGAATAGATTGGCCCGCCACCGTCATTTCCGACGACTATAGGGTCGTCCCCACGACCCCGGGCCAAAGTTGGCCAGCCGCCGACATGTCCGACGACTATAGGGTCGTCCCCACGACCCGGAACTAGAGTGGCCCACCACCGTCATGTCCGACGACTATATGGTCGTCCCCACGACCACGGGCCAATTTTGGCTAGCCGCTGACTTGTCCGACGACTATAGGGTCCTCCCCACGATCACGGGCCAAAGTTGGCCAGCCGCCGACATGTCCGACGACTATAGGGTCCTCCCCACGACCCTGGACTAGACTGGCCCGCCACCGACATGTCCGACGACTATAGGGTCGTCCCCACGACCCGGGACTAGACTGGCCCGCCACCGTCATGTCCGACGACTATAGGGTCGTCCCCACGACCCCCGGACTAGGTTGGCCGGCCGCCGACTTGTCCGACGACTATAGGGTCGTCCCCACGACCCGGGACTAGAGTGGCCCGCCACCGTCATGTCCGACGACTATATGGTCGTCCCCACGACCACGGGCCAATGTAGGCCAGCCGCTGACTTGTCCGACGACTATAGGGTCGTCCCCACGACCGCGGGACTAGATTGGCTCGCCGCCGACTTGTCCGACGACTATAGGGTCCTCCCCACGACCCGGGACTAGACTGGCCCGCCACCGACATGTCCGACGACTATAGGGTCGTCCCCACCACCCGGGACTAGACTGGCCCGCCACCGTCATGTCCGACGACTATAGGGTCGTCCCCACGACCCCCGGACTAGGTTGGTACGCCGCCGACTTGTCCGACGAGTATAGGGTCCTCCCCACGACCACGGGCCAAAGTTGGCCAGCCACCGTCAAGTCCGACGACTATAGGGTCGTCCCCACGACCCCGGGCCAAAGTTGGACAGCCGCCGACTTGTCCGACGACTATAGGGTCGTCCCCACGACCACGGGCCAAAGTTGGCCAGCCGCCGGCTTGTCCGACGATTATAGGGTCGTCCCCACGACCCCGGGACTAGGTTGGCCCGCCGCCGACTTGTCCGACGACTATAGGGTCGTCCCCACGACCACGGGCCAAAGTTGGCCAGCCGCCGACATATCCGACGACTATAGGGTCGTCCCCACGACCCCGGGCCAAAGTTGGCCAGCCGCCGACATGTCCGACGACTATAGGGTCGTCCCCACGACCCGGGACTAGAGTGGCCCGCCACCGTCATGTCCGACGACTATATGGTCGTCCCCACGACCACGGGACTAGATTGGCCCGCCACCGTCATTTCCGACGACTATAGGGTCGTCCTCACGACCCCCGGACTAGGTTGGTACGCCGCCGACTTGTCCGACGAGTATAGGGTCCTCCCCACGACCACGGGCCAAAGTTGGCCAGCCGCCGACATGTCCGACGACTATAGGGTCGTCCCCACGACCCGGGACTAGACTGGCCCGCCACCGACATGTCCGACGACTATAGAGTGGTCCCCACGACCACGGGTCAATGTTGGCTCGCCGCCGACATGTCCGATGACTATAGGGTCGTCCCCACGACCCCTGGGCCAAAGTTGGCCAGCCGCCGGCTTGTCCGACGACTATAGGGTCGTCCCCACGACCCGGGACTAGAATGGCCCGCCACCGTCATGTCCGACGACTATATGGTCGTCCCCACGACCACGGGCCAATGTTGGCTAGCCGCTGACTTGTCCGACGACTATAGGGTCGTCCCCACGACCGCGGGACTAGATTGGCTCGCCGCCGACTTGTCCGACGACTGTAGGGTCGTCCCCACGACCCCGGGAATAGATTGGCCCGCCACCGTCATTTCCGACGACTATAGGGTCGTCCCCACGACCCCGGGCCAAAGTTGGCCAGCCGCCGACATGTCCGACGACTATAGGGTCGTCCCCACGACCCGGAACTAGAGTGGCCCGCCACCGTCATGTCCGACGACTATATGGTCGTCCCCACGACCACGGGCCAATGTTGGCTAGCCGCTGACTTGTCCGACGACTATAGGGTCGTCCCCACGACCGCGGGACTAGATTGGCTCGCCGCCGACTTGTCCGACGACTGTAGGGTCGTCCCCACGACCCCGGGAATAGATTGGCCCGCCACCGTCATTTCCGACGACTATAGGGTCGTCTCCACGACCACGGGCCAAAGTTGGCCAGCCGCCGGCTTGTCCGACGATTATAGGGTCGTCCCCACGACCCCGGGCCAATGTTGGCTAGCCGCTGACTTGTCCGACGACTATAGGGTCGTCCCCACGACCGCGGGACTAGATTGGCTCGCCGCCGACTTGTCCGACGACTGTAGGGTCGTCCCCACGACCCCGGGAATAGATTGGCCCGCCACCGTCATTTCCGACGACTATAGGGTCGTCCCCACGACCCCGGGCCAAAGTTGGCCAGCCGCCGACATGTCCGACGACTATAGGGTCGTCCCCACGACCCGGAACTAGAGTGGCCCACCACCGTCATGTCCGACGACTATATGGTCGTCCCCACGACCACGGGCCAATGTTGGCTAGCCGCTGACTTGTCCGACGACTATAGGGTCCTCCCCACGATCACGGGCCAAAGTTGGCCAGCCGCCGACATGTCCGACGACTATAGGGTCCTCCCCACGACCCTGGACTAGACTGGCCCGCCACCGACATGTCCGACGACTATAGGGTCGTCCCCACGACCCGGGACTAGACTGGCCCGCCACCGTCATGTCCGACGACTATAGGGTCGTCCCCACGACCCCCGGACTAGGTTGGCCGGCCGCCGACTTGTCCGACGACTATAGGGTCGTCCCCACGACCCGGGACTAGAGTGGCCCGCCACCGTCATGTCCGACGACTATATGGTCGTCCCCACGACCACGGGCCAATGTAGGCCAGCCGCTGACTTGTCCGACGACTATAGGGTCGTCCCCACGACCGCGGGACTAGATTGGCTCGCCGCCGACTTGTCCGACGACTATAGGGTCCTCCCCACGACCCGGGACTAGACTGGCCCGCCACCGACATGTCCGACGACTATAGGGTCGTCCCCACCACCCGGGACTAGACTGGCCCGCCACCGTCATGTCCGACGACTATAGGGTCGTCCCCACGACCCCCGGACTAGGTTGGTACGCCGCCGACTTGTCCGACGAGTATAGGGTCCTCCCCACGACCACGGGCCAAAGTTGGCCAGCCACCGTCAAGTCCGACGACTATAGGGTCGTCCCCACGACCCCGGGCCAAAGTTGGACAGCCGCCGACTTGTCCGACGACTATAGGGTCGTCCCCACGACCACGGGCCAAACTTGGCCAGCCGCCGGCTTGTCCCACGATTATAGGGTCGTCCCCACGACCCCGGGACTAGGTTGGCCCGCCGCCGACTTGTCCGACGACTATAGGGTCGTCCCCACGACCACGGGCCAAAGTTGGCAAGCCGCCGACATGTCCGACGACTATAGGGTCGTTCCTACGACCTCGGGACTAGATTGGCCCGCCACCGTCATGTCCAACGACTATAGGGTCGTCCCCACAACCCCGGGACTAGGTTGACAAGCCGCCGAAATGTCCGACGACTATAGGGTCGTCCCCACGACCCCGGGACTAGATTCGCCCGCCACCGTCATGTCCGGCGACTATAGGGTCGTCCTCACGACCCCGGGACAAGGTTGGCCCGCCGCCGACTTGTCCGACGACTATAGGGTCGTACCCACGACCCTGGGACTAGGCTGACAAGCCGCCAACATGTCCGACGACTATAGAGTCGTCCCCACGACCCCGGGCCAATGTTGGCCGATCGCCAACATATCCGACGACTATAGGGTCGTCCGTACGACCCCGGGAATAGATTGGCCCGCCACCGTCATGTCCGACGACAATAGGGTTGTCCCGACGACCCCGGGTCTAGGTTGGCCAGCCGCGGACATGTCCGACGACTACAGAGTCGTCCCCACGACACCGGGCCAAAGTTGGCCAGCCGCTGACATGTCCAACGACTATAGGGTCGTCCCCACGACCACGGGCCAAAGTTGGCCAGCCGCCGACATGTCCGACGACTATTGGATCGTCCCCACGACCACGGGCCAAAGTTGGCCAGCCGCCGACATGTCCGACGACTATAGGGTCGTCCCCACGACCCCGGGACTAGATTGGTCCGCCACCGTCATGTCCGACGACTATAGGGTCGTCCCCACGACACCGGGCCAAAGTTGGCAAGCCGCCGAAATGTCCGACGACTGTAGGGTCGTCCCCACGACCCCGGGACTAGATTGGCCCGCCACCGTGAAGTCCGACGACTATAGGGTCGTCCCCACGACCTCGGGACTAGGTTGGCCAGCCGCCGACATGTCCGACGACTATAGGGTCGTCCCCACGACCCCGGGCCAATGTTGGCCAATCGCCGACATGTCCGACGACTATAGGGTCGTCCCCACGACCCCGGGACTAGATTGGCCCGCCAGCGACAAGTCCGACGACTATAGGGTCGTCCCCACGACGTCGGGACTAGGTTGGCCAGCCGCAGACATGTCCGACGACGATAGGGTCGTCCCCACGACCCCGGGCCAATGTTGGCCAATCGCCGACATGTCCGACGACTATAGGGTCGTCCCCATGACCCCGGGACTAGGTTGGCTCGCCACCGTCATGTCTGACGACTATAGGGTCGTCCCCACGACCACGGGCCAAAGTTGGCCAGCCGCCGACATGTCCGACGACTATAGGGTCGTCCGCACGACCCGGGACTAGACTGGCCCGCCACCGTCATGTCCGACGACTATAGGGTCGTCCCCACGACCCCGGGACTAGGTTGCCCCGCCGCCGACTTGTCCGACAACTATAGGGTCGTCCCCACGGCCCCGGGACTAGGTTGGATCGCCACCGTCTTGTCTGACGACTATAGGGTCGTCCCCACGACCACGGGCTAAAGTTGGCCAGCCGCCGACTTGTCCGACGACTATAGGGTCGTCCCCAAGACCCCGGACTAGACTGGCCCGCCACCGTCATGTTCGACGACTATAGGGTCGTCACCACGACCCCCGGACTAGGTTGGCCGGCCGCCGACTTGTCCGACGACTATAGGGTCGTCCCCACGACCCCGGGCCAAAGTTGGCCAGCCGCTGATATGTCCGACGACTATAGGGTCGTCCCCACGACCCGGGACTAGACTGGCCCGCCACCGACATGTCCGACGACTATAGAGTCGTCCCCACGACCCCGGGTCAATGTTGGCTCGCCGCCGACATGTCCGACGACTATAGGGTCGTCCCCACGACCCCTGGGCCAAAGTTGGACAGCCACCGACCTTTCCGACGACTATAGGGTCGTCCCCACGACCACGGGCCAAAGTTGGCCAGCCGCCGACATATCCGACGACTATAGGGTCGTCCCCACGACCACGGGCCAATGTTGGCCAGCCGCTGACTTGTCCGACGACTTAGGGTCGTCCCCACGGCCCGGGACTAGACTGGCCCGCCACCGACATGTCCGACGACTATAGAGTCGTCACCACGACCCCGGGTCAATTTTGGCTCGCCGCCGACATATCCGACGACTATAGGGTCGTCCCTACGACCCCGGGACTAGATTGGCCCGCCACCGTCATGTCCAACGACTATAGGGTCGTCCCCACGACCCCGGGCCAAAGTTGGCAAGCCGCCGAAATGTCCGACGACTATAGGGTCGTCCCCACGACCGCGGGCCAAAGATGTCCAGCCGCCGTCTTGTCCGACGACTATAGGGTCGTACCCACGACCCCGGGACTAGATTGGCCCGCCACCGTCATGTCCAACGACTATAGGGTCGTCCCCACGACCCCGGGACTAGGTTGACAAGCCGCCGAAATGTCCGACGACTATAGGGTCGTCCCCACGACCGCGAGCCAAGGATGTCCAGCCGCCGTCTTGTCCGACGACTATAGGGTCGTCCCCACGACCCCGGGACTAGATTGGCCCGCCACCGTCATGTCCGACGACTATAGGGACGTCCCCACGACCGCGGGCCAAAGATGTCCAGCCGCCGTCTTGTCCGACGACTATAGCGTCAACCCACGACCCCGGGACTAGATTGGCCCGCCACCGTCATGTCCAACGACTATAGGGTCGTACCCACGACCCCGGGACTAGGCTGACAAGCCGCCAACATGTCCGACGACTATAGAGTCGTCCCCACGACCACGAGCCAAAGTTGGCCAGCCGCCGACATGTCCGACGACTATTGGATCGCCCCCACGACCACGGGCCAAAGTTGGCCAGCCGCCGACATGTCCGACGACTATCGGATCGTCCCCACGACCACGGGCCAAAGTTGGCCAGCCGCCGACATGTCAGACGACTATTGGATCGTCCCCACGGCCACGGGCCAAAGTTGGCCCGCCGCCGACTTGTCCGACGACTATAGGGTCGTCCCCACGACCACGGGACTAGATTGGCCTGCCACCGTCATGTCCGACGACTATAGGGACGTCCCCACGACCGCGGGCCAAAGATGTCCAGCCGCCGTCTTGTCCGACGACTATAGCGTCAACCCACGACCCCGGGACTAGATTGGCCCGCCACCGTCATGTCCAACGACTATAGGGTCGTACCCACGACCCCGGGACTAGGCTGACAAGCCGCCAACATGTCCGACGACTATAGAGTCGTCCCCACGACCACGAGCCAAAGTTGGCCAGCCGCCGACATGTCCGACGACTATTGGATCGTCCCCACGACCACGGGCCAAAGTTGGCCAGCCGCCGACATGTCCGACGACTATCGGATCGTCCCCACGACCACGGGCCAAAGTTGGCCAGCCGCCGACATGTCAGACGACTATTGGATCGTCCCCACGGCCACGGGCCAAAGTTGGCCCGCCGCCGACTTGTCCGACGACTATAGGGTCGTCCCCACGACCACGGGACTAGATTGGCCTGCCACCGTCATGTCCGACGACTATAGGGACGTCCCCACGACCGCGGGCCAAAGATGTCCAGCCGCCGTCTTGTCCGACGACTATAGCGTCAACCCACGACCCCGGGACTAGATTGGCCCGCCACCGTCATGTCCAACGACTATAGGGTCGTACCCACGACCCCGGGACTAGGCTGACAAGCCGCCGACATGTCAGACGACTATCGGATCGTCCCCACGACCACGGGCCAAAGTTGGCAAGCCGCCGACATGTCCGACGACTATTGGATCGTCCCCACGACCACGGGCCAAAGTTGGCCAGCCGCCGACATGTCCGACGAATATCGGATCGTCCCCACGACCACGGGCCAAAGTTGGCCAGCCGCCGACATGTCAGACGACTATTGGATCGTCCCCACGGCCACGGGCCAAAGTTGGCCCGCCGCCGCCTTGTCCGACGACTATAGGGTCGTCCCCACGACCACGGGACTAGATTGGCCCGCCACCGCCATGTCCGACGACAATAGGGTCGTCCCCACGACCCCGGGACTAGGTTGGCCAGCCGCCGACATGTCCGACGACTATCGGATCGTCCCCACGACCACGGGCCAAAGTTGGCCAGCCGCCCACATGTCCGACGACTATTGGATCGCCCCCACGACCACGGGCCAAAGTTGGCCAGCCGCCGACATGTCCGACGACTATCGGATCGTCCCCACGACCACGGGCCAAAGTTGGCCAGCCGCCGACATGTCCGACGACTATTGAATCGTCCCCACGACCACGGGCCAAAGTTGGCCAGCCGCCGACATGTCCGACGACTATAGGGTCGTCCCCACGACCCCGGGCCAAAGTTGGCAAGCCGCCGATATGTCCGACGACTGTAGGGTCGTCCCACGACCGCGGGACTAGATTGGCCCGCCACCGTCAAGTCCGACGACTATAGGGTCGTCCCCACGACCTCGGGACTAGGTTGGCCAACCACCGACATGTCCGACGACTATAGGGTCGTCCCCACGACCCCGGGCCAATGTTGGCCAATCGCCGACATGTCCGACGACTATAGGGTCGTCCCCACGACCCCGGGCCAAAGTTGGCAAGCCGCCGAAATGTCCGACGACTGTTGGGTCGTCCCCACGACCCAGGGACTAGATTGGCCCGCCACCGTCAAATCCGACGGCTATAGGGTCGTCCCCACGACCCCGGGACTAGATTGGCCCGCCACCGTCATGTCCGACGATTATAGGGTCGTCCCCACGACCCCGGGACAAGGCTGACAAGCCGCCAACATGTCCGACGACTATAGGGTCGTCCCCACGACCCCGGGCCAAAGATGTCCAGCCGCCGTCTTGTCCGACGACTATAGGGTCGTCCCTACGACCCCGGGACTAGATTGGCCCGCCACCGTCATGTCCAACGATTATAGGGTCGTCCCCACAACCACGGGCCAAGGTTGGCCAGCCGCCGACATGTCCGACGACTATAGGGTCGTCCCCACGACCCCGGGCCAAATTTGGCCAGCCGCCGACATGTCCGACGACTATAGGGTCGTCCCCACGACCCCGAGACTAGATTGGCCCGCCACCGTCATGTCCAACGATTATAGGGTCGTCCCCACGACCCCGGGACTAGATTGGCCCGCCACCGTCATGTCCGACGATTATGGGGTCGTCCCCACGACCCCGGGACAAGCTTGGCCCGCCGCCGACTTGTCCGACGACTATAGGGTCGTCCCCACGACCTCGGGTCTAGATTGGCCCGCTACCGTCATGTCCGAAGACTATAGGGTCGTCCCCACGACACCGGTCCAAAGTTGGCCAGCCGCCGACATGTCCGACTACTATAGGGTCGTCCCCACGACCTCGGGTCTAGATTGGCCCGCTACCGTCATGTCCGAAGACTATAGGGTCGTCCCCACGACACCGGTCCAAAGTTGGCCAGCCGCCGACATGTCCGACGACTATAGGGTCGTCCCCACGACCCCGGGACTAGATTGGCCCGCCACCGTCATGTCCAACGATTATAGGGTCGTCCCCACGACCCCGGGTCTAGGTTGGCCAGCCGCCGACATGTCCGACGACTATAGAGTCGTCCCCACGACACCGGGCCAAAGTTGGCCAGCCGCCGACATGTCCGACGACTATAGGGTCGTCCCCACGGCCCCGGGCCAATAATGGCCAATCGCCGACATGTCCGACGACTATAGGGTCGTACCTACGACCCCGGGTCTAGGTTGGCCAGCCGCCGACATGTTCGACGACTATAGAGGCGTCCCCACTACACCGGGCCAAAGTTGGTCAGCCGCTGACATGCCCAACGACTATAGGGTCGTCCCCACGACCACGGGCCAAAGTTGGCCAGCCGCCGACATGTCCGACGACAATAGGGTCGTCCCCACGACCCCGGGTCTAGGTTGGCCAGCCGCCGACATGTCCAACGACTATAGGGTCGTCCCCACGACCCCGGGACTAGGTTGACAAGCCGCCGAAATGTCCGACGACTATAGGGTCGTCCCCACGACCGCGAGCCAAGGATGTCCAGCCGCCGTCTTGTCCGACGACTATAGGGTCGTCCCCACGACCCCGGGACTAGATTGGCCCGCCACCGTCATGTCCGACGACTATAGGGTCGTCCCCACGACCGCGGGCCAAAGATGTCCAGCCGCCGTCTTGTCCGACGACTATAGGGTCGTACCCACGACCCCGGGACTAGATTGGCCCGCCACCGTCATGTCCAACGACTATAGGGTCGTACCCACGACCCCGGGACTAGGCTGACAAGCCGCCAACATGTCCGACGACTATAGAGTCGTCCCCACGACCACGGGCCAAAGTTGGCCAGCCGCCGACATGTCCGACGACTATTGGATCGTCCCCACGACCACGGGCCAAAGTTGGCCAGCCGCCGACATGTCCGACGAATATCGGATCGTCCCCACGACCACGGGCCAAAGTTGGCCAGCCGCCGACATGTCAGACGACTATTGGATCGTCCCCACGGCCACGGGCCAAAGTTGGCCCGCCGCCGCCTTGTCCGACGACTATAGGGTCGTCCCCACGACCACGGGACTAGATTGGCCCGCCACCGCCATGTCCGACGACAATAGGGTCGTCCCCACGACCCCGGGACTAGGTTGGCCAGCCGCCGACATGTCCGACGACTATCGGATCGTCCCCACGACCACGGGCCAAAGTTGGCCAGCCGCCCACATGTCCGACGACTATTGGATCGCCCCCACGACCACGGGCCAAAGTTGGCCAGCCGCCGACATGTCCGACGACTATCGGATCGTCCCCACGACCACGGGCCAAAGTTGGCCAGCCGCCGACATGTCCGACGACTATAGGGTCGTCCCCACGACCCCGGGCCAAAGTTGGCAAGCCGCCGATATGTCCGACGACTGTAGGGTCGTCCCACGACCGCGGGACTAGATTGGCCCGCCACCGTCAAGTCCGACGACTATAGGGTCGTCCCCACGACCTCGGGACTAGGTTGGCCAACCACCGACATGTCCGACGACTATAGGGTCGTCCCCACGACCTCGGGACTAGGTTGGCCAACCACCGACATGTCCGACGACTATAGGGTCGTCCCCACGACCCCGGGCCAATGTTGGCCAATCGCCGACATGTCCGACGACTATAGGGTCGTCCCCACGACCCCGGGCCAAAGTTGGCAAGCCGCCGAAATGTCCGACGACTGTTGGGTCGTCCCCACGACCCAGGGACTAGATTGGCCCGCCACCGTCAAATCCGACGGCTATAGGGTCGTCCCCACGACCACGGGCTAAAGGTGGCCAATCCCCGACATGTCCGACGACTATAGGGTCGTACCTACGACCCCGGGACTCGATTGCCCCGGCACCGTCATGTCCAACGACTATCGGATCGTCCCCACGACCACGGGCCAAAGTTGGCCAGCCGCCGACATGTCCGACGACTATTGGGTCGTCCACACGACCACGGGCCAAAGTTGGCCAGCCGCCGACATGTCCGACGACTATCGGATCGTCCCCACGACCACGGGCCAAAGTTGGCCAGCCGCCGACATGTCCGACGACTATTGAATCGTCCCCACGACCACGGGCCAAAGTTGGCCAGCCGCCGACATGTCCGACGACTATAGGGTCGTCCCCACGACCCCGGGCCAAAGATGGCAAGCCGCCGAAATGTCCGACGACTGTAGGGTCGTCCCCACGACACCGGGAATAGATTGGCCGGCCACCGTCAAGTCCGACGACTATAGGGTCGTCCCCACGACCCCGGGACTAGATTGGTCCGCCACCGTCATGTCCGACGACTATAGGGTCGTCCCCACGACCCCGGGCCAAATTTGGCAAGCCGCCGAAATGTCCGACGACTGTAGGGTCGTCCCCACGACCCCGGGACTAGATTGGCCCGCCACCGTCAAGTCCGACGACCTCGGGACTAGGTTGGCCAGCCGCCGACATGTCCGACGACTATAGAGTCGTCCCCACGACACCGGGCCAAAGTTGGACCGCCGCCGACATGTCCGACTACTATAGGGTCGTCCCCACGACACCGGGCCAAAGTTGGACGGCCGCCGACATGTCCGACTACTATAGGGTCGTCCCCACGACCTCGGGTCTAGATTGGCCCGCTACCGTCATGTCCGAAGACTATAGGGTCGTCCCCACGACCACGGGACTAGATTGGCCCGCCACCGCCAAGTCCGACGACAATAGGGTCGTCCCCACGACCACGCGCCAAAGTTGGCCAGCCGCCGACATGTCCGACGACAATCGGATCGTCCCCACGACCACGCGCCAAAGTTGGCCAGCCGCCGACATGTCCGACGACTATAGGGTCGTCCCCACGACCCCGGGACTAGATTGGTCCGCCACCGTCATGTCCGACGACTATAGGGTCGTCCCCACGACACCGGGCCAAAGTTGGCAAGCCGCCGAAATGTCCGACGACTGTAGGGTCGACCCCACGACCCCGGGACTAGATTGGCCCGCCACCGTGAAGTCCGACGACTATAGGGTCGTACCCACGACCCCGGGACTAGGCTGACAAGCCGCCAACATGTCCGACGACTATAGAGTCGTCCCCACGACCACGGGCCAAAGTTGGCCAGCCGCCGACATGTCCGACGACTATAGGGTCGTCCCCATGACCCCGGGCCAATGTTGGCCAATCGCCGACATGTCCGACGACTATAGGGTCGTCCCTACGACCCCGGGCCAAAGTTGGCAAGCCGCCGAAATGTCCGACGACTATAGGGTCGTCCCCACGAACGCGGGCCAAAGATGTCCAGCCGCCGTCTTGTCCGACGACTATAGGGTCGTACCCACGACCCCGGGACTAGATTGGCCCGCCACCGTCATGTCCAACGACTATAGGGTCGTCCCCACGACCCCCGGACTAGGTTGACAAGCCGCCGAAATGTCCGACGACTATAGGGTCGTCCCCACGACCGCGAGCCAAGGATGTCCAGCCGCCGTCTTGTCCGACGACTATAGGGTCGTCCCCACGACCCCGGGACTAGATTGGCCCGCCACCGTCATGTCCGACGACTATAGGGTCGTCCCCACGACCGCGGGCCAAAGATGTCCAGCCGCCGTCTTGTCCGACGACTATAGGGTCGTACCCACGACCCCGGGACTAGATTGGCCCGCCACCGTCATGTCCAACGACTATAGGGTCGTACCCACGACCCCGGGACTAGGCTGACAAGCCGCCAACATGTCCGACGACTATAGAGTCGTCCCCACGACCACGGGCCAAAGTTGGCCAGCCGCCGACATGTCCGACGACTATTGGATCGTCCCCACGACCACGGGCCAAAGTTGGCCAGCCGCCGACATGTCCGACGAATATCGGATCGTCCCCACGACCACGGGCCAAAGTTGGCCAGCCGCCGACATGTCAGACGACTATTGGATCGTCCCCACGGCCACGGGCCAAAGTTGGCCCGCCGCCGCCTTGTCCGACGACTATAGGGTCGTCCCCACGACCACGGGACTAGATTGGCCCGCCACCGCCATGTCCGACGACAATAGGGTCGTCCCCACGACCCCGGGACTAGGTTGGCCAGCCGCCGACATGTCCGACGACTATCGGATCGTCCCCACGACCACGGGCCAAAGTTGGCCAGCCGCCCACATGTCCGACGACTATTGGATCGCCCCCACGACCACAGGCCAAAGTTGGCCAGCCGCCGACATGTCCGACGACTATCGGATCGTCCCCACGACCACGGGCCAAAGTTGGCCAGCCGCCGACATGTCCGACGACTATAGGGTCGTCCCCATGACCCCGGGCCAATGTTGGCCAATCGCCGACATGTCCGACGACTATAGGGTCGTCCCTACGACCCCGGGCCAAAGTTGGCAAGCCGCCGAAATGTCCGACGACTATAGGGTCGTCCCCACGAACGCGGGCCAAAGATGTCCAGCCGCCGTCTTGTCCGACGACTATAGGGTCGTACCCACGACCCCGGGACTAGATTGGCCCGCCACCGTCATGTCCAACGACTATAGGGTCGTCCCCACGACCCCCGGACTAGGTTGACAAGCCGCCGAAATGTCCGACGACTATAGGGTCGTCCCCACGACCGCGAGCCAAGGATGTCCAGCCGCCGTCTTGTCCGACGACTATAGGGTCGTCCCCACGACCCCGGGACTAGATTGGCCCGCCACCGTCATGTCCGACGACTATAGGGTCGTCCCCACGACCGCGGGCCAAAGATGTCCAGCCGCCGTCTTGTCCGACGACTATAGGGTCGTACCCACGACCCCGGGACTAGATTGGCCCGCCACCGTCATGTCCAACGACTATAGGGTCGTACCCACGACCCCGGGACTAGGCTGACAAGCCGCCAACATGTCCGACGACTATAGAGTCGTCCCCACGACCACGGGCCAAAGTTGGCCAGCCGCCGACATGTCCGACGACTATTGGATCGTCCCCACGACCACGGGCCAAAGTTGGCCAGCCGCCGACATGTCCGACGAATATCGGATCGTCCCCACGACCACGGGCCAAAGTTGGCCAGCCGCCGACATGTCAGACGACTATTGGATCGTCCCCACGGCCACGGGCCAAAGTTGGCCCGCCGCCGCCTTGTCCGACGACTATAGGGTCGTCCCCACGACCACGGGACTAGATTGGCCCGCCACCGCCATGTCCGACGACAATAGGGTCGTCCCCACGACCCCGGGACTAGGTTGGCCAGCCGCCGACATGTCCGACGACTATCGGATCGTCCCCACGACCACGGGCCAAAGTTGGCCAGCCGCCCACATGTCCGACGACTATTGGATCGCCCCCACGACCACAGGCCAAAGTTGGCCAGCCGCCGACATGTCCGACGACTATCGGATCGTCCCCACGACCACGGGCCAAAGTTGGCCAGCCGCCGACATGTCCGACGACTATTGGATCGTCCCCACGACCACGGGCCAACGTTGGCCAGCCGCCGACATGTCCGACGACTATAGGGTCGTCCCCACGACCCCGGGCCAAAGTTGGCAAGCCGCCGAAATGTCCGACGACTGTAGGGTCGTCCCACGACCCCGGGACTAGATTGGCCCGCCACCGTCAAGTCCGACGACTATAGGGTCGTCCCCACGACCTCGGGACTAGGTTGGCCAACCACCGACATGTCCGACGACTATAGGGTCGTCCCCACGACCCCGGGCCAATGTTGGCCAATCGCCGACATGTCCGACGACTATAGGGTCGTCCCCACGACCCCGGGCCAAAGTTGGCAAGCCGCCGAAATGTCCGACGACTGTTGGGTCGTCCCGACGACTGTTGGGTCGTCCCGACGACCCAGGGACTAGATTGGCCCGCCACCGTCAAATCCGACGGCTATAGGGTCGTCCCCACGACCACGGGCTAAAGGTGGCCAATCCCCGACATGTCCGACGACTATAGGGTCGTACCTACGACCCCGGGACTCGATTGCCCCGGCACCGTCATGTCCAACGACTATCGGATCGTCCCCACGACCACGGGCCAAAGTTGGCCAGCCGCCGACATGTCCGACGACTATTGGGTCGTCCACACGACCACGGGCCAAAGTTGGCCAGCCGCCGACATGTCCGACGACTATAGGGTCGTCCCCACGGCCCCGGGCCAATAATGGCCAATCGCCGACATGTCCGACGACTATAGGGTCGTACCTACGACCCCGGGTCTAGGTTGGCCAGCCGCCGACATGTTCGACGACTATAGAGGCGTCCCCACTACACCGGGCCAAAGTTAGTCAGCCGCTGACATGCCCAACGACTATAGGGTCGTCCCCACGACCACGGGCCAAAGTTGGCCAGCCGCCGACATGTCCGACGACAATAGGGTCGTCCCCACGACCCCGGGTCTAGGTTGGCCAGCCGCCGACATGTCCGACGACTATAGAGTCGTCCCCACGACACCGGGCCAAAGTTGGCCAGCCGCTGACATGTCCAACGACTATAGGGTCGTCCCCACGACCACGGGCCAAAGTTGGCCAGCCGCCGACATGTCCGACGACTATTGGATCGTTCCCACGACCACGGGCCAAAGTTGGCCAGCCGCCGACATGTCCGACGACTATAGGGTCGTCCCCACGACCCCGGGACTAGATTGGCCCGCCACCGTCATGTCCAACGACTATAGGGTCGTCCCCACAACCACGGGCCAAAGTTGGCCAGCCGCCGACATGTCCGACGACTATAGGGTCGTCCCCACGACCACGGGACTAGATTGGCCCGCCACCGCCATGTCCGACGACAATAGGGTCGTCCCCACGATCCCGGGTCTAGGTTGGCCAGCCGCCGACATGTCCGACGACTATCGGATCGTCCCCACGACCACGGGCCAAAGTTGGCCAGCCGCCCACATGTCCGACGACAATCGGATCGTCCCCACGACCACGCGCCAAAGTTGGCCAGCCGCCGACATGTCCGACGACTATAGGGTCGTCCCCACGACCCCGGGCCAATGTTGGCCAATCGCCGACATGTCCAACGACTATAGGGTCGTCCCTACGACCCCGGGACTAGATTAGCCCGCCACCGTCATGTCCAACGACTATAGGGTCGTCCCCACGACCACGGGCCAAAGTTGGCATGCCGCCGAAATGTCCGACGACTATAGGGTCGTCCCCACGACTCCGGGCCAAAGTTAGCAAGCCGCCGAAATGTGCAACGACTATAGGGTCGTCCCCACGACCCCGGGACTAGATTGGCCCGCCACCGTCATGTCCGACGACTATAGGGTCGTCCCCACGACCCCGGGCCAAAGTTGGCAAGCCGCCGAAATGTCCGACGACTGTAGGGTCGTCCCCACGACACCGAGACTAGATTGGCCCGCCACCGTCAAGTCCGACGACTATAGGGTCGTCCCCAGGACCTTGGGACTAGATTGGCCCGCCACCGTCAAGTCCGACGACTATAGGGTCGTCCCCACGACCCCGGGCCAAAGTTGGCAAGCCGCCGAAATGTCCGACGACTGTAGGGTCGTCCCCACGACCCCGGGACTAGATTGGTCCGCCACCGTCATGTCCGACGACTATAGGGTCGTCCCCACGACCCCGGGCCAAAGTTGGCCAGCCGCCGACATGTCCGACGACTATAGGGTCGTCCCCACGACCCCGAGACTAGATTGGCCCGCCACCGTCATGTCCGACGACAATAGGGTCGTCCCCACGACCCCGGGTCCAGGTTGGCCAGCCGCCGACATTTCCGACGACTATAGAGTCGTCCCCACGACACCGGGCCAAAGTTGGCCAGCCGCCGACATGTCCGACGACTATAGGGTCGTCCCCACGACCCCGGGACTAGATTGGCCCGCCACCGTCATGTCCGACGATTATAGGGTCGTCCCCACGACCCCGGGACAAGCTTGGCCCGCCGCCGACTTGTTCGACGACTATAGGGTCGTCCCCACGACCCCGGGACAAGGTTGGCCCGCCGCCGACATGTCCGACGACTATAGGGTCGTCCCCACGACCCCGGGCCAAAGATATCCAGCCGCCGTCTTGTCCGACGACTATAGGGTCGTCCCCACGACCCCGAGTCCAGGTTGGCCAGCCGCCGACATTTCCGACGACTATAGAGTCGTCCCCACGACCCCGGGCCAAAGTTGGCCAGCCGCCGACATGTCCGACGACTATAGGGTCGTCCCCACGACCCCGAGACTAGATTGGCCCGCCACCGTCATGTCCGACGACAATAGGGTCGTCCCCACGACCCCGGGTCCAGGTTGGCCAGCCGCCGACATTTCCGACGACTATAGAGTGGTCCCCACGACACCGGGCCAAAGTTGGCCAGCCGCCGACATGTCCGATGACTATAGGGTCGTCCCCACAACCACGGGCCAAAGTTGGCCAGCCGCCGACATGACCGACGACTATAGGGTCGTCCCCACGACCTCGGGACTAGGTTGGCCAGCCGCCGACATGTCCGACGACTATAGGGTCGTCCCCTCGACCCCGGGCCAATGTTGGCCAATCGCCGACATGTCCGACGACTATAGGGTCGTCCCTACGACCCCGGGACTAGATTGGCCCGCCACCGTCATGTCCGACGATTATAGGGTCGTCCCCACGACCCCGGGACAAGCTTGGCCCGCCGCCGAATTGTTCGACGACTATAGGGTCGTCCCCACGACCCCGGGACTAGATTGGCCCGCCACCGTCATGTCCGACGACAATAGGGTCGTCCCCACGACCCCGGGTCTAGGTTGGCCAGCCGCCGACTTGTCCGACGACTATAGGGTCGTCCCCACAACCACGGGCCAATTTTGGGCAGCCGCCGACATGTCCGACGACTATAGGGTCGCCCCCACGACCCCGGGCCAAAGTTGGCAAGCCGCCGAAATGTCCGACGACTGTAGGGTCGTCCCCACGACCCCGGGACTAGGTTGGCCAGCCGCCGACATGTCCGACGACTATAGAGTCGTCCCCACGACACCGGGCCAATGTTGGACAGCCGCCGACATGTTCGACTACTATAGGCTCGTCCCCAGGACCTCGGGTCTAGATTGGCCCGCTACCGTCATGTCCGAAGACTATAGGGTCGTCCCCACGACCACGGGACTAGATTGGCCCGCCACCGCCATGTCCGACGACAATAGGGTCGTCCCCACGACCCCGGGTCTAGGTTGGCCAGCCGCCGACATGTCCGACGACAATCGGATCGTCCCCACGACCACGCTCCAAAGTTGGCCAGCCGCCGACATGTCCGACGACTATTGGATCGTCCCCACGACCACGGTGCCAAAGTTGGCCAGCCGCCGACATGTCCGACGACAATCGGATCGTCCCCACGACCACGCGCCAAAGTTGGCCAGCCGCCGACATGTCCGACGACTATAGGGTCGTCCCCACGACACCGGGCCAAAGTTGGCCAGCCGCCGACATGTCCGACGACTATAGGGTCGTCCCCACGACCACGCGCCAAAGTTGGCCAGCCGCCGACATGTCCGACGACTATAGGGTCGTCCCCACGACCCCGGGACTAGATTGGCCCGCCACCGTCATGTCCGACGACAATAGGGTCGTCCCCACGACGCCGGGTCTAGGTTGGCCAGCCGCCGACTTGTCCGACGACTATAGGGTCGTCCCAACGACCCCGGGACTAGATTGGTCCGCCACAGTCATGTCCGACGACTATAGGGTCGTCCCCACGAACCCGGGCCAAAGATGTCCCGCCGTCTTCTCCGACGACTATAGGGTCGTCGTCACGACCCCGGGTCCAGGTTGGCCAGCCGCCGACATGTCCGACGACTATAGGGTCGTCCCCACGACCCCGGGCCAATGATGTCCAGCCGCCGTCTTGTCCGACGACTATAGGGTCGTCCCCACGACCCCGAGTCCAGGTTGGCCAGCCGCCGACATTTCGGACGACTATAGAGTCGTCCCCACGACCCCGGGACAAGCTTGGCCCGCCGCCGAATTGTTCGACGACTATAGGGTCGTCCCCACGACCCCGGGACTAGATTGGCCCGCCACCGTCATGTCCGACGATTATAGGGTCGTCCCCACGACCCCGGGACTAGATTGGCCCGCCACCGTCATGTCCGACGACAATAGGGTCGTCCCCACGACCCCGGGTCTGGGTTGGCCAGCCGCCGACTTGTCCGACGACTATAGGGTCGTACCCACGACCCCGGGACTAGGCTGACAAGCCGCCAACATGTCCGACGACTATAGGGTCGTCCCCACGACCCCGAGACTAGATTGGCCCGCCACCGTCATGTCCGACGACAATAGGGTCGTCCCCACGACCCCGGGACTAGATTGGCCCGCCACCGTCATGTCCGACGATTATAGGGTCGTCCCCACGACCCCGGGACAAGCTTGGCCCGCCACCGACATGTCCGACGACTATAGGGTCGTCCCCACGACCCCGGGACTAGATTGGTCCGCCACCGTCTTGTCCGACGACTATAGGGTCGTCTCCACGACCCCGAGTCCAGGTTGGCCAGCCGCCGACATTTCCGACGACTATAGAGTCGTCCCCACGACCCCGGGCCAAAGTTGGCCAGCCGCCGACATGTTCGACGACTATAGGGTCGTCCCCACGACCCCGGGACTAGATTGGCCCGCCACCGTCATGTCCGACGACAATAGGGTCGACCCCACGACCCCGGGTCTAGGTTGGCCAGCCGCCGACTTGTCCGACGACTATAGGGTCGTACCCACGACCCCGGGACTAGGCTGACAAGCCGCCAACATGTCCGACGACTATAGGGTCGTCCCCACGACCCCGGGCCAAAGATGTCCAGCCGCCGTCTTGTCCGACGACTATAGGGTCGTCCCCACGACCGCGAGACTAGATTGGCCCGCCACCGTCATGTCCGACGACAATAGGGTCGTCCCCACGACCCCGGGTCCAGGTTGGCCAGCCGCCGACATTTCCGACGACTATAGAGTCGTCCCCACGACCCCGGGACAAGGTTGGCCCGCCGCCGTCTTGTCCGACGACTATAGGGTCGTACCCACGACCCTGGGACTAGGCTGACAAGCCGCCAACATGTCCGACGACTATAGGGTCGTCCCGACGACCCCGGGCCAATGATGGCCAATCGCCAACATGTCCGACGACTATAGGGTCGTCCCTACGACCCCGGGACTAGATTGGCCCGCCACCGTCATGTCCAACGATTATAGGGTCGTCCCCACGACCCCGGGACTAGATTGGCCCGCCACCGTCATGTCCGACGAATATAGGGTCGTCCCCACGACACCGGGACAAGCTTGGCCCGCCGCCGAATTGTCCGACGACTATAGGGTCGTCCCCACGACCCCGGGACTAGATTGGCCCGCCACCGTCATGTCCGACGACAATAGGGTCGTCCCCACGACCCCGGGTCTAGGTTGCCCAGCTGCCGACATGTCCGACGACTATAGAGTCGTCCCCACGACACCGCGCCAAAGTTGGACAGCCGCCGACATGTCCGACTACTATAGGGTCGTCCCCACGACCTCGGGTCTAGACTGGCCCGCTACCGTCATGTCCGAAGACTATAGGGTCGTCCCCACGACCTCGGGACTAGATTGGCCCGCTACCGTCAAGTCCGACGACTATACGGTCGTCCCACGACCCCGGGCCAAAGTTGGCAAGCCGCCGAAATGTCCGACGACTGTAGGGTCGTCCCCACGACCCCGGGACTAGATTGGCCCGCCACCGTCAAGTCCGACGACTATAGGGTCGTCCCCACGACCCCGGGTCCAGGTTGGCCAGCCGCCGACATATCCGACGACTATAGAGTCGTCCCCACGACACCGGGCCAAAGTTGGCCAGCCGCCGACATGTCCGACGACTATAGGGTCGTCCCCACGACCCCGGAACTAGATTGGCCCGCCACCGTCAAGTCCGACGACTATAGGGTCGTCCCCACGACCCCGGGTCCAGGTTGGCCAGCCGCCGACATTTCCGACGACTATAGGGTCGTCCCCACAACCACGGGCCAAAGTTGGCCAGCCGTCGACATGTCCGACGACTATAGGGTCGTTCCCACGACCCCGGGCCAAAGTTGGCCAGCCGCCGACATGTGCGACGACTATAGGGTCGTCCCCACGACCCCGAGTCTAGATTGGCCCGCCACCGTCATGTCCGACGACAATAGGGTCGGCCCCACGACTCCGGGTCCAGGTTGGCCAGCCGCCGACATTTCCGACGACTATACAGTCGTCCCCACGACACCGGTCCAAAGTTGGCCAGCCGCCGATATGTCCGACGACTGTAGGGTCGTCCCCACGACCCCGGGACTAGATTGGCCCGCCACCGTCATGTCCAACGACTATAGGGTCGTCCCCACAACCACGGGCCAAAGTTGGCCAGCCGCCGACATGTCTGACGACTATAGGGTCGTACCCACGACTCCGGGTCCAGGTTGGCCAGCCGCCGACATTTCCGACGACTATAGAGTCGTCCCCACGACACCGGTCCAAAGTTGGCCAGCCGCCGATATGTCCGACGACTATAGGGTCGTCCCCACGACCCCGGGACTAGATTGGCCCGCCACCGTCATGTCCAACGACTATAGGGTCGTCCCCACAACCACGGGCCAAAGTTGGCCAGCCGCCGACATGTCCGACGACTATAGGGTCGTCCCCACGACCCCGGGCCAAAGTTGGCAAGCCGCCGAAATGTCCGACGACTATAGGGTCGTCCCCACGACCCCGGGACTAGGTTGGCCAGCCGCCGACATGTCCGACGACTACAGGGTCGTCCCGACGACCCCGGGCCAATGTTGGCCAATCGCCAACATGTCCGACGACTATAGGGTCGTCCCTACGACCCCGGGACTAGATTGGCCCGCCACCGTCATGTCCAACGATTATAGGGTCGTCCCCACGACCCCGGGACTAGATTGGCCCGCCACCGTCATGTCCGGCGAATATAGGGTCGTCCCCACGACCCCGGGACAAGCTTGGCCCGCCGCCGACTTGTCCGACGACTATAGGGTCGTCCCCACGACCCCGGGACTAGATTGGCCCGCCACCGTCATGTCCGACGACAATAGGGTCGTCCCCACGACCCCGGGACTAGGCTGACAAGCCGCCAACATGTCCGACGACTATAGGGTCGTCCCCACGACCCCGGGCCAAAGATGTCCAGCCGCCGTCTTGTCCGACGACTATAGGGTCGTCCCTACGACCCCGGGACTAGATTGGCCCGCCACCGTCATGTCCAACGACTATAGGGTCGTCCCCACAACCACGGGCCAAAGTTGGCCAGCCGTCGACATGTCCGACGACTATAGGGTCGTCCCCACGACCCCGGGCCAAAGTTGGCCAGCCGCCGACATGTGCGACGACTATAGGGTCGTCCCCACGACCCCGAGACTAGATTGGCCCGCCACCGTCATGTCCGACGACAATAGGGTCGGCCCCACGACTCCGGGTCCAGGTTGGCCAGCCGCCGACATTTCCGACGACTATAGGGTCGTCCCCACGACCCCGGGCCAAAGTTGGCAAGTCGCCGAAATGTCCGACGACTATAGGGTCGTCCCCACGACCCCGAGACTAGGTTGGCCAGCCGCCGACATGTCCGACGACTATAGGGTCGTACCGACGACCCCGGGCCAATGTTGGCCAATCGCCAACCTGTCCGACGACTATAGGGTCGTCCCTACGACCCCTGGACTAGATTGGCCCGCCACCGTCATGTCCAACGATTATAGGGTCGTCCCCACGACCCCGGGACTAGATTGGCCCGCCACCGTCATGTCCGACGAATATAGGGTCGTCCCCACGACCCCGGTCCAAAGTTGGCCAGCCGCCGACATGTCCGACGACTATAGGGTCGTCCCCACGACCCCGGGACTAGATTGGCCCGCCACCGTCATGTCCGACAACTATAGGGTCGTCCCCACGACCCCGGGCCAAAGATGTCCAGTCGCCGTTTTGTCCGACGCCTATAGGGTCGTCCCCACGACCCCGGGACTAGATTGGCCTGCCACCGTCATGTCCAACGACTATAGGGTCGTCCCCACCACCACCGGCCAAAGTTGGCCAGCCGCCGACATGTCCGACGATTATTGGATCGTCCCCACGACCCCGGGCCAAAGTTGGCCAGCCGCCGACATGTCCGACGACTATAGGGTCGTCCCCACGACCCCGAGACTAGATTGGCCCGCTACCGTCATGTCCGACGACAATAGGGTTGTCCCCACGACCCCGGGTCCAGGTTGGCCAGCCGCCGATATTTCCGACGACTATAGAGTCGTCCCCACGACACCGGGTCCAGGTTGGCCAGCCGCCGACATTTCCGACGACTATAGAGTCGTCCCCACGACACCGGGCCAAAGTTGGCCAGCCACCGACATGTCCGACGACTATAGGGTCGTCCCCACGACCCCGGGACAAGGTTGGCCCGCCGCCGACTTGTCCGACGACTATAGGGTAGTCCCCACGACCCCGGGCCAAAGTTGGCAAGCCGCTGAAATGTCCGACGGCTTTAGGGTTGTCCCCACGACCCCGGGACTACATTGGCCCGCCACCGTCAAGTCCGACGACTATTGGGTCGTCCCCAGGACCTCGGGACTAGATTGGCCCGCCACCGTCAAGTCCGACGACTATAGGGTCGTCCCCACGACCCCGGTCCAAAGTTGGCAAGCCGCCGAAATGTCCGACGACTGTAGGGTCGTCCCCACGACCCCGGGACTAGATTGGCCCGCCACCGTCAAGTCCGACGACTATAGAGTCGTCCCCACGACCTCGGGACTAGGTTGGCCGGCCGCCGACATGTCCGACCACTATTGGGTCGTCCCCACGACACCGGGCCAAAGTTGGCCAGCCGCCGACATGTCCGACGACTATAGGGTCGTCCCCACGACCCCGGGACAAGGTTGGCCCGCCGCCGACTTGTCCGACGACTATAGGGTCGTACCCACGACCCCGGGACTAGGCTGACAAGCCGCCAACATGTCCGAAGACTATAGGGTCGTCCCCACGACCCCGGGCCAATGATGTCCAGCCGCCGTCTTGTCCGACGACTATAGGGTCGTCCCCACGACCCCGGGACTAGATTGGCTCGCCACCGTCATGTCCAACGATTATAGGGTCGTCCCCACAACCACGGGCTAAAGTTGGCCAGCCGCCGACATGGACGACGACTATAGGGTCGTCCCCACGACCCCGGGACTAGATTGGCCCGCCACCGTCATGTCCGACGATTATAGGGTCGTCCCCACGACCGCGAGACTAGATTGGCCCGCCACCGTCATGTCCGACGACAATAGGGTCGTCCGCACGACCCCGGGTCCAGGTTTGCCAGCCGCCGACATTTCCGACGACTCTAGAGTCGTCCCCACGACACCGGGCCAAAGTTGGCCAGCCGCCGACATGTCCGACGACTATAGGGTCGTCCCCCCGACCCCGGGACAAGGTTGGCCCGCCGCCGACTTGTCCGACGACTATAGGGTCGTACCCACGACCCTGGGACTAGGCTGACAAGCCGCCAACATGTCCGACGACTATAGGGTCGTCCCCACGACCCCGGGACAAAGTTGGCCCGCCGCCGACTTGTCCGACGACTATAGGGTCGTCCCCACGACCCCGGGACTAGATTGGCCAGCCGCCGACATGTCCGACGACTATAGGGTCGTCCCCACGACCCCGGGTCTAGGTTGCCCAGCTGCCGACATGTCCGACGACTATAGAGTCGTCCCCACGACACCGCGCCAAAGTTGGACAGCCGCCGACATGTCCGACTACTATAGGGTCGTCCCCACGACCTCGGGTCTAGACTGGCCCGCTACCGTCATGTCCGAAGACTATAGGGTCGTCCCCACGACCTCGGGACTAGATTGGCCCGCTACCGACATGTCCGACGACTATAGAGTCGTCCCCACGACACCGCGCCAAAGTTGGCAAGCCGCCGAAATGTCCGACGACTGTAGGGTCGTCTCCACGACCCCGGGACAAGATTGGCCCGCCACCGTCAAGTCCGACGACTATAGGGTCGTCCCCACGACCTCGGGACTAGGTTGGCCCGCCGCCGACTTGTCCGACGACTATAGGGTCGTCCCTACGACCCCGGGACTAGATTGGCCCGCCACCGTCATGTCCAACGACTATAGGGTCGTCCCCACAACCACGGGCCAAAGTTGGCCAGCCGCCGACATTTCCGACGACTATAGAGTCGTCCCCACGACACCGGGCCAAAGTTGGCCAGCCGCCGACATGTCCGACGACTATAGGGTCGTCCCCCCGACCCCGGGACAAGGTTGGCCCGCCGCCGACTTGTCCGACGACTATAGGGTCGTACCCACGACCCTGGGACTAGGCTGACAAGCCGCCAACATGTCCGACGACTATAGGGTCGTCCCCACGACCCCGGGCCAAAGATGTCCAGCCGCCGTCTTGTCCGACGACTATAGGGTCGTCCCCACGACCCCGGGACTAGATTGGCCCGCCAGCGTCATGTCCAACGACTATAGGGTCGTCCCCACAACCACGGGCCAAAGTTGGCCAGCCGCCGACATGTCCGACGACTATAGGGTCGTCCCCACGACCCCGGGCCAAAGTTGGTTAGCTGCCGACATGTCCGACGACTATAGGGTCGTCCCCACGACCCCGGGACAAAGTTGGCCCGCCGCCGACTTGTCCGACGACTATAGGGTCGTACCCACCACCCCGGGACTAGGCTGACAAGCCGCCAACATTTCCGACGACTATAGAGTCGTCCCCACGACCCCGGGCCAAAGTTGGCCAGCCGCCGAAATGTCCGACGACTATAGGGTCGTCCCCACGACCCCGAGACTAGATTGGCCCGCCACCGTCATGTCCGACGACAATAGGGTCGTCCCCAACATCCCGGGTCCAGGTTGGCCAGCCGCCGACATTTCCGACGACTATAGTGTCGTCCCTACGACACCGGGCCAAAGTTGGCCAGCCGCCGACATGTCCGACGACTATAGGGTCATCCCCACGACCCCGGGACTAGATTGGCCCGCCACCGTCATGTCCGACGACTATAGGGTCGTCCCCACGACCCCGGGTCCAGGTTGGCCAGCCGCCGACATTTCCGACGACTATAGAGTCGTCCCACGACACCGGGCCAAAGTTGGCCAGCCGCCGTCTTGTCCGACGACTATAGGGTCGTCCCCACGACCCCGGGCCAAAGATGTCCAGCCGCCGTCTTGTCCGACGACTATAGGGTCGTCCCCACGACCCCGGGACTAGATTGGCCCGCCACCGTCAAGTCCGACGACTACAGGGTCGTCCCCACGACCCCGGGTCCAGGTTGGCCAGCCGCCGACATTTCCGACGACTATAGAGTCGTCCCACGACACCGGGCCAAAGTTGGCCAGCCGCCGTCTTGTCCGACGACTATAGGGTCGTCCCCACGACCCCGGGACTAGATTGGCCCGCCACCGTCATGTCCAACGACTATAGGGTCGTCCCCACAACCACGGGCCAAAGTTGGCCAGCCGCCGACATGTCCGACGACTATAGGGTCGTCCCCACGACCCCGGGCCAAAGTTGGCAAGCCGCCGAAATGTCCGACGACTATAGGGTCGTCCCCACGGCCCCGGGACTAGGTTGGCCCGCCGCCGACATGTCCGACGACTATAGGGTCGTCCCGACGACCCCGGGCCAATGTTGGCACATCGCCAACATGTCCGACGACTATAGGGTCGTCCCTACGACCCCGGGACTAGATTGGCCCGCCACCGTCATGTCCAACGATTATAGGGTCGTCCCCACGACCCCGGGACTAGATTGGCCCGCCACCGTCATGTCCGACGAATATAGGGTCGTCCCCACGACCCCGGGACAAGCTTGGCCCGCCGCCGACTTGTCCGACGACTACAGGGTCGTCCCCACGACCCCGGGACTAGATTGGCCCGCCACCGTCATGTCCGACGACAATAGGGTCGTCCCCACGACCCCGGGTCTAGGTTGCCCAGCTGCCGACATGTCCGACGACTATAGAGTCGTCCCCACGACACCGCGCGAAAGTTGGACAGCCGCCGACATGTCCGACTACTATAGGGTCGTCCCCACGACCTCGGGTCTAGACTGGCCCGCTACCGTCATGTCCGAAGACTATAGGGTCGTCCCCACGACCTCGGGACTAGATTGGCCCGCTACCGACATGTCCGACGACTATAGAGTCGTCCCCACGACACCGCACCAAAGTTGGCAAGCCGCCGAAATGTCCGACGACTGTAGGGTCGTCTCCACGACCCCGGGACAAGATTGGCCCGCCACCGTCAAGTCCGACGACTATAGGGTCGTCCCCACGACCTCGGGACTAGGTTGGCCCGCCGCCGACTTGTCCGACGACTATAGGGTCGTCCCCACGACCTCGGGACTAGATTGGCCCGCTACCGTCAAGTCCGACGACTATAGAGTCGTCCCCACGACCTCGGGACTAGGTTGGCCGGCCGCCGACATGTCCGACCACTATTGGGTCGTCCCCACGACACCGGGCCAAAGTTGGCCAGCCGCCGACATGTCTGACGACTGTAGGGTCGTCCCCACGACCCCGGGACTAGATTGGCCCGCCACCGTCAAGTCCGACGACTATAGGGTCGTCCCCACGACCCCGGGTCCAGGTTGGCCAGCCGCCGACATTTCCGACGACTATAGAGTCGTCCCCACGACACCGGGCCAAAGTTGGCCAGCCGCCGACATGTCCGACGACTATAGGATCGTCCCCACGACCCCGGGACTAGATTGGCCCGCCACCGTCAAGTCCGACGACTATAGGGTCGTCCCCACGACCCCGGGTCCAGGTTGGCCAGCCGCCGACATTTCCGACGACTATAGGGTCGTCCCCACAACCACGGGCCAAAGTTGGCCAGCCGTCGACATGTCCGACGACTATAGGGTCGTCCCCACGACCCCGGGCCAAAGTTGGCCAGCCGCCGACATGTGCGACGACTATAGGGTCGTCCCCACGACCCCGAGACTAGATTGGCCCGCCACCGTCATGTCCGACGACAATAGGGTCGGCCCCACGACCCCGGGTCCAGGTTGGCCAGCCGCCGACATTTCCGACGACTATAGAGTCGTCCCCACGACACCGGTCCAAAGTTGGCCAGCCGCCGACATGTCCGACGACTATAGGGTCGTCCCCACGACCCCAGGACTAGATTGGCCCGCCACCGTCATGTCCAACGACTATAGGGTCGTCCCCACAACCACGGGCCAAAGTTGGCCAGCCGCCGACATATCCGACGACTATAGGGTCGTCCCCACGACCCCGGGCCAAAGTTGGCAAGCCGTCGAAATGTCCGACGACTATAGGGTCGTCCCCACGACCCCGGGACTAAGTTGGCCAGCCGCCGACATTTCCGACGACTATAGAGTCGTCCCCACGACACCGGGTCCAGGTTGGCCAGCCGCCGTTTTGTCCGACGCCTATAGGGTCGTCCCCACGACCCCGGGACTAGATTGGCCTGCCACCGTCATGTCCAACGACTATAGGGTCGTCCCCACCACCACGGGCCAAAGTTGGCCAGCCGCCGACATGTCCGACGATTATTGGATCGTCCCCACGACCCCGGGCCAAAGTTGGCCAGCCGCCGACATGTCCGACGACTATAGGGTCGTCCCCACGACCCCGAGACTAGATTGGCCCGCTACCGTCATGTCCGACGACAATAGGGTTGTCCCCACGACCCCGGGTCCAGGTTGGCCAGCCGCCGACATTTCCGACGACTATAGAGTCGTCCCCACGACACCGGGTCCAGGTTGGCCAGCCGCCGACATTTCCGACGACTATAGAGTCGTCCCCACGACACCGGGCCAAAGTTGGTCAGCCGCCGACATGTCCGACGACTATAGGGTCGTCCCCACGACCCCGGGACAAGGTTGGCCCGCCGCCGACTTGTTCGACAACTATAGGGTAGTCCCCACGACCCCGGGCCAAAGTTGGCAAGCCGCTGAAATGTCTGACGGCTTTAGGGTTGTCCCCACGACCCCGGGACTACATTGGCCCGCCACCGTCAAGTCCGACGACTATTGGGTCGTCCCCAGGACCTCGGGACTAGATTGGCCCGCCACCGTCAAGTCCGACGACTATAGGGTCGTCCCCACGACCCCGGTCCAAAGTTGGCAAGCCGCCGAAATGTCCGACGACTGTAGGGTCGTCCCCACGACCCCGGGACTAGATTGGCCCGCCACCGTCAAGTCCGACGACTATAGAGTCGTCCCCACGACCTCGGGACTAGGTTGGCCGGCCGCCGACATGTCCGACCACTATTGGGTCGTCCCCACGACACCGGGCCAAAGTTGGCCAGCCGCCGACATGTCCGACGACTATAGGGTCGTCCCCACGACCCCGGGACAAGGTTGGCCCGCCGCCGACTTGTCCGACGACTATAGGGTCGTCCCCACGACCCCGGGACTAGGCTGACAAGCCGCCAACATGTCCGAAGACTATAGGGTCGTCCCCCCGACCCCGGGCCAATGATGTCCAGCCGCCGTCTTGTCCGACGACTATAGGGTCGTCCCCACGACCCCGGGACTAGATTGGCCCGCCACCGTCATGTCCAACGATTATAGGGTCGTCCCCACAACCACGGGCTAAAGTTGGCCAGCCGCCGCCATGGACGACGACTATAGGGTCGTCCCCACGACCCCGGGACTAGATTGGCCCGCCACCGTCATGTCCGACGATTATAGGGTCGTCCCCACGACCGCGAGACTAGATTGGCCCGCCACCGTCATGTCCGACGACAATAGGGTCGTCCCCACGACCCCGGGTCCAGGTTGGCCAGCCGCCGACATTTCCGACGACTATAGAGTCGTCCCCACGACACCGGTCCAAAGTTGGCCAGCCGCCGACATGTCCGACGACTATAAGGTCGTCCCCACGACCCCGGGACTAGATTGGCCCGCCACCGTCATGTCCAACGACTATAGGGTCGTCCCCACAACCACGGGCCAAAGTTGGCCAGCCGCCGACATGTCCGACGACTATAGGGTCATCCCCACGACCCCGGGCCAAAGATGTCCAGCCGCCGTTTTGTCCGACGCCTATAGGGTCGTCCCCACGACCCCGGGACTAGATTGGCCTGCCACCGTCATGTCCAACGACTATAGGGTCGTCCCCACCACCACGGGCCAAAGTTGGCCAGCCGCCGACATGTCCGACGATTATTGGATCGTCCCCACGACCCCGGGCCAAAGTTGGCCAGCCGCCGACATGTCCGACGACTATAGGGTCGTCCCCACGACCCCGAGACTAGATTGGCCCGCTACCGTCATGTCCGACGACAATAGGGTCGTCCCCACGACCCCGGGTCCAGGTTGGCCAGCCGCCGACATTTCCGACGACTATAGAGTCGTCCCCACGACACCGGGCCAAAGTTGGCCAGCCGCCGACATGTCCGACGAATATAGGGCCGTACCCACGACCCCGGGACTAGGCTGACAAGCCGCCAACATGTCCGACGACTATAGGGTCGTACCCACGACACCGGGCCAAAGTTGGCCAGCCGCCGACATGTCCGACGACTATAGGGTCGTACCCACGACCCCGGGACTAGGCTGACAAGCCGCCAACATGTCCGAAGACTATAGGGTCGTCCCCACGACCCCGGGCCAATGATGTCCAGCCGCCGTCTTGTCCGACGACTATAGGGTCGTCCCCACGACCCCGGGACTAGATTGGCCCGCCACCGTCATATCCGACGATTATAGGGTCGTCCCCACGACCCCGGGACAAGGTTGGCCCGCCGCCGACTTGTCCAACGACTATAGGGTCGTCCCCACAACCACGGGCCAAAGTTGGCAAGCCGCTGAAATGTCCGACGACTTTAGGGTTGTCCCCACGACCCCGGGACTACATTGGCCCGCCACCGTCAAGTCCGACGATTATAGGGTCGTCCCCACGACCGCGAGACTAGATTGGCCCGCCACCGTCATGTCCGACGACAATAGGGTCGTCCCCACGACCCCGGGTCCAGGTTGGCCAGCCGCCGACATTTCCGACGACTATAGAGTCGTCCCCACGACACCGGGCCAAAGTTGGCCAGCCGCCGACATGTCCGACGACTATAGGGTCGTCCCCACGACCCCGGGACAAGGTTGGCCCGCCGCCGACTTGTCCGACGACTATAGGGTCGTCCCCACGACCCCGGGACTAGATTGGCCCGCCACTGTCATGTCCAACGACTATAGGGTCGTCCCCACAACCACGGGCCAAAGTTGGCCAGCCGCCGACATGTCCGACGACTATAGGGTCGTCCCCACGACCCCGGGACTAGGTTGGCCAGCCGCCGACATGTCCGACGACTATAGGGTCGTCCCGACGACCCCGGGCCAATGTTGGTCAATCGCCAACATGTCCGACGACTATAGGGTCGTCCCTACGACCCCGGGACTAGATTGGCCCGCCACCGTCATGTCCAACGATTATAGGGTCGTCCCCACGACCCCGGGACTAGATTGGCCAGCTGCCGACATGTCCGACGACTATAGAGTCGTCCCCACGACACCGCGCCAAAGTTGGACAGCCGCCGACATGTCCGACTACTATAGGGTCGTCCCCACGACCCCGGGCCAAAGTTGGCAAGCCGCCGAAATGTCCGACGACTATAGGGTCGTCCCCACGACCCCGGGACTAGGTCGGCCAGCCGCCGACATGTCCGACGACAATAGGGTCGTCCCGACGACCCCGGGCCAATGTTGGCCAATCGCCAACATGTCCGACGACTATAGGGTCGTCCCTACGACCCCGGGACTAGATTGGCCCGCCACCGTCATGTCCAACGGTTATAGGGTCGTCCCCACGACCCCGGGACTAGATTGGCCCGCCACCGTCATGTCCGACGAATATAGGGTCGTCCCCACGACCCCGGGACAAGCTTGGCCCGCCGCCGACTTGTCCGACGACTATAGGGTCGTCCCCACGACCCCGGGACTAGATTGGCCCGCCACCGTCATGTCCGACGACAATAGGGTCGTCCCCACGACCCCGGGTCTAGGTTGGCCAGCTGCCGACATGTCCGACGACTATAGAATCGTCCCCACGACACCGCGCCAAAGTTGGACAGCCGCCGACATGTCCGACTACTATAGGGTCGTCCCCACGACCTCGGGTCTAGATTGGCCCGCTACCGTCATGTCCGAAGACTATAGGGTCGTCCCCACGACCTCGGGAGTAGATTGGCCCGCTACCGTCATGTCCGACGACTATAGGGTCGTCCCACGACCCCGGGCCAAAGTTGGCAAACCGCCGAAATGTCCGACGACTGTAGGGTCGTCTCCACGACCCCGGGACTAGATTGGCCCGCCACCGTCAAGTCCGACGACTATAGGGTCGTCCCCACGACCTCGGGACTAGGTTGACCAGCCGCCGACATGTCCGACGACTATAGGGTCGTCCCCACGACCCCGGGCCAAAGATGTCCAGCCGCCGTCTTGTCCGACGCCTATAGGGTCGTCCCCACGACCCCGGGACTAGATTGGCCCGCCACCGTCATGTCCAACGACTATAGGGTCGTCTCCACCACCACGGGCCAAAGTTGGCCAGCCGCCGACATGTCCGACGATTATTGGATCGTCCCCACGACCCCGGGCCAAAGTTGGCCAGCCGCCGAAATGTCCGACGACTATAGGGTCGTCCCCACGACCCCGAGACTAGATTGGCCCGCCACCGTCATGTCCGACGACAATAGGGTCGTCCCCACGACCTCGGGTCCAGGTTGGCCAGCCGCCGACATTTCCGACGACTATAGAGTCGTCCCCACGACACCGGTCCAAAGTTGGCCAGCCGCCGACATGTCCGACGACTATAGGGTCGTCCCCACGACCCCGGGACTAGATTGGCCCGCCACCGTCATGTCCAACGACTATAGGGTCGTCCCCACAACCACGGGCCAAAGTTGGCCAGCCGCCGACATGTCCGACGACTATAGGGTCGTCCCCACGACCCCGGGCCAAAGATGTCCAGCCGCCGTTTTGTCCGACGCCTATAGGGTCGTCCCCACGACCCCGGGACTAGATTGGCCTGCCACCGTCATGTCCAACGACTATAGGGTCGTCCCCACCACCACGGGCCAAAGTTGGCCAGCCGCCGACATGTCCGACGATTATTGGATCGTCCCCACGACCCCGGGCCAAAGTTGGCCAGCCGCCGACATGTCCGACGACTATAGGGTCGTCCCCACGACCCCGAGACTAGATTGGCCCGCCACCGTCATGTCCGACGACAATAGGGTCGTCCCCACGACCTCGGGTCCACGTTGGCCAGCCGCCGACATTTCCGACGACTATAGAGTCGTCCCCACGACACCGGTCCAAAGTTGGCCAGCCGCCGACATGTCCGACGACTATAGGGTCGTCCCCACGACCCCGGGACTAGATTGGCCCGCCACCGTCATGTCCAACGACTATAGGGTCGTCCCCACAACCACGGGCCAAAGTTGGCCAGCCGCCGACATGTCCGACGACTATAGGGTCGTCCCCACGACCCCGGGCCAAAGATGTCCAGCCGCCGTTTTGTCCGACGCCTATAGGGTCGTCCCCACGACCCCGGGACTAGATTGGCCTGCCACCGTCATGTCCAACGACTATAGGGTCGTCCCCACCACCACGGGCCAAAGTTGGCCAGCCGCCGACATGTCCGACGATTATTGGATCGTCCCCACGACCCCGGGCCAAAGATGTCCAGCCGCCGATATTTCCGACGACTATAGAGTCGTCCCCACGACACCGGTCCAAAGTTGGCAAGCCGCCGAAATGTCCGACGACTGTAGGGTCGTCTCCACGACCCCGGGACTAGATTGGCCCGCCACTGTCAAGTCCGACGACTATAGGGTCGTCCCCACGACCTCGGGACTAGGTTGGCCAGCCGCCGACATGTCCGACGACTATAGGGTCGGCCCCACGACCCCGGGCCAAAGATGTCCAGCCGCCGTCTTGTCCGACGCCTATAGGGTCGTCCCCACGACCCCGGGACTAGATTGGCCCGCCACCGTCATGTCCAACGACTATAGGGTCGTCTCCACCACCACGGGCCAAAGTTGGCCAGCCGCCGACATGTCCGACGATTATTGGATCGTCCCCACGACCCCGGGCCAAAGTTGGCCAGCCGCCGACATGTCCGACGACTATAGGGTCGCCCCACGACCCCGGGACAAGGTTAGCCCGCCGCCGACATGTCCGACGAATATAGGACCGTACCCACGACCCCGGGACTAGGCTGACAAGCCGCCAACATGTCCGACGACTATAGGGTCGTCCCAACGACCCCGGGCTAAAGTTGGTCAGCCGCCGAAATGTCCGACGACTATAGGGTCGTCCCCACGACCCCGGGCCAAAGTTGGCAATCCGCTGAAATGTCCGACGACTTTAGGGTTGTCCCCACGACCCCGGGACTACATTGGCCCGCCACCGTCAAGTCCGACGATTATAGGGTCGTCCCCACGACCGCGAGACTAGATTGGCCCGCCACCGTCATGTCCGACGACAATAGGGTCGTCCCCACGACCCCGGGTCCAGGTTGGCCAGCCGCCGACATTTCCGACGACTATAGAAGTAGTAAGGCAAAGCCGATTCTAACCCAGGTCCTCTGAGGGGAGCGCGGGGCGGGGGGAGGAAGTGAGGGCGCGCGGGGGAGTGCGGTGGAGGGAACTATTGGCGCGGGGAGAGCTGGGGAGTGGAAGACCGGTTGCGCGCGCACGAACCGCAGAGTGGGGGAAGCTGTAATCGTGGTGGGGATCAGTCCGGGCCGAGCCGCCGCGGAGACCTCTCCAGACCTGACCCATTGATGGAAAATTTTCAGAGGGTCGTGAGGGTCATCCCTCCCTCTAAAAATTTCTGGGGTTGGGTCTTGAATGAAAAAATCTATTTTCAGACTCGATCCAACCCCAGAAATTATTTCCCTAAATATTTTTATAAACCAGATCCGCCGCCAGAATATTTTTTTCCAAACCCACAGATACTTTCTCTCCAAACGCAGAGAAATAATAATTTTTAATCAATGATCCAGCGAACCATTATGTAGAATATTTTTTCCCCAAAACCAACAGAGCAAACAAATATGCATCATATATTCTAAAGCTAACAATTTTTCAAACTCTAGTAGCAAACAAATATGCATCATGCATTCTTAGCACTGTGAAAATGGTATCGCCTCGCGCGACTGCACCAGAAGAGTCAAATTACACGCGTTATCGCGCGAGACGATACCATTTTCACAGTGCTAAGAATGCATGATGCATCTTTGTTTGCTTTAAAATTATGCGAAGAGGAAAGAAGGAGGATGGATGGATGACAAGTAAATAAAATTGAGAAGTAATGTATGTTTAAGAAATTATATATTGTTACATAATAAATAAATAAAAGGAAAAAATATATATGTTACAAATCGGAAAAACACTAATAATAATGATGATAAAAAATAAAAATAGAACAAAGTAAATATAAAATGATAAGGATAATGATATAAATAAAAGGAAAAAATATAGATTATAAATATAAATATAAACAAATAGAACAATAGAAAAATGGAAAAATATAAATAATTAAAACTAATAAAAGGAGGGCGATGGCGGTGATGGGGATGATGGTGGTGATGGATGTGCTGTAGGTGAGGGGGGTGATGGTGGTGAGGGGGGTGATAGGGGTGATGGAGGCGATTGCGGCGAGGGGGGCGATGGGGGCGACGGCGGTGGTGGAGGTGATGGGGGGTACGATTGTTGCAGGACTCCCGACGGTTGTGGATATGGTAAGTCCTGTAACACATACACAAACAACGATACAATATTAGCACATCAAATGTAGCACATCAAATGTACAAAGCAGTGCAAAGTATTACCAACCTGTGGAGGCGGTGGTGGTGACGGTGAAGGCTGCGGCGGTGAAGGCGGTGATGGCGATGGTGGTGGTGAACCCCAATCTAGGGACCATACTGGCGACAGCGGTGGCGAGGAGCCCTAGACATAGAAACTCACGATATAATATTGACATGATCGTCTGATTTAATCTCACTCGATTTAAAGGACTAAACACGATAAAAATGTTAAAATATTGTTATGTACATACCTCAGGGTCACACTCTGGCGCGATTTTCAGTAATCCCATTTTAATTTTTTTCTTTCACAGTCGTCCTGCACGATGAAGGTTTGAAAGACAACTAGTCTCGCTGCATCTCCAAGCTCTCGCATGTAGAAACTCCTCCAAGCTCACATATGCAAAAACCCCTACTATCATGAAATCGAGAAGTGCGTAGCTTTGCAAAGTAAGATGCTGTTGTTCTCCACATTCATTTTCTTCTTCGCTAACCATCCTCTCAATATTCACATACATCTTCTTCGAATTCTTCTTTAGATACATTATTCGACTAGATCATACCACTCTGAACGTGTATCAAACCACTTTGATCACGTATCAAACATCTATCGAACCACTTTGAACATCTATCGAACCACTTTGAACATCTATCGAACGTATATTGAACCACTTTGATCGTGTATTGAACGTGTATCACACCACTCTGAACGTGAATCGAACGTGAATTGCACCACTTTGAACATGAATCGTACCACTGTGAACGTGAATCGAACGTGAATCGAACGTGAATCGAACGTGTATGGTATCACTCTGAACGTGTATCGAACATGAATTGTACAACTATGAACGCTAATCGAACGTGAATTGTACCACTCTGAACGTGAATTGAACATGTATGATACCACTCTGAACGTGAATTGAACGTGAATCGTACTACTCTGAACATCTATCGAACATGTATCGTACCACTTTGAACATCTATCGAACGTATATCGAACCGCTCTAAACGTGAATTGAACGTGAATCGTACCACTCTGAACATGAATCGAACGTGTATGATACCACTTTGAACATCTATCGAACGTGTATGATACCATTTTGAACATCTATCGAACGTGAATTGAACGTGTATGGTATCACTCTGAACGTGTATCGAACGTGAATCGAACGTGTATGGTACCACTCTGAACGTGTATCGTCTAAATAGATCTGGAATATCCGCAACGTCTGCATGATGCTCATGCAGATCTACCGTTCTGCCCGACGCGTGCCAAACCACCTGGTAGCAGACAGAACAAGTTACTCGCGACATTATACGATAAGCAGCGTTACATTATCCACTATCGCAACCTGTAGCAGTGCACGCGACATTATGAGTACATGTCTCCCCTGCTCGCTCAAAATTGTAAAATTCTGTATACAGACACTGACTGTACATACATGTATAGAACATACAATTGTATTTATTAACTCATCCTTATAAATAGTGGAATTATATCAAATAAAATTGTACACATGTATTTATTTTACCAATACATTATTTTTATTGAACCATGCATTTATTTTTTTACAATACATTATTTTTATTTATCCATGAATTGTGTGATTTATCAAACCCCAGCCACTTAACGTATACCTTATCCCCCTTCCTACGCAACACTTTTTTCACCAGATACACATCAGGATCGGTGACGCGCTGCAGCTCGTGATCATAGAATCCTCCGGCGACTGGTTTTCCACAGGAATCGACGAGCAGATACGTCGCGGGATTAGTTGCCTGTACTTTGTCTATCTTGAACACCTCCGTTGTCCAATTCGGCGTATAGCCTTTATCGAAGATGGTTTTAAATTTGCTTACGCGCACAAACTCGCCCAATTTGAATCTCGCTGGAGCAGCGATCTTTATATTGCTGTATACGGTGGCTAGCAGCTTATCGGCGATCGCAGGGGTAACATCGCGAGGACACATTTTGATGGTTCTATGTTTTCGTGCGTTATATTCTGCAAGTAGACGCGGTAGCGCATCGGTCCATTTATAGGTTCCATTGAGCGTAAACAGTTTCCACATATTGTTCTTCAAAGTTCGATTGAAACGTTCTACGACGGAGGCCTTCATCACCGAATACGTCGAATAATGATTAATATCATGTTTTGTCAAGAGTTTCTGCACATCGACGTTGTAAAATTCTTTTCCTTGATCAGTTTGCAAATTTTTTGGATATCGATCTCTAAATATATTTGCAAACGCTTTAGTCACCTCAACACCACTTTTAGTCTTGAGCGGCAACGCCCATGCATACTTGCTCAATACATCGATGACGGTGAGTATGTAGTGGTAACCTTGGTTGAATCGCGAGTATGGACGCATTTCTACAACGTCAGCTTGCCACAGATCATCATATCCATGCACTATGACGCGCCTCCGTGGGAAGTGTCTTCGAGCTGGAGCATGCAATTCCTCAACAAGTTGTTGCTTCTTATGGCCGCGGTTTTCTTCTTTACTCTTGGATTTTGATAATGGCTGCATGTTTGATCGCAGAGGTGTCTTTGACACGAATGATGTGATAATTATCGTGTACGTGCATTATGTGCTTCCCGTTGGTCCCAGGAAATTCTGAACAAGTTCAACCGTCTCGCATGATTCTCCTTCGCAGCGTTGCTGCGAAATAGAATTCGACGCCTGTGATATATTTTGAACGCCGTTTTGCAGCGTCAGCATATCTCTCTGAAACATGACCAGCTTCCTCTCTAATTCTTCCTGCTGCTCTCTCAAAAGTTTAATGCTCTTTTCCATGTATAGTTTATTGACAACATCGCTGTCGGCCGTGGGTTGTGCTACACGTCGTATCTTCCGTGATTTTGCATCAAAGTCGACACCGGTCATGCAAAGAGCGTTATCTCGCATATAATTTCGAAGCAAACCGCTCCATTTGTAGTAGTCCATTCTAGCTGCTCCACTCTTCTCGAGTGATACCCCAAATTTGTTGATCGGCATCTCGATGCATACAGTGCACATCATCGGCGAGCGGCTTAATTTATAATGAGCCCTGCCTCGCGGAGTTCCTCGATAATCGATAGAATTTCATTGTCGTGCGAGTTGTTACCCGCCTGACGTGACGCTTCTAGCAAACGGAATCGGTCCACCAGCTCGTTGGGATCGTCCCAGTGCACGTAATCGATCTTGTTATCGTTTACCACCATGACTCGTGGTGTTGTTAGACCTTTCCCTGTTCTACTAGCCGAAACACGGGGGAGTAGTGGTGCAATTATATATTTATACTTGTATCCCTTGTTGCCCAATATGGGATTTTGAGCGTTATGACCGCGTCTGTGGGCATTCGTTGTCAGCAGTATACTTTTATATTTTTGTTTATCAGCATCGGTGTATGTGGTATCGTCAGGAATTCTCTTGAAAATCAGTTCGTAACGACCGGGTGTTCCTCCGTATCTTACACCGTCGATGATTATATTATCATCTTTGTCTATATCGAAAGCTTTATCCCCAAGCATCGTTCCACTATCACCAAAGTATACGCCATACACATAGTCCATGGTCGTATCCCTATCACTACTTAGGATTGCACTCATATATTTTTGTCCCAGCGGGCCGAAATGGTTGCGCAACGTTTCTTGTCCCTCGGATGTTTGGAGTTGATGTCTAATAGATGTTGCAAACGACTCATCGGGACTAGTTTCGAAAACGTCGTCATCATTGGTTGTGAGCGATTGTACATCGGGAAATGTATTTATTGGTGTAGAAGAAACCGAGGAATCGTTTGACGTGACATTCTGCCGTTTCCGCTTCGATTGAACTGGTGTGGAGGTTACGAGTGAATATTCCGATGACGTGTATGGTTTCCTCTTTGTCTTGCGCGATATGTTTCCATTCAGATGGATTTTTGTTTTAGGCGTTAATGTTTCATACCCTCCGACGTCTGTGCTCATCAGCGGTGATGTGTCAGCTTCTGTCGCTGCGATATTTTCCACGATATGTTTTAAGGGTTCGACAACAGGTTTAAAGTATCTCTCCAACGCGATATCTTCCTCCATCTTGCCAGTCTTCAAAGCCTGATGTTTCTTCCGAATGGATTCGCTGGTTTTTGCAATTTCCTTCACTATTCTCTCGCGATCCTTAATCTCCAGACTATCGATATCAATCACCGTTGTACCGCAGACGTTACTTTCCCACCGACGTGTCGACGACAATTGACAATCTCATGGTATGGCAAACTCGTTAAATCCCTTTCTATAACGTCCATTGGACATCGTGCTATCCTTGTCTATTACCATGAAACCATACTCCCGTTGCCAACAATTACGACACAACGCGCAGAAATCGTCGTAAGACATATCAGTGTTTACGTGATCGTTGTACACATGTTTCAAGTTGGTGCCATCCTGCTTAAACAGAATCAATAGATTCGCATTGTCGCGTATAAGATGTTTAGGAATCTTTGCATATGTCTGACAGAGATAGAAGCAGTCAACGTTCGAGTGGCGCCCCATTGCAAAGTATTCCCTTATCGTATCTTGCTTGTCACATGCCACGTCATCAAAGATAAAAATGGAATTCGGAAGCGATTCGCTCGGTGGGATGACGTCACTGTTATTCGAAAACGTAAAGTAGCCAATTTCATCTATTGGAGACAATAAATTTTCCAAATACTGATATTTCGGCTGCTGCAACGACTTGGAATACACGTACACGTTCTCGAAGCGGACTCCGTGTGGACTTTCCAACAAGCTCACCAACACGTTGGTCTTTCCACAATTTGATGGACCACAAATGAGGCAGCGTATTGTGTTTGGTAACATGCTACCATGTCTGTGCATTGTTTTCGAAGACATCATTTGCGATTTATCGTCAAAATTTGTCACGCGTATCGTTACAGGTTGTCGCACAAATCGCATCCTCTCCGCGAACTGCGAAAAATGATTTTGATACGTCGAAGCGGTGACGCGTCCTATTTATAGGTCCGCACCGAAGCAAAACAGCTCAGTATTCAAAATGCTTCTGGTCCTGTCGGATAATTTCGATATTTGAAACCTAACCTCTGAGCAGTTGAAATATATACCAAAGATTATTCTACTGCGAGAGTTTGACAGGCACATTGATCAGTTGTGGGACTCCCCAAGCATATAAAAGCCGATTCTGAGGTTCAGCAGTATCGTCGGTGTTTGGAACATTATAATTGCCCTTGGCAGCGAACGCATATCGACCGTCCGACACCATTGATTAAAAAACTGTGGCGAATGTCGTCGACGAGAGTAAAGAAAGGCCGTGGTTTGTTAAATCGGGCGATAAACGCGCTACCTATCGAATTACATATCCCAGGATATCAGTTTTGTGGTCCAGGAACTCATCTGGCAAAACGATTGGCCAGAGGTGATCAAGGCATCAATCCGTTGGACGCAGCGTGTCGCGAACACGATATTGCGTATTCGCGTAGCAACGACCTCGGCGAACGGCACGCGGCAGATTACGTTCTCGCTGACAAAGCGCGAAAACGCATCGTTGCACGAGACTCGACACTGGGTGAAAGAGGTGCTGCTACAGCTGTTTGGGCAGCTATGAAGGCCAAGACGAAAATTGGGATGGGGATGAAAACAAAAACCCGCCAAAAGACTCCAAAGAGGGCATCGCAAAAGCGGATTCTTCCGGTAGCAAAACGTGGTGGTATATTACCGCTTCTCCCGCTGCTAGGTGTACTCGGATCATTAGCTGGTGGAGCGGCAGGGATCGCCAAGGCGGTAAACGATAATAAGGCGGCGCAGCATCAGCTGCAGGAAATGCAACGTCATAATCGCTCCATGGAAGGTCGTGGACTTTATCTCACACCATACAAGCGCGGACAGGGAATATCAAAACGAAAAAAAAAAACGCCGAAAAGAAAATAATAATGCCTGTCGGTGTAACTACCGATGCACAATTGGAGGAGTTGGCAAAACGTATGCGTATTCCATTCTTTAGAGGTGTTTTTATGCGCAATGCACTACCTGCCGGAGGAGTACATCGAAACGAGAGCGGTATCGTAAATTTGGACAATGTCGAGGGGTCGGGAACTCATTGGGTGGCATATGCGAAGAGAGGGTGTCGAGCTATATATTTCGACAGCTTCGGGAATCTTCAACCGCCTAGAGAATTGGTACAATATCTGAATAAAGATGTTGTGAAAATCGAATACAATCGAACAGCTTATCAGAAGTATAATCAGAGCAATTGCGGACAACTATGTCTACGCTTTCTACAAACGATCGGCACCAAATTTAAGGATTGACTTCCCACCATTCTGATTCAGTATTAGTCGAGTCGTACAGCTCGGAATATGTCGTTAACATTCACTCTAACCGGCAACAGTAGCACCCTCGCGGTAAGCTACTTTCCACCCATAGATTTGAGCGACGATGATTACGAGCTTGGTTTAACAACCTTTGAAACTTATCATACAATACCGAACATCGATTGGAGCAACGATAAATTCTACTTCACCTCGAACTATGGCATCAAAAACAGCAGTGTTGACACCACTCCTGAAACTATTAGGATTCCACACGGCTCCTACGAACTAGATGCCATTGCCAAGTATTTGAGGCAGCGATTACTCGAGCGATATCCTAAAAATCTCGATGACTCTGATGATGACAACGATGTGTATCCTATAGTGTTGCGTCCCAACAACAACACCATGAAAAGCGAGCTGTACTGCTCGTTCATCGTAGATTTTACGAAGCGCAATAACATTGGATCGCTACTGGGATTCTCGACGAATCGGGTATTAGAACCTGGACAATGGCACGAATCGGACGATCCAATTAATATCATGAACGTGAACATTATTCGCATAGAATGTAGCGTGACCGCTGGCGCGTACAACAATGGGAAGCGAGTACATACGATACATGAATTTTCTCCGAGAGTTCCACCAGGATATAAGATATCGGAAACGCCCGCGCAGATCATTTACCTTCCGATCACCGCACGGGTCATTACGGATCTAACGATACGCGTTGTGGATCAAGACGGACGGTTGCTCGATTTTCGAGGTGAAGAGATTACCATCAGACTGCACGTGCGACGACGTCGATAATACATGTGGTGCGAATGAAAGAAATGCTTGTGTTGAACGACTCCAGAAATCCGTTTCTTCCAAGTGAAATTGTTTGCAACAACAACAACAACAACAACAACAACAACACCTGCAACAGCTCTGATTATGCTAAAAAGAAGAGACTCAGTGCTGCGAACATTACATTTTTGAAATCATTGGGATTTATTGTACGCATATAAGTTGAAAAAATGGCCGACATTCTAAGCATTGGAGGGAAGCCGATGTTTGATGATTGCATCGTCAAGCTCGAGACTCATACGTACAACCCATACGTCAACACGACGTTTGGATACAGTGATGAGATAAGAATACCTATACAGCAGCAGGATTTATACACATTACCATGTGAAAGTTTCCTCTACGTGGAGGGAAAATTGGTGATAAATAAGCCAAACGATGCATCAACGACAACGTTGGGAAATAATTGCATGGCGTTCATATTTGATGAGATTCGGTACGAGCTGAATGGTGTGGAGATTGACCGCAATAGAAACGTTGGAATAACTAGCACGCTTAAAAACTATGTATCGCTGACATCTGACGAAGACAAAAATATGGAGAATGCCGGATGGGGCTTGAAACGACATAATGGACTAATAGTGAAAAATCATTTCAATTTTTGCATCCCACTCAAATATTTGTTGGGATTTTGCGAGGACTACAAACGCATGCTTATTAATGCACGTCACGAATTGATTTTAATACGATCGCGCAACGATAACAATTCTCTAATAGGATCGCCGATGTTGGAACCAGAAATTGAATTACTTAAAGTGCAATGGCGAATGCCTCATGTGACGCTGAACGATGTTAATAAGCTATCGTTGCTACATGCTTTGGAAAGTGGACAAAACCTAAGCATTAGTTTTCGCTCGTGGGATCTGTACGAGTATCCTCTCTTACAGAGCACAACCAAGCATTCGTGGGCCGTGAAGGCAGCTGCACAGCTGGAGAAGCCGCGATACGTTATCTTTGCTCTACAGACTGCTCGAAAGAATGTGATGACCGAAGATGCTACTCGGTTTGACCACTGGAAATTGACCAATGTAAAACTTTTTCTCAACTCGGAATTTTATCCATATGATGACTTGAACTTGGACTTTGATAAGAATAAGCATGCCATCTTGTTTCACATGTATACACATTTCCGTAAATCGTATTATGGACATAGTTGCAACGAGGCATTATTCACTGTGGCTGAATTTTTACAATTTGGTCCCCTCGTGGTGATTGATTGCTCGCGACAAAATGAGTCGATTAAAAATGGTACCGTGGACGTGCGCATAGAATTTGAATGTAAAGAGAATGTACCTGCAAATACTACGACCTACTGTCTGATTCTGCACGACCGGGTGGTTGAATACAATCCGCTAACAAACGTGGTGCGCAAAATAAATTAAATTGCCATACTACTTGCCCCGCCCTCTCCTGTGTCAAATTCGTACAAACATTTCATCGTAAAAAATCGAGATGCTTTACGAGAAAGAATTCATTCTCTCATCTGTCTTGGAAGCGAGCTGACCTCTAAAATTGTATCGACAATGGTCGTACCAACATTTGTTGACCTGCAAGGGTTCATCGTCGATGGAAGATTTGTTGTCAAGGAAGTGGCTGTCCTACGAATGGGAACAATTCTCTCGCACTATATTTTTGGGAGTTCGATGCCGCAATATCTTCTTACAAAATCCGACAAATCAAGCATCCGATGGTTGGTGGCAAAACATCATGGACTACGGTGGGATGATGGAGACGTTCCATACAGTATGGCTAAACAGCTAATTACGAAAGCTGTAGCTGATGCGATCGATGAAGAAGATGACACACCCTATATCGTATACGTTAAAGGGTTGCAGAAACGCGACTGGCTTGTGGATTTCCTCGATGAAAATACGAGAGCGGATGTGATCATTGAGACGCTGGACATTGACTATGAGAATATCAAATCTCTAAATAAGCTAAATGTAATTAATACTCTGCGATGTGGCAGACACGCGAAGCATTGTGCTTTGCAAAATGTATTTAAAATATTCAACTGGTGGTCTAAACACCAGAGAGAATTGCATAAATAAAATATTTATATTTATATTTTTAATTTTATATTCTATGTAACAATATATAATTTCTTAAACGTATATTATTTCTTCATTTTATTTACCCGTCTCCCGATTCGACGTTTCAAAATTATTATTTCTCTGCGTTGGGGGAAAATTTCCATCACATATATGTATGGAAAAAACATTTCTGCTGACGCCGCATAATCATTGACTACGATGCTATCAAATCTCTAAATAAGCTAAATGTAGTTAATACTTTGCGATGCTGTAGACATGTAAAGCATTGTGCTTTGCAAAATGTATTTAAAATATTCTACTGATGGTCTAAACATCAGATGGAAATTCATAAATAAATATAATCAATTTTTAATGCATAAATGTTTTTTCTTCACCCTTTCCAAACCCAACCTCCTTAATATGGGCGATGAAAACCCTCGGGTTTATCACCAGGTTTGCCAAACACTTCAGACAGATCAGGACGCTGAAATTGTTGTATGTTGCTTTGGTAAGGCCATTGGTAGAATACGCGTCGGTTATCTGGAGCCCAAAACATAAGCAATATGTGTGTTTAATTGAAAGGGTCCAGCATAAGTTTCTTAGATTTGCTATGAGAGCTATTGGTACCCCTATGCGGTTTGATAACCATGACTACGGTCCAGCTTTGCGAAGGATGAGGCTTTCTAATCTCTGTGACCGCCGTATCTGTTCTGACCTATTATTTTTGTATAAAGTAATCCATGGCCAGATCAACTGCCAGGATTTGGTCGCACGGATTCGTCTCCGAGCCCCACAACGGGCATTGCGTCCGAGACCTCTTTTTGCATCAGGTGTCCCTGAATATTATCACTACACAGTTGATCCTTTAAATCGTGCCATGGACGAGATGAACCGGTGCCCTGCTGACATTGATGTGTTCGCAGACTCCTTCGCATCGTTCAGGAACCGAGTGCTTACTAGAATGTTACCTCAGTAATTCTAATTCTATTTAATTTAAATTAATTTTTGTTTGTTTGTGTTTATTTTATTTCTTAATATTCTATTTTATTGTTTTATACTTTATTTTATGTTATTGTATGTCTTTGTTATGTTTATTTTATCTTTGTACTTTTTTTTGCTCTAAACTTTGTCTCTAAAGGGTTCTCCCGTTAATAAAATAATAATAATAATAATAATAATAATATGAAAAGTATTATTTATTTACTCGTCATCCATCCTCCTTCTTTCCTCTACATTTTATTTACCCACCTTCCTCCTTCTCGCCACCTAATTTTAAGATTCAACGTTTCTAAAAAGTATTATTTCTCTGCGTTGGGGAAAAATTTATATCATATATATGTATGGAAAAAACATTTCTGCCGACGCTGCATAATTCTTTCTGTGATTCGTACGTTCTTCGCGCCGCGAAAATGACATCCTGCACGACTGCTCCAGAGGAGTCAAATTACGCATAATCGCGCGATATGCTGCGATGTTAAATCGGAACGCTGAGATGATACCATTTCTTCACAGTGCTATGAATGCATGATGCATATTTGTTTGCTGTAGTTTGAAAAATTGGTAGCTTTAGAATGTATGATGCATATTTGTTTGCTCGGTTGGTTTGGAAAAAAATATTCTGGCGGTAGATCTGATTTAGAACCAATATTTGGGGGAAAAAATTTCTGGGGGCCGGATCGAGTCTGAAAAAAAGATTTTTTCATACAAGACCCGGCCCCAGAAATTTTTAGAGGGAGGGGACGACCCTCTGAAAATTTTCCAACAATGGGTCAGGTCTGGAGAGGTCTCCGCGGCGGCTCGGCCCGGACTGATCCCCACCACGATTACAGCTTCCCCCACTCTGCGGTTCGTGCGCGCGCAACCGGTCTTCCACTCCCCAGCTCTCCCCGCGCCCATAGTTCCCTCCACCGCACTCCCCCGCGCGCCCTCACTTCCTCCCCCCGCCCCGCGCTCCCCTCAGAGGACCTGGGTTAGAATCGGCTTTGCCTTACTACTTATAGAGTCGTCCCCACGACACCGGGCCAAAGTTGGCCAGCCGCCGACATGTCCGACGACTATAGTGTCGTCCCCACGACCCCGGGACAAGGTTGGCCCGCCGCCGACTTGTCCGACGACTATAGGGTCGTCCCCACGACCCCGGGACTAGATTGGCCCGCCACTGTCATGTCCAACGACTATAGGGTCGTCCCCACAACCACGGGCCAAAGTTGGCCAGCCGCCGACATGTCCGACGATTATTGGATCGTCCCCACGACCCCGGGCCAAAGTTGGCCAGCCGCCGACATGTCCGACGACTATAGGGTCGTCCCCACGACCCCGAGACTAGATTGGCCCGCCACCGTCATGTCCAACGACTATAGGGTCGTCCCCACAACCACGGGCCAAAGTTGGCCAGCCGCCGACATGTCCGACGACTATAGGGTCGTCCCCACGACCCCGGGCCAAAGATGTCCAGCCGCCGTTTTGTCCGACGCCTATAGGGTCGTCCCCACGACCCCGGGACTAGATTGGCCTGCCACCGTCATGTCCAACGACTATAGGGTCGTCCCCACCACCACGGGCCAAAGTTGGCCAGCCGCCGACATGTCCGACGAATATTGGATCGTCCCCACGACCCCGGGCCAAAGATGTCCAGCCGCCGATATTTCCGACGACTATAGAGTCGTCCCCACGACACCGGTCCAAAGTTGGCAAGCCGCCGAAATGTCCGACGACTGTAGGGTCGTCTCCACGACCCCGGGACTAGATTGGCCCGCCACTGTCAAGTCCGACGACTATAGGGTCGTCCCCACGACCTCGGGACTAGGTTGGCCAGCCGCCGACATGTCCGACGACTATAGGGTCGGCCCCACGACCCCGGGCCAAAGATGTCCAGCCGCCGTCTTGTCCGACGCCTATAGGGTCGTCCCCACGACCCCGGGACTAGATTGGCCCGCCACCGTCATGTCCAACGACTATAGGGTCGTCTCCACCACCACGGGCCAAAGTTGGCCAGCCGCCGACATGTCCGACGATTATTGGATCGTCCCCACGACCCCGGGCCAAAGTTGGCCAGCCGCCGACATGTCCGACGACTATAGGGTCGCCCCACGACCCCGGGACAAGGTTAGCCCGCCGCCGACATGTCCGACGAATATAGGACCGTACCCACGACCCCGGGACTAGGCTGACAAGCCGCCAACATGTCCGACGACTATAGGGTCGTCCCAACGACCCCGGGCCAAAGTTGGTCAGCCGCCGAAATGTCCGACGACTATAGGGTCGTCCCCACGACCCCGGGCCAAAGTTGGCAATCCGCTGAAATGTCCGACGACTTTAGGGTTGTCCCCACGACCCCGGGACTACATTGGCCCGCCACCGTCAAGTCCGACGATTATAGGGTCGTCCCCACGACCGCGAGACTAGATTGGCCCGCCACCGTCATGTCCGACGACAATAGGGTCGTCCCCACGACCCCGGGTCCAGGTTGGCCAGCCGCCGACATTTCCGACGACTATAGAGTCGTCCCCACGACACCGGGCCAAAGTTGGCCAGCCGCCGACATGTCCGACGACTATAGGGTCGTCCCCACGACCCCGGGACTAGATTGGCCCGCCACCGTCATGTCCAACGACTATAGGGTCGTCCCCACAACCACGGGCCAAAGTTGGCCAGCCGCCGACATGTCCGACGACTATAGGGTCGTCCCCACGACCCCGGGACTAGATTGGCCCGCCACCGTCATGTCCAACGACTATAGGGTCGTCCCCACAACCACGGGCCAAAGTTGGCCAGCCGCCGACATGTCCGACGACTATAGAGTCGTCCCCACGACACCGGTCCAAAGTTGGCAAGCCGCCGAAATGTCCGACGACTGTAGGGTCGTCTCCACGACCCCGGGACTAGATTGGCCCGCCACCGTCATGTCCAACGACTATAGGGTCGTCCCCACGACCTCGGGACTAGGTTGGCCAGCCGCCGACATGTCCGACGACTATAGGGTCGGCCCCACGACCCCGGGCCAAAGATGTCCAGCCGCCGTCTTGTCCGACGCCTATAGGGTCGTCCCCACGACCCCGGGACTAGATTGGCCCGCCACCGTCATGTCCAACGACTATAGGGTCGTCTCCACCACCACGGGCCAAAGTTGGCCAGCCGCCGACATGTCCGACGATTATTGGATCGTCCCCACGACCCCGGGCCAAAGTTGGCCAGCCGCCGACATGTCCGACGACTATAGGGTCGCCCCACGACCCCGGGACAAGGTTAGCCCGCCGCCGACATGTCCGACGAATATAGGGCCGTACCCACGACCCCGGGACTAGGCTGACAAGCCGCCAACATGTCCGACGACTATAGGGTCGTCCCAACGACCCCGGGCCAAAGTTGGTCAGCCGCCGAAATGTCCGACGACTATAGGGTCGTCCCCACGACCCCGGGCCAAAGTTGGCAATCCGCTGAAATGTCCGACGACTTTAGGGTTGTCCCCACGACCCCGGGACTACATTGGCCCGCCACCGTCAAGTCCGACGATTATAGGGTCGTCCCCACGACCGCGAGACTAGATTGGCCCGCCACCGTCATGTCCGAAGACTATAGGGTCGTCCCCACGACCTCGGGACTAGATTGGCCCGCTACCGTCATGTCCGACGACTATAGGGTCGTCCCACGACCCCGGGCCAAAGTTGGCAAGCCGCCGAAATGTCCGACGACTGTAGGGTCGTCTCCACGACCCCGGGACTAGATTGGCCCGCCACCGTCAAGTCCGACGACTATAGGGTCGTCCCCACGACCTCGGGACTAGGTTGACCAGCCGCCGACATGTCCGACGACTATAGGGTCGTCCCCACGACCCCGGGCCAAAGATGTCCAGCCGCCGTCTTGTCCGACGCCTATAGGGTCGTCCCCACGACCCCGGGACTAGATTGGCCCGCCACCGTCATGTCCAACGACTATAGGGTCGTCTCCACCACCACGGGCCAAAGTTGGCCAGCCGCCGACATGTCCGACGATTATTGGATCGTCCCCACGACACCGGTCCAAAGTTGGCCAGCCGCCGACATGTCCGACGACTATAGGGTCGTCCCCACGACCCCGGGACTAGATTGGCCCGCCACCGTCATGTCCAACGACTATAGGGTCGTCCCCACAACCACGGGCCAAAGTTGGCCAGCCGCCGACATGTCCGACGACTATAGGGTCGTCCCCACGACCCCGGGACTAGATTGGCCCGCCACCGTCATGTCCAACGACTATAGGGTCGTCCCCACAACCACGGGCCAAAGTTGGCCAGCCGCCGACATGTCCGACGACTATAGGGTCGTCCCCACGACCCCGGGCCAAAGATGTCCAGCCGCCGTTTTGTCCGACGCCTATAGGGTCGTCCCCACGACCCCGGGACTAGATTGGCCTCCCACCGTCATGTCCAACGACTATAGGGTCGTCCCCACCACCACGGGCCAAAGTTGGCCAGCCGCCGACATGTCCGACGATTATTGGATCGTCCCCACGACCCCGGGCCAAAGATGTCCAGCCGCCGACATTTCCGACGACTATAGAGTCGTCCCCACGACACCGGTCCAAAGTTGGCAAGCCGCCGAAATGTCCGACGACTGTAGGGTCGTCTCCACGACCCCGGGACTAGATTGGCCCGCCACCGTCATGTCCAACGACTATAGGGTCGTCCCCACGACCTCGGGACTAGGTTGGCCAGCCGCCGACATGTCCGACGACTATAGGGTCGGCCCCACGACCCCGGGCCAAAGATGTCCAGCCGCCGTCTTGTCCGACGCCTATAGGGTCGTCCCCACGACCCCGGGACTAGATTGGCCCGCCACCGTCATGTCCAACGACTATAGGGTCGTCTCCACCACCACGGGCCAAAGTTGGCCAGCCGCCGACATGTCCGACGATTATTGGATCGTCCCCACGACCCCGGGCCAAAGTTGGCCAGCCGCCGACATGTCCGACGACTATAGGGTCGCCCCACGACCCCGGGACAAGGTTAGCCCGCCGCCGACATGTCCGACGAATATAGGGCCGTACCCACGACCCCGGGACTAGGCTGACAAGCCGCCAACATGTCCGACGACTATAGGGTCGTCCCAACGACCCCGGGCCAAAGTTGGTCAGCCGCCGAAATGTCCGACGACTATAGGGTCGTCCCCACGACCCCGGGCCAAAGTTGGCAATCCGCTGAAATGTCCGACGACTTTAGGGTTGTCCCCACGACCCCGGGACTACATTGGCCCGCCACCGTCAAGTCCGACGATTATAGGGTCGTCCCCACGACCGCGAGACTAGATTGGCCCGCCACCGTCATGTCCGACGACAATAGGGTCGTCCCCACGACCCCGGGTCCAGGTTGGCCAGCCGCCGACATTTCCGACGACTATAGTGTCGTCCCCACGACCCCGGGACAAGGTTGGCCCGCCGCCGACTTGTCCGACGACTATAGGGTCGTCCCCACGACCCCGGGACTAGATTGGCCCGCCACTGTCATGTCCAACGACTATAGGGTCGTCCCCACAACCACGGGCCAAAGTTGGCCAGCCGCCGACATGTCCGACGACTATAGGGTCGTCCCCACGACCCCGGGACAAGCTTGGCCCGCCGCCGACTTGTCCGACGACTATAGGGTCGTCCCCACGACCCCGGGACTAGATTGGCCCGCCACCGTCATGTCCGACGACAATAGGGTCGTCCCCACGACCCCGGGTCTACGTTGGCCAGCTGCCGACATGTCCGACGACTATAGAGTCGTCCCCACGACCCCGGGACAAGCTTGGCCCGCCGCCGACTTGTCCGACGACTATAGGGTCGTCCCCACGACCCCGGGACTAGATTGGCCCGCCACCGTCATGTCCGACGACAATAGTGTCGTCCCCACGACCCCGGGTCCAGGTTGGCCAGCCGCCGACATTTCCGACGACTATAGAGTCGTCCCCACGACACCGGGCCAAAGTTGGCCAGCCGCCGACATGTCCGACGACTATAGGGTCGCCCCACGACCCCGGGACAAGGTTAGCCCGCCGCCGACATGTCCGACGAATATAGGGCCGTACCCACGACCCCGGGACAAGGCTGACAAGCCGCCAACATGTCCGACGACTGTAGGGTCGTCCCCACGACCCCGGGACTAGATTGGCCCGCCACTGTCATGTCCAACGACTATAGGGTCGTCCCCACAACCACGGGCCAAAGTTGGCCAGCCGCCGACATGTCCGACGACTATAGGGTCGTCCCCACGACCCCGGGACTAGGTTGGCCAGCCGCCGACATGTCCGACGACTATAGGGTCGTCCCGACGACCCCGGGCCAATGTTGGCCAATCGCCAACATGTCCGACGACTATAGGGTCGTCCCTACGACCCCGGGACTAGATTGGCCCGCCACCGTCATGTCCAACGATTATAGGGTCGTCCCCACGACCCCGGGACTAGATTGGCCCGCCACCGTCATGTCCGACGACTATAGGGTCGTCCCCACAACCACGGGCCAAAGTTAGCCAGCCGTCGACATGTCCGACGACTATAGGGTCGTCCCCACGACCCCGGGCCAAAGTTGGCCAGCCGCCGACATGTCCGACGACTATAGGGTCGTCCCCACGACCCCGAGACTAGATTGGCCCGCCACCGTCATGTCCGACGACAATAGGGTCGGCCCCACGACTCCGGGTCCAGTTTGGCCAGCCGCCGACATTTCCGACGACTATAGAGTCGTCCCCACGACACCGGTTCAAAGTTGGCCAGCCGCCGACATGTCCGACGACTATAGGGTCGTCCCCACGACCCCGGGGCTAGATTGGCCCGCCACCGTCATATCCAACGACTATAGGGTCGTCCCCACAACCACGGGCCAAAGTTGGCCAGCCGCCGACATGTCCGACGACTATAGGGTCGTCCCCACGACCCCGGGCCAAAGTTGGCAAGCCGCCGAAATGTCCGACGACTGTAGGGTCGTCCCCACGACCCCGGGACTAGGTTGGCCAGCCGCCGACATGTCCGACGACTATAGGGTCGTCCCGACGACCCCGGGCCAATGATGGACAATCGCCAACATGTCCGACGACTATAGGGTCGTCCCTACGACCCCGGGACTAGATTGGCCCGCCACCGTCATGTCCAACGATTATAGGGTCGTCCCCACGACCCCGGGACTAGGTTGGCCAGCCGCCGACATGTCCGACGACTATAGGGTCGTCCCGACGACCCCGGACCAATGATGGCCAATCGCCAACATGTCCGACGACTATAGGGTCGTCCCCAGGACCTCGGGACTAGATTGGCCCGCCACCGTCAAGTCCGACGACTAAAGGGTCGTCCCCACGACACCGGGCCAAAGTTGGCAAGCCGCCGAAATGTCCGACGACTATAGGGTCGTCCCCACGACCCCGGGACTAGATTGGCCCGCCACCGTCAAGTCCGACGACTATAGGGTCGTCCCCACGACCTCGGGACTAGGTTGGCCAGCCGCCGACATGTCCGACCACTATAGGGTCGTCCCCACGACCCCGGGCCAAAGATGTCCAGCCGCCGTCTTCTCCGGCGACTATAGGGTCGTCGTCACGACCCCGGGTCCAGGTTGGCCAGCCGCCGACATTTCCGACGACTATAGAGTCGTCCCCACGACACCGGGCCAAAGTTGGCCAGCCGCCGACATGTCCGACGACTATAGGGTCGTCCCCACGACCCCGGGCCAAAGATGTCCAGCCGCCGTCTTGTCCGACGACTATAGGGTCGTCCCCACGACCCCGAGTCCAGGTTGGCCAGCCGCCGACATTTCCGACGACTATAGAGTCGTCCCCACGACCCCGGGCCAAAGTTGGCCAGACGCCGACATGTCCGACGACTATAGGGTCGTCCCCACGACCCCGAGACTAGATTGGCCCGCCACCGTCATGTCCGACGACAATAGGGTCGTCCCCACGACCCCGGGTCTAGGTTGGCCAGCCGCCGACTTGTCCGACGACTATAGGGTCGTCCCCACGACCCCGGGACTAGATTGGCCCGCCACCGTCAAGTCCGACGACTATAGGGTCGTCCCCACGACCTCGGGACTAGGTTGGCCGGCCGCCGACATGTCCGACCACTATTGGGTCGTCCCCACGACACGGGGCCAAAGTTGGCCAGCCGCCGACATGTCCGACGACTATAGGGTCGTCCCCACGACCCCGGGACAAGGTTGGCCCGCCGCCGACTTGTCCGACGACTATAGGGTCGTCCCCACGACCCCGGGACTAGATTGGCCCGCCGCCGTCATGTCCGACGACAATAGGGTCGTCCCCACGACCCCGGGTCTAGGTTGGCCAGCCGCCGAATTGTCCGACGACTATAGGGTCGTACCCACGACCCCGGGACTAGGCTGACAAGCCGCCAACATGTCCGACGACTATAGGGTCGTCCCCACGACACCGGGCCAAAGATGTCCAGCCGCCGTCTTGTCCGACGACTATAGGGTCGTCCCCACGACCTCGGGACTAGGTTGGCCAGCCGCCGACATGTCCGACAACTATTGGGTCGTCCCCACGACCACGGCCAAAGTTGGCCAGCCGCCGACATGTCCGACGACTATAGGGTCGTCCCCACGACCCCGGGCCAAAGATGTCCAGCCGCCGTCTTGTCCGACGCCTATAGGGTCGTCCCCACGTCCCCGGGACTAGATTGGCCCGCCACCGTCATGTCCAACGATTATAGGGTCGTCCCCACGACCCCGGGTCTAGGTTGGCCAGCCCCCGACATGTCCGACGACTATAGAGTCGTCCCCACGACCCCGGGTCTAGGTTGGCCAGCCGCCGACATGTCCGACGACTATAGAGTCGTCCCCACGACACCGGGCCAAAGTTGGACAGCCGCCGACATGTCCGACTACTATAGGGTCGTCCCCAGGACCTCGGGTCTAGATTGGCCCGCTACCGTCATGTCCGAAGACTATAGGGTTGTCCCCACGACCACGGGACTAGATTGGCCCGCCACCGCCATGTCCGACGACAATAGGGTCGTCCCCACGACCCCGGGTCTAGGGTGGCCAGCCGCCGACATGTCCGACGACAATCGGATCGTCCCCACGCCCACGCGCCAAAGTTGGCCAGCCGCCGACATGTCCGACGACTATTGGATCGTCCCCACGACCACGGGCCAAAGTTGGCCAGCCGCCGACATGTCCGACGACAATCGGATCGTCCCCACGACCACGCGCCAAAGTTGGCCAGCCGCCGACATGTCCGACGACTATAGGGTCGTCCCCACGACCCCGGGACTAGATTGGCCCGCCACCGTCATGTCCAACGACTATAGGGTCGTCCCCACAACCACGGACCAAAGTTGGCCAGCCGCCGACATGTCCGACGACTGTAGGGTCGTCCCCACGACCCCGGGCCAAAGTTGGCCAGCCGCCGACATGTCCGACGACTATTGGATCGTCCCCACGACCCCGGGCCAAAGTTGGCCAGCCGCCGACATGTCCGACGACTATAGGGTCGTCCCCACGACCCCGAGACTAGATTGGCCCGCCACCGTCATGTCCGACGACAATAGGGTCGGCCCCACGACTCCGGGTCCAGGTTGGCCAGCCGCCGACATTTCCGACGACTATAGAGTCGTCCCCACGACACCGGTTCAAAGTTGGCCAGCCGCCGACATGTCCGACGACTATAGGGTCGTCCCCACGACCCCGGGACTAGATTGGCCCGCCACCGTCATATCCAACGACTATAGGGTCGTCCCCACAACCACGGGCCAAAGTTGGCCAGCCGCCGACATGTCCGACGACTATAGGGTCGTCCCCACGACCCCGGGCCAAAGTTGGCAAGCCGCCGAAATGTCCCACGACTATAGGGTCGTCCCCACGACCCCGGGCCAAAGTTGGCAAGCCGCCGAAATGTCCGACGACTATAGGGTCGTCCCCACGACCCCGGGACTAGATTGGCCCGCCACCGTCAAGTCCGACGACTATAGGGTCGTCCCCACGACCTCGGGACTAGGTTGGCCAGCCGCCGACATGTCCGACCACTATAGGGTCGTCCCCACGACCCCGGGCCAAAGATGTCCAGCCGCCGTCTTCTCCGGCGACTATAGGGTCGTCGTCACGACCCCGGGTCCAGGTTGGCCAGCCGCCGACATTTCCGACGACTATAGAGTCGTCCCCACGACACCGGGCCAAAGTTGGCCAGCCGCCGACATGTCCGACGACTATAGAGTCGTCCCCACGACCCCGGGCCAAAGATGTCCAGCCGCCGTCTTGTCCGACGACTATAGGGTCGTCCCCACGACCCCGAGTCCAGGTTGGCCAGCCGCCGACATTTCCGACGACTATAGGATCGTCCCCACGACCCCGGGCCAAAGTTGGCCAGACGCCGACATGTCCGACGACTATTGGATCGTCCCCACGACCACGGGCCAAAGTTGGCCAGCCGCCGACATGTCCGACGACAATCGGATCGTCCCCACGACCACGCGCCAAAGTTGGCCAGCCGCCGACATGTCCGACGACTATAGGGTCGTCCCCACGACCCCGGGACTAGATTGGCCCGCCACCGTCATGTCCAACGACTATTGTGTCGTCCCCACAACCCCGGGCCAAAGTTGGCCAGCCGCCGACATGTCCGACGACTATAGGGTCGTCCCCACGACCCCGGGCCAAAGATGTCCAGCCGCCGTCTTGTCCGACGCCTATAGGGTCGTCCCCACCACCACGGGCCAAAGTTGGCCAGCCGCCGACATGTCCGACGACTATAGGGTCTTCCCCACGACCCCGGGCCAAAGTTGGCAAGCCGCCGAAATGTCCGACGACTGTAGGGTCGTCCCCACGACCCCGGGACTAGGTTGGCCAGCCGCCGACATGTCCGACGACTATAGGGTCGTCCCGACGACTATAGGGTCGTCCCGACGACCCCGGGCCAATGATGGCCAATCGCCAACATGTCCGACGACTATAGGGTCGTCCCTACGACCCCGGGACTAGATTGGCCTGCCACCGTCATGTCCAACGACTATAGGGTCGTCCCCACCACCACGGGCCAAAGTTGGCCAGCCGCCGACATGTCCGACGACTATGGGGTCGTCCCCACGACCCCGAGACTAGATTGGCCCGCTACCGTCATGTCCGACGACAATAGGGTCGTCCCCACGACCCCGGGTCCAGGTTGGCCAGCCGCCGACATTTCCGACGACTATAGAGTCGTCCCCACGACACCGGGCCAAAGTTGGCCAGCCGCCGATATGTCCGACGACTATAGGGTCGTCCCCACGACCCCGGGACAAGGTTGGCCCGCCGCCGACATGTCCGACGAATATAGGGCCGTACCCACGACCCCGGGACTAGGCTGACAAGCCGCCAACATGTCCGACGACTATAGGGTCGTCCCCACGACCCCGGGCCAAAGTTGGTCAGCCGCCGAAATGTCCGACGACTATAGGGTAGTCCCCACGACCCCGGGCCAAAGTTGGCAAGCCGCTGAAATGTCCGACAGCTTTAGGGTTGTCCCCACGACCCCGGGACTACATTGGCCCGCCACCGTCAAGTCCGACGACTATAGGGTCGTCCCCACGACCCTGGGGCTAGATTGGCCCGCCACCGTCATATCCAACGACTATAGGGTCGTCCCCACAACCACGGGCCAAAGTTGGCCAGCCGCCGACATGTCCGACGACTATAGGGTCGTCCCCACGACCCCGGGCCAAAGTTGGCAAGCCGCCGAAATGTCCGACGACTGTAGGGTCGTCCCCACGACCCCGGGACTAGGTTGGCCAGCCGCCGACATGTCCGACGACTATAGGGTCGTCCCGACGACCCCGGGCCAATGATGGCCAATCGCCAACATGTCCGACGACTATAGGGTCGTCCCTACGACCCCGGGACTAGATTGGCCCGCCACCGTCATGTCCAACGACTATAGGGTCGTCCCCACAACCACGGGCCAAAGTTAGCCAGCCGTCGACATGTCCGACGACTATAGGGTCGTCCCCACGACCCCGGGCCAAAGTTGGCCAGCCGCCGACATGTCCGACGACTATAGGGTCGTCCCCACGACCCCGAGACTAGATTGGCCCGCCACCGTCATGTCCGACGACAATAGGGTCGGCCCCACGACTCCGGGTCCAGGTTGGCCAGCCGCCGACATGTCCGACGACTATAGGGTCGTCCCCACGACCCCGGGGCTAGATTGGCCCGCCACCGTCATATCCAACGACTATAGGGTCGTCCCCACAACCACGGGCCAAAGTGGGCCAGCCGCCGACATGTCCGACGACTATAGGGTCTTCCCCACGACCCCGGGCCAAAGTTGGCAAGCCGCCGAAATGTCCGACGACTGTAGGGTCGTCCCCACGACCCCGGGACTAGGTTGGCCAGCCGCCGACATGTCCGACGACTATAGGGTCGTCCCGACGACCCCGGGCCAATGATGGCCAATCGCCAACATGTCCGACGACTATAGGGTCGTCCCTACGACCCCGGGACTAGATTGGCCCGCCACCGTCATGTCCAACGATTATAGGGTCGTCCCCACGACCCCGGGACTAGATTGGCCCGCCACCGTCATGTCCGACGAATATAGGGTCGTCCCCACGACCCCGGGACAAGCTTGGCCCGCCGCCGACTTGTCCGACGACTATAGGGTCGTCCCCACGACCCCGGGACTAGATTGGCCCGCCACCGTCATGTCCGACGACAATAGGGTCGTCCCCACGACCCCGGGTCTAGGTTGGCCAGCTGCCGACATGTCCGACGACTATAGAGTCGTCCCCACGACACCGCGCCAAAGTTGGACAGCCGCCGACATGTCCGACTACTATAGGGTCGTCCCCACGACCTCGGGTCTAGATTGGCCCGCTACCGTCATGTCCGAAGACTATAGGGTCGTCCCCACGACCTCGGGACTAGATTGGCCCGCTACCGTCAAGTCCGACGACTATAGGGTCGTCCCACGACCCCGGGCTAAAGTTGGCAAGCCGCCGAAATGTCCGACGACTGTAGGGTCGTCTCCACGACCCCGGGACTAGATTGGCCCGCCACCGTCAAGTCCGACGACTATAGGGTCGTCCCCACGACCTCGGGACTAGGTTGGCCAGCCGCCGACATGTCCGACAACTATTGGGTCGTCCCCACGACCACGGGCCAAAGTTGGCCAGCCGCCGACATGTCCGACGACTATAGGGTCGTCCCCACGACCCCGGGCCAAAGATGTCCAGCCGCCGTCTTGTCGGACGCCTATAGGGTCGTCCCCACGACCCCGGGACTAGATTGGCCTGCCACCGTCATGTCCAACGACTATAGGGTCGTCCCCACCACCACGGGCCAAAGTTGGCCAGCCGCCGACATGTCCGACGATTATTGGATCGTCCCCACGACCCCGGGACTAGATTGGCCCGCCACCGTCATGTCCAACGATTATAGGGTCGTCCCCACGACCCCGGGTCTAGGTTGGCCAGCCCCCGACATGTCCGACGACTATAGAGTCGTCCCCACGACCCCGGGTCTAGGTTGGCCAGCCGCCGACATGTCCGACGACTATAGGGTCGTCCCCACGACCCCGGGGCAAGGTTGGCCCGCCGCCGACTTGTCCGACGACTATAGGGTCGTACCCACGACCCCGGGACTAGGCTGACAAGCCGCCAACATGTCCGAAGACTATAGGGTCGTCCCTACGCCCCGGGACTAGATTGGCCCGCCACCGTCATGTCCAACGATTATAGGGTCGTCCCCACGACCCCGGGTCTAGGTTGGCCAGCCCCCGACATGTCCGACGACTATAGAGTCGTCCCCACGACCCCGGGTCTAGGTTGGCCAGCCGCCGACATGTCCGACGACTATAGAGTCGTCCCCACGACATCGGGCCAAAGTTGGACAGCCGCCGACATGTCCGACTACTATAGGGTCGTCCCCAGGACCTCGGGTCTAGATTGGCTCGCTACCGTCATGTCCGAAGACTATAGGGTTGTCCCCACGACCACGGGACTAGATTGGCCCGCCACCGCCATGTCCGACGACAATAGGGTCGTCCCCACGACCCCGGGTCTAGGGTGGCCAGCCGCCGACATGTCCGACGACAATCGGATCGTCCCCACGCCCACGCGCCAAAGTTGGCCAGCCGCCGACATGTCCGACGACTATTGGATCGTCCCCACGACCCCGGGACTAGATTGGCCCGCCACCGTCATGTCCAACGACTATAGGGTCGTCCCCACAACCACGGGCCAAAGTTGGCCAGCCGCCGACATGTCCGACGACTGTAGGGTCGTCCCCACGACCCCGGGCCAAAGATGTCCAGCCGCCGTCTTGTCCGACGCCTATAGGGTCGTCCCCACGACCCCGGGACTAGATTGGCCCGCCACCGTCATGTCCAACGACAATAGGGTCGGCCCCACGACTCCGGGTCCAGGTTGGCCAGCCGCCGACATTTCCGACGACTATAGAGTCGTCCCCACGTCACCGGTTCAAAGTTGGCCAGCCGCCGACATGTCCGACGACTATAGGGTCGTCCCCACGACCCCGGGAATAGATTGGCCCGCCACCGTCATATCCAACGACTATAGGGTCGTCCCCACAACCACGGGCCAAAGTTGGCCAGCCGCCGACATGTCCGACGACTATAGGGTCGTCCCCACGACCCCGGGACTAGGTTGGCCAGCCGCCGACATGTCCGACGACTATAGGGTCGTCCCGACGACCCCGGGCCAATGATGGCCAATCGCCAACATGTCCGACGACTATAGGGTCGTCACTACGACCCCGGGACTAGATTGGCCCGCCACCGTCATGTCCAACGACTATAGGGTCGTCCCCACAACCACGGGCCAAAGTTAGCCAGCCGTCGACATGTCCGACGACTATAGGGTCGTCCCCACGACCCCGGGCCAAAGTTGGCCAGCCGCCGACATGTCCGACGACTATAGGGTCGTCCCCACGACCCCGAGACTAGATTGGCCCGCCACCGTCATGTCCGACGACAATAGGGTCGGCCCCACGACTCCGGGTCCAGGTTGGCCAGCCGCCGACATGTCCGACGACTATAGAGTCGTCCCCACGACACCGGGCCAAAGTTGGACAGCCGCCGACATGTCCGACTACTATAGGGTCGTCCCCAGGACCTCGGGTCTAGATTGGCCCGCCACCGCCATGTCCGACGACAATAGGGTCGTCCCCACGACCCCGGGTCTAGGGTGGCCAGCCGCCGACATGTCCGACGACAATCGGGTCGTCCCCACGCCCACGCGCCAAAGTTGGCCAGCCGCCGACATGTCCGACGACTATTGGATCGTCCCCACGACCACGGGCCAAAGTTGGCCAGCCGCCGACATGTCCGACGACAATCGGATCGTCCCCACGACCACGCGCCAAAGTTGGCCAGCCGCCGACATGTCCGACGACTATAGGGTCGTCCCCACGACCCCGGGACTAGATTGGCCCGCCACCGTCATGTCCAACGACTATAGGGTCGTCCCCACAACCACGGGCCAAAGTTGGCCAGCCGCCGACATGTCCGACGACTGTAGGGTCGTCCCCACGACCCCGGGCCAAAGTTGGCCAGCCGCCGACATGTCCGACGACTATTGGATCGTCCCCACGACCCCGGGCCAAAGTTGGCCAGCCGCCGACATGTCCGACGACTATAGGGTCGTCCCCACGACCCCGAGACTAGATTGGCCCGCCACCGTCAAGTCCGACGACTATAGGGTCGTCCCCACGACCTCGGGACTAGGTTGGCCAGCCGCCGACATGTCCGACCACTATAGGGTCGTCCCCACGACCCCGGGCCAAAGATGGCCAGCCGCCGACATGTCCGACGACTATAGGGTCGTCCCCACGACCCCGGGCCAAAGATGTCCAGCCGCCGTCTTGTCCGACGACTATAGGGTCGTCCCCACGACCCCGGGTCCAGGTTGGCCAGCCGCCGACATTTCCGACGACTATCGAGTCGTCCCCACGACACCGAGCCAAAGTTGGCCAGCCGCCGACATGTCCGACGACTATAGGGTCGTCCCCACGACCCCGGGCCAAAGATGTCCAGCCGCCGTCTTGTCCGACGACTATAGGGTCGTCCCCACGACCCCGGGTCCAGGTTGGCCAGCCGCCGACATTTCCGACGACTATAGAGTCGTACCCACGACACCGGGCCAAAGTTGGCCAGCCGCCGACATGTCCGACGACTATAGGGTCGTCCCCACGACCCCGGGCCAAAGGTGTCCAGCCGCCGTCTTGTCCGACGACTATAGGGTCGTCCCCACGACCCCGAGTCCAGGTTGGCCAGCCGCCGACATTTCCGACGACTATAGAGTCGTCCCCACGACCCCGGGCCAAAGTTGGCCAGACGCCGACATGTCCGACGACTATAGGGTCGTCCCCACGACCCCGAGACTAGATTGGCCCGCCACCGTCATGTCCGACGACAATAGGGTCGTCCCTCCGACCCCGGGTCCAGGTTGGCCAGCCGCCGACATTTCCGACGACTATAGAGTCGTCCCCACGACACCGGGCCAAAGTTGGCCAGCCGCCGACATGTCCGACGACTATAGGGTCGTCCCCACGACCCCGGGACTAGATTGGCCCGCCGCCGTCATGTCCGACGACAATAGGGTCGTCCCCACGACCCCGGGTCTAGGTTGGCCAGCCGCCGAATTGTCCGACGACTATAGGGTCGTCCCCACGACACCGGTCCCAAGTTGGCCAGCCGCCGACATGTCCGACGACTATAGGGTCGTCCCCACGACCCCGGGACTAGATTGGCCCGCCACCGTCACGTCCAACGACTATAGGGTCGTCCCCACAACCACGGGCCAAAGTTGGCCAGCCGCCGACATGTCCGACGACTATAGGGTCGTCCCCACGACCCCGGGACTAGGTTGGCCAGCCGCCGACATGTCCGACGACTATAGGGTCGTCCCGACGACCCCGGGCCAATGTTGGCCAATCGCCAACATGTCCGACGACTATAGGGTCGTCCCTACGACCCCGGGACTAGATTGGCCCGCCACCGTCATGTCCAACGATTATAGGGTCGTCCCCACGACCCCGGGACTAGATTGGCCCGCCACCGTCATGTCCGACGAATATAGGGTCGTCCCCACGACCCCGGGACAAGCTTGGCCCGCCGCCGACTTGTCCGACGACTGTAGGGTCGTCCCCACGACCCCGGGACTAGATTGGCCCGCCACCGTCAAGTCCGACGACTATAGGGTCGTCCCACGACGCCGGGCCATAGTTGGCAAGCCGCCGAAATGTCCGACGACTGTAGGGTCGTCCCAACGACCCCGGGACTAGATTGGCCCGCCACCGTCAAGTCCGACGACTATAGGGTCGTCCCCACGACCCCGGGTCCAGGTTGGCCAGCCGCCGACATTTCCGACGACTATAGAGTCGTCCCCACGACTCCGGGACTAGATTGGCCCGCCACCGTCATGTCCGACGAATATAGGGTCGTCCCCACGACCCCGGGACAAGCTTGGCCCGCCGCCGACTTGTCCGACGACTATAGGGTCGTCCCCACGACCCCGGGACTAGATTGGCCCGCCACCGTCATGTCCGACGACAATAGGGTCGTCCCCACATCCACGGGCCAATGTTGGCCAGCCTCCGACATGTCCGACGACTATAGGGTCGTCCCCACGACTCCGGGACTAGATTGGCCCGCCACCGTCATGTCCGACGAATATAGGGTCGTCCCCACGACCCCGGGACAAGGTTGGCCCGCCGCCGACTTGTCCGACGACTATAGGGTCGTACCCACGACCCTGGGACTAGGCTGACAAGCCGCCAACATGTCCAACGACTATAGGGTCGTCCCCACATCCACGGGCCAAAGTTGGCCAGCCGCCGACATGTCCACCGACTATAGGGTCGTCCCCACGACTCCGGGACTAGATTGGCCCGCCACCGTCATGTCCGACGAATATAGGGTCGTCCCCACGACCCCGGGACAAGCTTGGCCCGCCGCCGACTTGTCCGACGACTATAGGGTCGTCCCCACGACCCCGGGACTAGATTGGCCCGCCACCGTCATGTCCGACGACAATAGGGTCGTTCCCACGACGCCGGGTCTAGGTTGCCCAGCTGCCGACATGTCCGACGACTATAGAGTCGTCCCCACGACACCGCGCCAAAGTTGGACAGCCGCCGACATGTCCGACTACTATAGGGTCGTCCCCACGACCTCGGGTCAAGATTGGCCCGCTACCGTCATGTCCGAAGACTATAGGGTCGTCCCCACGACCTCGGGACTAGATTGGCCCGCTTCCGTCAAGTCCGACGACTATAGGGTCGTCCCACGACGCCGGGCCATAGTTGGCAAGCCGCCGAAATGTCCGACGACTGTAGGGTCGTCCCCACGACCCCGGGACTAGATTGGCCCGCCACCGTCAAGTCCGACGACTATAGGGTCGTCCCCACGACCCCGGGTCCAGGTTGGCCAGCCGCCGACATTTCCGACGACTATAGAGTCGTCCCCACGACACCGGGCCAAAGTTGGCCAGCCGCCGACATGTCCGACGACTATAGGGTCGTCCCCACGACCCCGGGACTAGATTGGCCCGCCACCGTCATGTCCGACGATTATAGGGTCGTCCCCACGACCGCGAGACTAGATTGGCCCGCCACCGTCATGTCCGACGACAATAGGGTCGTCCCCACGACCCCGGGTCCAGGTTGGCCAGCCGCCGACATTTCCGACGACTATAGAGTCGTCCCCACGACACCGGGCCAAAGTTGGCTAGCCGCCGACATGTCCGACGACTATAGGGTCGTCCCCACGACCCCGGGACAAGGTTGGCCCGCCGCCGACTTGTCCGACGACTATAGGGTCGTACCCACGACCCTGGGACTAGGCTGACAAGCCGCCAACATGTCCAACGACTATAGGGTCGTCCCCACATCCACGGGCCAAAGTCGGCCAGCCGCCGACATGTCCGACGACTATAGGGTCGTCCCCACGACCCCGGGACTAGGTTGGCCAGCCGCCGTCATGGCCGACGACTATAGGGTCGTCCCTACGACCCCGGGACTAGATTGGCCCGCCACCGTCATGTCCGACGAATATAGGGTCGTCCCCACGACCCCGGGACAAGCTTGGCCCGCCGCCGACTTGTCCGACGACTATAGGGTCGTCCCCACGACCCCGGGACTAGATTGGCCCGCCACCGTCATGTCCGACGACAATAGGGTCGTCCCCACGACCCCGGGTCTACGTTGGCCAGCTGCTGGCATGTCCGACGACTATAGAGTCGTCCCCACGACACCGCGCCAAAGTTGGACAGCCGACGACATGTCCGACTACTATAGGGTCGTCCCCACGACCTCGGGTCTAGATTGGCCCGCTACCGTCATGTCCGAAGACTATAGGGTCGTCCCCACGACCTCGGGACTAGATTGGCCAGCCGCCGACATGTCCGACCACTATTGGGTCGTCCCACGACGCCGGGCCAAAGTTGGCAAGCCGCCGAAATGTCCGACGACTGTAGGGTCGTCTCCACGACCCCGGGACTAGATTGGCCCGCCACCGTCAAGTCCGACGACTATAGGGTCGTCCCCACGACCTCGGGACTAGGTTGGCCAGCCGCCGACATGTCCGACCACTATTGGGTCGTCCCCACGACCACGGGCCAATGTTGGCCAGCCGCCAACATGTCCGACGACTATAGGGTCGTCCCCACGACCCCGGGCCAAGGATGTCCAGCCGCCGTCTTGTCCGACACCTATAGGGTCGTCCCCACAACCCCGGGACTAGATTGGCCCGCCACCGTCATGTCCAACGACTATAGGGTCGTCCCCACCACGACGGGCCAAAGTTGGCCAGCCGCCGACATGTCCGACGATTATTGGATCGTCCCCACGACCCCGGGCCAAAGTTGGCCAGCCGCCGACATGTCCGACGACTATAGGGTCGTCCCCACGACCCCGAGACTAGATTGGCCCGCTACCGTCATGTCCGACGACAATAGGGTCGTCCCCACGACCCCGGGTCCAGGTTGGCCAGCAGCCGACATTTCCGACGACTATAGAGTCGTCCCCACGACACCGGGCCAAAGTTGGCCAGCCGCCGACATGTCCGACGACTATAGGGTCGTCCCCACGACCCCGGGACTAGGCTGACAAGCCGCCAACATGTCCGACGACAATAGGGTCGTCCCCACGACCCCGGGTCCAGGTTGGCCAGCAGCCGACATTTCCGACGACTATAGAGTCGTCCCCACGACACCGGGCCAAAGTTGGCCAGCCGCCGACATGTCCGACGACTATAGGGTCGTCCCCACGACCCCGGGACTAGGCTGACAAGCCGCCAACATGTCCGAAGACTATAGGGTCGTCCCCACGACCCCGGGCCAATGATGTCCAGCCGCCGTCTTGTCCGACGACTATAGGGTCGTCCCCACGACCCCGGGACTAGATTGGCCCGCCACCGTCATGTCCAACGATTATAGGGTCGTCCCCACAACCACGGGCCAAAGTTGGACAGCCGCCGACATGTCCGACGACTATAGGGTCGTCCCCACGATCCCGGGCCAAAGTTGGCCAGCCGCCGACATGTCCGACGACTATAGGGTCGTCCCCACGACCCCGAGACTAGATTGGCCCGCCACCGTCATGACCGACGACAATAGGGTCGTCCCCACGACCTCGGGTCCAGGTTGGCCAGCCGCCGTCATTTCCGACGACTATAGAGTCGTCCCCACGACACCGGTCCAAAGTTGGCCAGCCGCCGACATGTCCGACGACTATAGGGCCGTCCCCACGACCCCGGGACTAGATTGGCCCGCCACCGTCATGTCCAACGACTATAGGGTCGTCCCCACAACCACGGGCCAAAGTTGGCCAGCCGCCGACATGTCCGACGACTATAGGGTCGTCCCCACGACCCCGGGCCAAAGTTGGCAAGCCGCCGAAATGTCCGACGACTATAGGGTCGTCCCCACGACCCCGGGACTAGATTGGCCCGCCACCGTCATGTCCGACGACAATAGGGTCGTCCCCACGACCTCGGGTCCAGGTTGGCCAGCCGCCGACCTTTCCGACGACTATAGAGTCGTCCCCACGACACCGGTCCAAAGTTGGCCAGCCGCCGACATGTCCGACGACTATAGGGTCGTCCCCACGACCCCGGGACTAGATTGGCCCGCCACCGTCATGTCCAACGACTATAGGGTCGTCCCCACAACCACGGGCCAAAGTTGGCCAGCCGCCGACATGTCCGACGACTATAGGGTCGTCCCCACGACCCCGGGCCAAAGATGTCCAGCCGCCGTCTTGTCCGACGCCTATAGGGTCGTCCCCACGACCCCGGGACTAGATTGGCCTGCCACCGTCATGTCCAACGACTATAGGGTCGTCCCCACCACCACGGGCCAAAGTTGGCCAGCCGCCGACATGTCCGACGATTATTGGATCGTCCCCACGACCCCGGGCCAAAGTTGGCCAGCCGCCGACAGGTCCGACGACTATAGGGTCGTCCCCACGACCCCGAGACTAGATTGGCCCGCTACCGTCATGTCCGACGACAATAGGGTCGTCCCCACGACCCCGGGTCCAGGTTGTTGGATGTCGTAATCTGTACGAATCCAATGATTCCACACCCTTCGCTGTAGATTAATATGTAGTATTTATTAATCTTGGAATACTGGTTTGGACTAGCAGCAGATCTGCTTAAAAATACATTTAGACTTATAAGATATTTATTCTAGTTTAGACGACTCGCGGACGCGTTCACTCACTCAGGCATTCTAGAACCTTCTGCCTTCTCGCCACATCCGGCGCGTCACACTCGTACCCTCGCATACCTGTGAATGCCCGCGACATTCAAACTTCAAACGATAGGGCCCAAATATATATATCCAACACTCCCACTTATTTGGCCCTATTTCCTTATACCGATTCCTTCTCTCAGGTTATTAAACCGGTCCCTGGGCAGTGGCTTTGTCAATACATCCGCCAGCTGTCGTTTCGTTTCTATATACTCTACCTCAATCACACGTCGCTCACGCAAGTCACGCACGATATGGAAACGAATGTCAATGTGTCTCGTTCGTTTATGATAGTCGGTGTTTTTCGCTAAACAGATAGCAGATTTGTTGTCGACATGCATAGTAACCGGTTTACACTTAAATCCGAACTCCGTGTAGAGCTGGCTCAACCAGATCACCACTTTCGCTCCGGTAGCCAATGCTATATACTCCGACTCAGTTGTGGAAGTCGCCACAAGTCGCTGTCGCTGACTTGACCACGCAATCGCCCCATTGTTCAGCGTAAAAACAATGCCGCTTGTTGATTGTCGCGTGTCAAGGCACCCAGCATAATCTGCATCTGTATATCCCCTTAATTCAAGACTACTCCCACTGTTTCCATAAACTACCCCGTAATCTATCGTGCCTTTTAGATACCTAAATATACGCTTCACTGCCTGCCAATGCACTTCCCTGAAGTTATTCAGGAATTGGCTTGCTTTGTTTACTGCGTACTCAATGTCGGGCCTGCTGACCCTAGCTGCGAACAACAGCGAGCCCACCGCTTCCCGATACGGTGGCTCCCGGTCATTGATTTTCATTTTTCGATCATCCTCCGTCGGTTGCATTAGATGTGACCCTGGTTCAGCTGGAACACTTACAGGATGTACTTCTTCCATCTGAAACTTCTCGAGCATTTTTTTAATATATGTACTTTGTTTAATTTTTATGGAGCGCTTTTCCGGATCTCGCTCGATTTCAATTCCTACAAATTGTCTCGCATTTCCAATTGTGATCTCGAAATGCTCCTGCAAGTGTTCCAGAACCTTCGCGATAGCCAATCTCGAAACCGACAATAATAGTCCATCGTCGACATACAACGCTAGGTAGACTTTCTCGCAACTCACTTCTCCAACGAACACACACCGATCACTCTTGGTTGGGTGGAAGTTATACTGTTCTAAAAATTCTACAAATTTCGAGTTCCAGCACCGTGGTGCTTGCTTAAGTCCGTATAGGCTTTTCCTTAACCTACAAACAGCGTCAGGCCATTCTCTGTCCTCGAATCCTCTTGGCTGCTGCAGAAAGGTCTCTTCTTCTAATTCGCCATTTAGAAAAGCGGTCTTAACATCAAACTGAGCTATTTCCAGACCTTTTGAGGCAGCAACAGCCAATAGCATTCTAACCGATTCATATCGGACGACAGGCGCATACGTTTCAAAATAGTCAATACCCTCTCGTTGGGTGAACCCCTTCGCAACAAGTCTCGCTTTATAACGTTCTACATTCCCATTCGAGTCAAGTTTCTTGTTAAAGACCCATTTGGATCCAATGATCTTTCTGTTCTCCGGCGGTTTATCTAGTGTCCACGTTTTGTTTTTCTTTAGCGCTGCCATTTCGTCTTTCATGGCTGCTATCCACCGTTTGGATTCCGCACTCGCAACCGCACTTTCATACGTGAGCGGCACCGAGTCCACCACGTACGCGAACCCACAATCACCGTATCGGTCCGGTTCCCGTAACATTGCCCGATCGCGTAACTGTCGACTCGACGAAACCACTGATTCTTCTCGATCGTCATCTTCTTCTGGCTGATCTTCCTGATGACCTTCCCGTTGACCTTCTGGTGTTCTCGGTGCTTCCTCCTCTTCTTCGCTCGTCCCTGGGGAAATGTAGTTCCACAACGTCTGGTCGAAGGTGGCATCTTCCTTGTGTCTCTCCTGGAGAGATGTATGTCGATTCTTACTCTCGTCGAAGGTAACGTTGCAGCTGACGTGTACCTTCCTTGTGGCGCTATCCCAGAGTCTGTAGTTCCTCGACTCTCCTTCATATCCTATGAAGATCATCTTTTTACTTTTCTGGTCCAGCTTCTTTCGATGATCCTTCGGTATGTTTTTGTAAGCATCACATCCGAATATTCGTAGATGACCCACTTCTGGTTTCTGGTTAAACCATTTTTCATAGGATGTTACCTCGTCAACTTGTTTTGAGAGGGTTCTGTTGAGAACATAAGCTGCTGTCTTTATCGCCTCTGCCCACAACATTTGTGGAAGATTCCTTCCTAGTAACATGGACCGGGCACTTTCCACTAATGTGCGCATCTCCCGTTCGGCCCGTCCATTTTGCTGTGAGACATATGGAGTCGATTTTTCGTGCACTATTCCTTTTTGTTTCAAAAAGTTGCTGAACTGTGTCGACCCATATTCCCCGCCATTGTCAGAACGAAGAACTTTTATTTGATTTCCCGTCTGTTTGGCTACTAGTGCTTCATATTCCTTAAATTTGTCTATTACTTCAGCTTTGTGGCGTAGGAAATAGACCGTCCGAAACCCAGTGCAGTCATCCTTGAACAATAAAAAGTACCTTGATCCACGCGGAGATTCCACACTCATTGGTCCGCACACATCTGTGTGGATCATTTCCCCTGCTCTGATCGTTTTTTCTCTCGTACTTGAACTGTGTGTAATTTGGGTCTGCTTACCCAAGGTGCATGCCTCACAAAAGAAATCAGTTCTGTCACCAATTTTCATTCCCATTGCAGCCTGACTTTTCTCCGTCTCCTTAATAGCTCTGACATTGATATGTCCTAACCTCTCATGCCAGGATTTTAGTGAGTTGTCTAGTGCGACACAACATTCTGCCGGCTTCTTCACTATAAACTGCATCTGGAACAGGTGACCGCATCGTACTCCCTCTGCGGACAGTGCTCCATCTCCTTCTCGCACCTCACACCGATCACCATACGTGTGAAATGAGAACCCTTTTTCCGTTATTGCTCCCACTGAGAATAGGTTCCGGTTCAACTCAGGCACAAAAAGTACATCTGTCATTCTTCTGTTCACTAGTCGGTCGTGGACTCTCACCTGAAGACTGACTTCTCCGATGCCAGCTGCTGGAAGCACTCTGTCCCCTGCTACCTTAACGAAACGCACCTTTCCTACTGGCCCCAGTTTCTCAAACAATTCCCTCTGAAACGTCATGTGCATGCTTGCACCAGAGTCTGCCAACCAAGCTGAGGCATCTCTGTCAGTGGTTCCCGAGTGAAAAGCTGAAATATCACACATATATACAGAGCCAGTTACTTCATTTGTTTTCTCCTCACTGTGGTTGCCACCACCATCCGCTATTCGTTTCTTGCACTCGCGGAACCAATGCCCCGTTTCATGACAGTAATTGCAGGGATGCTTCTTCTTTAGTTCTTCCATTTTGATCCCTTTTTGCACCTTCTTCTTCTTAGTCGGTTGACTGCCCGTCCGCAGTTTCGGTCGGCTCTGCATCTTCATTTGCATTTCTTTCACCTGTAATGCAAGTGACGACACCTCCCCATCGGTGGATGTCAAGCGTTTGTCTTCCCGAACGAGTCTTTCAATTAGTTTCTCCTTTGTTCTTTCCCCCTTTGGGGTGCTTTCCCATGCCATTGTAAAGGTGGAGAATTTTGACGGTAGACTGCTCAGGAGTTTCGACATCATCGCTGCGTCCGATGGCTTCTCCCCTGCTTCAATCAGCCTTTTGCAGATTGTTTCTAATTTCTCTATTTGGGTTGCCACTGGTTCACTGTCTAACATCTTAAACTCATAGTACTGCTGCCAGTAACGCTGCTTGGCATCCTCACTGGTGTCTGCATACAAGGTATGCAGCTTCTTCCACATGGCCGCCGGCGTGTCGCAATTTATGAGATTCGCATGAAGCGCTGTTTCCACCGAGCCGAGTAGAATCACCGATGCCTTCGATCTTCCTTTCTTCCACTCTTTCCACTCATTCACCTTTGTGTCTCTATCGGGCTGTACATCCTCTCCCTCAACAAACTCCATTAGTTCTTTTGCTTCCAGCAAGAACGACACCCCAAATTTCCATAACGGGAAATTTGACCCGTCGAGTTTGGTTAGGTTGAACATTTCCTTCTCTGCCATTTTTCCGAGAAATCAATGTCTACACTGTTGGATGATACCGAATTTCACACACAACTCAACGACAAACGAGGTCGAAAGACTACACAAGATTTTAATCTACAGCAAACACGTGGCGCAGTGGAAGCGTGCTGGGCCCATAACCTGTTGGATGTCGTAATCTGTACGAATCCAATGATTCCACACCCTTCGCTGTAGATTAATATGTAGTATTTATTAATCTTGGAATACTGGTTTGGACTAGCAGCAGATCTGCTTAAAAATACATTTAGACTTATAAGATATTTATTCTAGTTTAGACGACTCGCGGACGCGTTCACTCACTCAGGCATTCTAGAACCTTCTGCCTTCTCGCCACATCCGGCGCGTCACACTCGTACCCTCGCATACCTGTGAATGCCCGCGACATTCAAACTTCAAACGATAGGGCCCAAATATATATATCCAACACAGGTTGGCCACCCGCCGACATGTCCGACGACTATAGGGTCGTCCCCACGACCCCGGGCCAAAGTTGGTCAGCCGCCGAAATGTCCGACGACTATAGGGTAGTCCCCACGACCCCGGGCCAAAGTTGGCAAGCCGCTGAAATGTCCGACGGCTTTAGGGATGTCCCCACGACCCCGGGACTACATTGGCCCGCCACCGTCAAGTCCGACGACTATAGGGTCGTCCCCTGGACCTCGGGACTAGATTGGCCCGCCACCGTCAAGTCCGACGACTATAGGGTCGTCCCCACGACCTCGGGACTAGGTTGGCCGGCCGCCGACATGTCCGACGACTATTGGGTCGTCCCCACGACACCGGGCCAAAGTTGGCCAGCCGCCGACATGTCCGACGACTATAGAGTCGTCCCCACGACACCGGTCCAAAGTTGGCCAGCCGCCGACATGTCCGACGACTATAGGGTCGTCCCCACGACCCCGGGACTAGATTGGCCCGCCACCGTCATGTCCAACGACTATAGGGCCGTCCCCACAACCACGGGCCAAAGTTGGCCAGCCGCCGAAATGTCCGACGACTGTAGGGTCGTCCCCACGACCCCGGGACTAGATTGGCCCGCCACCGTCAAGTCCGACGACTATAGGGTCGTCCCCACGACCTCGGGACTAGGTTGGCCGGCCGCCGACATGTCCGACCACTATTGGGTCGTCCCCACGACACCGGGCCAAAGTTGGCCAGCCGCCGACATGTCCGACGACTATAGGGTCGTCCCCACGACCCCGGGACAAGGTTGGCCCGCCGCCGACTTGTCCGACGACTATAGGGTCGTACCCACGACCCCGGGACCAGGCTGACAAGCCGCCAACATGTCCGAAGACTATAGGGTCGTCCCCACGACCCCGGGCCAATGATGTCCAGCCGCCGTCTTGTCCGACGACTATAGGGTCGTCCCCACGACCCCGGGACTAGATTGGCCCGCCACCGTCATGTCCAACGATTATAGGGTCGTCCCCACAACCACGGGCCAAAGTTGGCCAGCCGCCGACATGTCCGACGACTATAGGGTCGTCCCCACGACCTCGGGCCAAAGTTGGCCAGCCGCCGACATGTCCGACGACTATAGGGTCGTCCCCACGACCCCGAGACAAGATTGGCCCGCCACCGTCATGTCCGACGACAATTGGGTCGTCCCCACGACCTCGGGTCCAGGTTGGCCAGCCGCCGACATTTCCGACGACCATAGAGTCGTCCCCACGACACCGGTCCAAAGTTGGCCAGCCGCCGACATGTCCGACGACTATAGGGTCGTCCCCACGACCCCGGGACTAGATTGGCCCGCCACCGTCATGTCCAACGACTATAGGGTCGTCCCCACAACCACGGGCCAAAGTTGGCCAGCCGCCGACATGTCCGACGACTATAGGGTCGTCCCCACGAACCCGGGCCAAAGTTGGCAAGCCGCCGAAATGTCCGACGACTATAGGGTCGTCCCCACGACCCCGGGACTAGGTTGGCCAGCCGCCGACATGTTCGACGACTATAGGGTCGTCCCGACGACCCCGGGCCAATGTTGGCCAATCGCCAACATGTCCGACGACTATAGGGTCGTCCCTACGACCCCGGGACTAGATTGGCCCGCCACCGTCATGTCCAACGATTATAGGGTCGTCCCCACGACCCCGGGACTAGATTGGCCCGCCACCGTCATGTCCGACGAATATAGGGTCGTCCCCACGACCCCGGGACAAGCTTGGCCCGCCGCCGACTTGTCCGACGACTATAGAGTCGTCCCCACGACCCCGGGACTAGATTGGCCCGCCACCGTCATGTCCGACGACAATAGGGTCGTCCCCACGACCCCGGGACAAGCTTGGCCCGCCGCCGACTTGTCCGACGACTATAGGGTCGTCCCCACGACCCCGGGACTAGATTGGCCCGCCACCGTCATGTCCGACGACAATAGGGTCGTCCCCACGACGCCGGGTCTAGGTTGCCCAGCTGCCGACATGTCCGACGACTATAGAGTCGTCCCCACGACACCGCGCCAAAGTTGGACAGCCGCCGACATGTCCGACTAGTATAGGGTCGTCCCCACGACCTCGGGTCTAGATTGGCCCGCTACCGTCATGTCCGAAGACTATAGGGTCGTCCCTACGACCTCGGGACTAGATTGGCCCGCCACCGTCATGTCCGACGATTATAGGGTCGTCCCCACGACCGCGAGACTAGATTGGCCCGCCACCGTCATGTCCGACGACAATAGGGTCGTCCCCACGACCCCGGGTCCAGGTTGGCCAGCCGCCGACATTTCCGACGACTATAGAGTCGTCCCCACGACACCGGGCCAAAGTTGGCCAGCCGCCGAAATGTCCGACGACTGTAGGGTCGTCCCCACGACCCCGGGTCCAGGTTGGCCAGCCGCCGACATTTCCGACGACTATAGAGTCGTCCCCACGACACCGGGCCAAAGTTGGCCAGCCGCCGACATGTCCGACGACTATAGGGTCGTCCCCACGACCCCGGGACTAGATTGGCCCGCCACCGTCATGTCCGACGATTATAGGGTCGTCCCCACGACCGCGAGACTAGATTGGCCCGCCACCGTCATGTCCGACGACAATAGGGTCGTCCCCACGACCCCGGGTCCAGGTTGGCCAGCCGCCGACATTTCCGACGACTATAGAGTCGTCCCCACGACACCGGGCCAAAGTTGGCCAGCCGCCGACATGTCCGACGACTATAGGGTCGTCCCCACGACCCCGGGACAAGGTTGGCCCGCCGCCGACTTGTCCGACGAATATAGGGTCGTCCCCACGACCCCGGGACAAGCTTGGCCCGCCGCCGACTTGTCCGACGACTATAGGGTCGTCCCCACGACCCCGGGACTAGATTGGCCCGCCACCGTCATGTCCGACGACAATAGGGTCGTCCCCACGACCCCGGGTCTACGTTGGCCAGCTGCCGACATGTCCGACGACTATAGAGTCGTCCCCACGACACCGCGCCAAAGTTGGACAGCCGACGACATGTCCGACTACTATAGGGTCGTCCCCACGACCTCGGGTCTAGATTGGCCCGCTACCGTCATGTCCGAAGACTATAGGGTCGTCCCCACGACCTCGGGCCTAGATTGGCCAGCCGCCGACATGTCCGACCACTATTGGGTCGTCCCACGACGCCGGGCCAAAGTTGGCAAGCCGCCGAAATGTCCGACGACTGTAGGGTCGTCTCCACGACCCCGGGACTAGATTGGCCCGCCACCGTCAAGTCCGACGACTATAGGGTCGTCCCCACGACCTCGGGACTAGGTTGGCCAGCCGCCGACATGTCCGACCACTATTGGGTCGTCCCCACGACCACGGGCCAATGTTGGCCAGCCGCCGACATGTCCGACGACTATAGGGTCGTCCCCACGACCCCGGGCCAAGGATGTCCAGCCGCCGTCTTGTCCGACACCTATAGGGTCGTCCCCACGACCCCGGGACTAGATTGGCCCGCCACCGTCATGTCCAACGACTATAGGGTCGTCCCCACCTCCACGGGCCAATGTTGGCCAGCCGCCGACATGTCCGACGATTATTGGATCGTCCCCACGACCCCGGGCCAAAGTTGGCCAGCCGCCGACATGTCCGACGACTATAGGGTCGTCCCCACGACCCCGAGACTAGATTGGCCCGCTACCGTCATGTCCGACGACAATAGGGTCGTCCCCACGACCCCGGGTCCAGGTTGGCCAGCCGCCGACATTTCCGACGACTATAGAGTCGTCCCCACGACACCGGGCCAAAGTTGGCCAGCCGCCGAAATGTCCGACGACTGTAGGGTCGTCCCCACGACCCCGGGTCCAGGTTGGCCAGCCGCCGACATTTCCGACGACTATAGAGTCGTCCCCACGACACCGGGCCAAAGTTGGCCAGCCGCCGACATGTCCGACGACTATAGGGTCGTCCCCACGACCCCAGGACTAGATTGGCCCGCCACCGTCATGTCCGACGATTATAGGGTCGTCCCCACGACCGCGAGACTAGATTGGCCCGCCACCGTCATGTCCGACGACAATAGGGTCGTCCCCACGACCCCGGGTCCAGGTTGGCCAGCCGCCGACATTTCCGACGACTATAGAGTCGTCCCCACGACACCGGGCCAAAGTTGGCCAGCCGCCGACATGTCCGACGACTATAGGGTCGTCCCCACGACCCCGGGACTAGATTGGCCCGCCACCGTCATGTCCGACGATTATAGGGTCGTCCCCACGACCGCGAGACTAGATTGGCCCGCCACCGTCATGTCCGACGACAATAGGGTCGTCCCCACGACCCCGGGTCCAGGTTGGCCAGCCGCCGACATTTCCGACGACTATAGAGTCGTCCCCACGACACCGGGCCAAAGTTGGCCAGCCGCCGACATGTCCGACGACTATAGGGTCGTCCCCACGACCCCGGGACAAGGTTGGCCCGCCGCCGACTTGTCCGACGAATATAGGGTCGTCCCCACGACCCCGGGACAAGCTTGGCCCGCCGCCGACTTGTCCGACGACTATAGGGTCGTCCCCACGACCCCGGGACTAGATTGGCCCGCCACCGTCATGTCCGACGACAATAGGGTCGTCCCCACGACCCCGGGTCTACGTTGGCCAGCTGCCGACATGTCCGACGACTATAGAGTCGTCCCCACGACACCGCGCCAAAGTTGGACAGCCGACGACATGTCCGACTACTATAGGGTCGTCCCCACGACCTCGGGTCTAGATTGGCCCGCTACCGTCATGTCCGAAGACTATAGGGTCGTCCCCACGACCTCGGGCCTAGATTGGCCAGCCGCCGACATGTCCGACCACTATTGGGTCGTCCCACGACGCCGGGCCAAAGTTGGCAAGCCGCCGAAATGTCCGACGACTGTAGGGTCGTCTCCACGACCCCGGGACTAGATTGGCCCGCCACCGTCAAGTCCGACGACTATAGGGTCGTCCCCACGACCTCGGGACTAGGTTGGCCAGACGCCGACATGTCCGACGACTATAGGGTCGTCCCCACGACCCCGGTACAAGGTTCGCCCGCCGCCGACTTGCCCGGCGACTATAGGGTAGTCCCCACGACCCCGGGACTAGGTAGACCCACCGCCGACGTGTCCGACAACTATAGGGTCGTCCCCACGACCACGGGCCAAAGTTGGCCAGCCACCGACATGTCCGACGACCATAGGATCGTACCTACGACCCCGGGACTAGATTGGCCCGCCACCGTCAAGTCCGACGACTATAGGGTCGTCCCCACGACCCCGGGACTAGATTGGCCCGCCACCGTCATGTCCAACGACTATAGGGTCGTCCCCACGACCAAGGGCAAAAGTTGGCCAGCCGCCGACTTGTTCGACGACTAGAGGGTCGTCTTTACGACCACGGGCCAAAGTTGGCCAGCCCCCGACATTTCCGACGACTATAGGGTCGTCCCCACGACCACGGGCCATTTTTGGCCAGCCGCCGACTTGTCCAACGACTATTGGGTCGCCCCACGACCACGGGCCAAAGTTGGCCAGCCGCCGACATGTCCGACGACTATAGGGTCGTCCCCACGACCCCGGGACTAGATTGGCCCGCCACCGTCATGTCCGACGACAATAGGGTCGTCCCCACGACCCCGGGTCTAGGCTGGCCAGCCGCCGACATGTCCGACGACTATAGAGTCGTCCCCACGACCACGGGCCAAAGTTAGCCAGCCGCCGACATGTCCGACGACTATAGGGTCGTCCCCACGACCCAGGGACTAGGCTGACCTGCCGCCAACATGTCCGACGACTATAAGGTCGTCCCCACGACCCAGGGCAAAAGATGGCCAGCCGCCGACTTGTCCGACGAGTATAGGGTCGTCCCCACGACGCCGGGACTAGATTGGCCCGCCACCGTATTGTCCGACGACTATAGGGTCGTCTTTACGACCACGGGCCATTTTTGGCCAGCCGCCGACTTGTCCAACGACTATTGGGTCGCCCCACGACCACCGGCCAAAGTTGGCCAGCCGCCGACATGTCCGACGACTATAAGGTCGTCCCCACGACCTCGGGACTAGGTTGGCCAGCCGCCGACATGTCCGACGACTATAGGGTCGTCCCGACGACCCCGGGCCAATGTTGGCCAATCGCCAACATGTCCGACGACTATAGGGTCGTCCCTACGACCCCGGGACTAGATTGGCTCGCCACCGTCATGTCCGACGATTATAGGGTCGTCCCCACGACCCCGGGACAAGCTTGGCCCGCCGCCGACTTGTCCGACGACTATAGGGTCGTCCGCACGACTTCGGGACTAGGTTGGCCAGCCGCCGACATGTCCGACCACTATTGGGTCGTCCCCACGACCACGGGCCAAAGGTGGCCAGCCGCCGACATGTACGACGACTATAGGGTCGTCCCCACGACCACGGGCCAAAGATGTCCAGCCGCCGTCTTGTCCGACGACTATAGGGTCGTCCCCACGACCCCGGGACTAGATTGGCCCGCCACCGTCATGTCCAACGACTATAGGGTCGTCCCCACGACACCGGGCCAAAGTTGGCCAGCCGCCGACATGTCCGACGACTATAGGGTCGTCCCTACGACCCCGGGACTAGGATGGCCCGCCACCGTCATGTCCGACGACAATAGGGTCGTCCCCACGACCCCGGGACTAGATTGGCCCGACACCGTCAAGTCCGACGACAATAGGGTCGTCCCTACGACCCCGGGCAAAAGTTGGCCAGCCGCCGACATGTCCGACGACTATAGGGTTGTCCCCACGACCCCGAGCCAATGTTGGCCAATCGCCGACATGTCCGACGACTATATGGTCGTCCCTACGACCCCGGGACTAGATTGGCCCGCCACCGTCATGTCCGACGACAATAGGATCGTCCCCACGACCCCGGGTCAAGGCTGGCCTGCCGCCGACATGTCCGACGACTATAGAGTCGTCCCCACGACCCAGGGCAAAAGATGGCCAGCCGCCGACTTGTCCGACGAGTATAGGGTCGTCCCCACGACGCCGGGACTAGATTGGCCCGCCACCGTATTGTCCGACGACTATAGGGTCGTCTTTACGACCACGGGCCATTTTTGGCCAGCCGCCGACTTGTCCAACGACTATTGGGTCGCCCCACGACCACCGGCCAAAGTTGGCCAGCCGCCGACATGTCCGACGACTATAAGGTCGTCCCCACGACCTCGGGACTAGGTTGGCCAGCCGCCGACATGTCCGACGACTATAGGGTCGTCCCGACGACCCCGGGCCAATGTTGGCCAATCGCCAACATGTCCGACGACTATAGGGTCGTCCCTACGACCCCGGGACTAGATTGGCCCGCCACCGTCATGTCCGACGATTATAGGGTCGTCCCCACGACCCCGGGACAAGCTTGGCCAGCCGCCGACATGTCCTAAGACTATAGGGTCGTCCCGACGACCCCGGGCCAATGTTGGCCAATCGCCAACATGTCCGACGACTATAGGGTCGTCCCTACGACCCCAGGAATAGATTGGCCCGCCACTGTCATGTCCGACGACAATAGGGTCGTCCCCACGACCCCGGGTCTAGGTTGGCCAACCGCCGACATGTCCGACGACTATAGAGTTGTCCCCACGACACCGGGCCAAAGTTGGCCAGCCGCTGACATGTCCAACGACTATAGGGTCGTCCCCACGACCACGGGCCAAAGTTGGCCAGCCGCCGACATGTCCGACGACTATTGGATCGTCCCCACGACCCCGGGACTAGATTGGCCCGCCACCGTCATATCCAACGATTATCGGATCGTCCCCACGACCACGGGCCAAAGTTGGCCCGCCGCCGACATGTCCGACGACTATAGGGTCGTCCCCACGACCCCGGGACTAGATTGGCCAGCCGCCGACATGTCCGACGACTATAGGGTCGTCCCGACGACCCCGGGCCAATGTTGGCCAATCGCCAACATGTCCGACGACTATAGGGTCGTCCCCACGACCCCGGGACTAGATTGGCCCGCCACCGTCATGTCCAACGATTATAGGGTCGTCCCCACGACCCCGGGACTAGATTGGCCCGCCACCGTCATGTCCGACGATTATAGGGTCGTCCCAACGACCCCGGGACAAGCTTGGCCCGCCGCCGACTTGGCCGACGACTATAAGGTCGTCCCCACGACCCCGGGACTAGATTGGCCCGCCACCGACATGTCCGACGACAATAGGGTCGTCCCCACGACCCCGGGTCTAGGTTGGCCAGCCGCCGACATGTCCGACGACTATCGGATCGTCCCCACGACCACGGGCCAAAGTTGGCCAGCCGCCGATATGTCCGACGACTATTGGATCGTCCCCACGACCACGGGCCAAAGTTGGCCAGCCGCCGACATGTCCGACGACTATAGGGTCGTCCCCACGACCCCGGGACTAGATTGGTCCGCCACCGTCATGTCCGACGACTATAGGGTCGTCCCCACGACCCCGGGCCAAGCTTGGCCCGCCGCCGACATGTCCGACGACTATAGGGTTGTCCCCACGACCCCGGGCCAATGTTGGCCAATCGCCGACATGTCCGACGACTATAGGGTCGTCCCTACGACCCCGGGAATAGATTGGCCCGCCACCGTCATGTCCGACGACAATAGGGTCGTCCCCACGACCCCGGGTCTAGGTTGGCCAGCCGCCGACATGTCCGACGACTATAGGGTCGTCCCCACGACCCCGGGCCAAGCTTGGCCCGCCGCCGACTTGTCCGGCGACTATAGGGTCGTCCCCACGACTTCGGGACTAGGTTGGTCAGCCGCCGACATGTCCGACGACTATAGGGTCGTCCCCACGACCCCGGGCCAAAGTTGGCACGACGCCGAAATGTCCGACGACAATAGGGTCGTCCCCACGACCCCGGGACTAGATTGGCCCGCCACCGTCATGTCCGGCGACTGTCGGATCGTCCCCACGTCTACGGGCCAAAGTTGGCCAGCCGCCGACATGTCCGACGACTATAGGGTTGTCCCCACGACCCCGGGCCAATGTTGGCCAATCGCCGACATGTCCGACGACTATAGGGTCGTCCCTACGACCCCGGGACTACATTGGCCCGCCACCGTCATGTCCGACGACAATAGGGTCGTCCCCACGACCCCGGGTCCAGGTTGGCCAGCAGCCGACATGTCCGACGACTATAGGGTCGTCCCCACGACCCTGGGACCAGATTGGCCCGCCACCGTCATGTCCGACGACTATAGGGTCGTCCCCACGACCGCGGGCCAAAGATGTCCAGCCGCCGTGTTGTCCGACGACTATAGGTTCGTCCCCACGACCCCGGGACTGGGCAGACCTGCCGCCAACATGTCCGACGACTGTAGGGTCGTCCCCACGACCTCGGGACTAGATTGGTCCGCCACCGTCATGTCCGACGACTATAGGGTCGTCCCCACGACCGCGGGTCTAGGTTGGCGAGCCGCCGACATGTCCGACGACTATAGAGTCGTCCCCACGACACCGGGCCAAAGTTGGACAGCCGCCGACATGTCCGAAGACTATGAGGTCGTCCCCACGACCTCGGGTCTAGATTGTCCCGCTACCGTCATGTCCGACGACTATAGGGTCGTCCCCACGACCTCGGGTCTAGATTGGCCCGCTACCGTCATGTCCGAAGACTATAGGGTCGTCCCCACAACCACGGGCCAAAGTTGGCCAGCCGCCGACATGTCCGACGACTATAGGGTCGTCCCCACGACCCCGGGACTAGATTGGCCCACCACGGTCAAGTCCGACGACTATAGGGTCGGCCCCACGACCTCGGGAGTAGGTTGGCCAGCCGCCGACATGTCCGACGACTATAGGGTTGTCCCCACGACCCCGGGCCAATGTTGGCCAATCGCCGACATGTCCGACGACTATATGGTCGTCCCTACGACCCCGGGACTAGGTTGGCCCGCCACCGTCATGTCCGACGACAATAGGGTCGTCCCCACGACCCCGGGACTAGATTGGCCCGACACCGTCAAGTCCGACGACTATAGGGTCGTCCCCACGACCAAGGGCAAAAGTTGGCCAGCCGCCGACTTGTTCGACGACTAGAGGGTCGTCTTTACGACCACGGGCCAAAGTTGGCCAGCCCCCGACATTTCCGACGACTATAGGGTCGTCCCCACGACCACGGGCCATTTTTGGCCAGCCGCCGACTTGTCCAACGACTATTGGGTCGCCCCACGACCACGGGCCAAAGTTGGCCAGCCGCCGACATGTCCGACGACTATAGGGTCGTCCCCACGACCCCGGGACTAGATTGGCCCGCCACCGTCATGTCCGACGACAATAGGGTCGTCCCCACGACCCCGGGTCTAGGCTGGCCAGCCGCCGACATGTCCGACGACTATAGAGTCGTCCCCACGACCACGGGCCAAAGTTAGCCAGCCGCCGACATGTCCGACGACTATAGGGTCGTCCCCACGACCCAGGGACTAGGCTGACCTGCCGCCAACATGTCCGACGACTATAAGGTCGTCCCCACGACCCAGGGCAAAAGATGGCCAGCCGCCGACTTGTCCGACGAGTATAGGGTCGTCCCCACGACGCCGGGACTAGATTGGCCCGCCACCGTATTGTCCGACGACTATAGGGTCGTCTTTACGACCACGGGCCATTTTTGGCCAGCCGCCGACTTGTCCAACGACTATTGGGTCGCCCCACGACCACCGGCCAAAGTTGGCCAGCCGCCGACATGTCCGACGACTATAAGGTCGTCCCCACGACCTCGGGACTAGGTTGGCCAGCCGCCGACATGTCCGACGACTATAGGGTCGTCCCGACGACCCCGGGCCAATGTTGGCCAATCGCCAACATGTCCGACGACTATAGGGTCGTCCCTACGACCCCGGGACTAGATTGGCTCGCCACCGTCATGTCCGACGATTATAGGGTCGTCCCCACGACCCCGGGACAAGCTTGGCCCGCCGCCGACTTGTCCGACGACTATAGGGTCGTCCGCACGACTTCGGGACTAGGTTGGCCAGCCGCCGACATGTCCGACCACTATTGGGTCGTCCCCACGACCACGGGCCAAAGTTGGCCAGCCGCCGACATGTACGACGACTATAGGGTCGTCCCCACGACCACGGGCCAAAGATGTCCAGCCGCCGTCTTGTCCGACGACTATAGGGTCGTCCCCACGACCCCGGGACTAGATTGGCCCGCCACCGTCATGTCCAACGACTATAGGGTCGTCCCCACGACACCGGGCCAAAGTTGGCCAGCCGCCGACATGTCCGACGACTATAGGGTCGTCCCTACGACCCCGGGACTAGGATGGCCCGCCACCGTCATGTCCGACGACAATAGGGTCGTCCCCACGACCCCGGGACTAGATTGGCCCGACACCGTCAAGTCCGACGACAATAGGGTCGTCCCTACGACCCCGGGCAAAAGTTGGCCAGCCGCCGACATGTCCGACGACTATAGGGTTGTCCCCACGACCCCGAGCCAATGTTGGCCAATCGCCGACATGTCCGACGACTATATGGTCGTCCCTACGACCCCGGGACTAGATTGGCCCGCCACCGTCATGTCCGACGACAATAGGATCGTCCCCACGACCCCGGGTCAAGGCTGGCCTGCCGCCGACATGTCCGACGACTATAGAGTCGTCCCCACGACCCAGGGCAAAAGATGGCCAGCCGCCGACTTGTCCGACGAGTATAGGGTCGTCCCCACGACGCCGGGACTAGATTGGCCCGCCACCGTATTGTCCGACGACTATAGGGTCGTCTTTACGACCACGGGCCATTTTTGGCCAGCCGCCGACTTGTCCAACGACTATTGGGTCGCCCCACGACCACCGGCCAAAGTTGGCCAGCCGCCGACATGTCCGACGACTATAAGGTCGTCCCCACGACCTCGGGACTAGGTTGGCCAGCCGCCGACATGTCCGACGACTATAGGGTCGTCCCGACGACCCCGGGCCAATGTTGGCCAATCGCCAACATGTCCGACGACTATAGGGTCGTCCCTACGACCCCGGGACTAGATTGGCCCGCCACCGTCATGTCCGACGATTATAGGGTCGTCCCCACGACCCCGGGACAAGCTTGGCCAGCCGCCGACATGTCCTAAGACTATAGGGTCGTCCCGACGACCCCGGGCCAATGTTGGCCAATCGCCAACATGTCCGACGACTATAGGGTCGTCCCTACGACCCCAGGAATAGATTGGCCCGCCACTGTCATGTCCGACGACAATAGGGTCGTCCCCACGACCCCGGGTCTAGGTTGGCCAACCGCCGACATGTCCGACGACTATAGAGTTGTCCCCACGACACCGGGCCAAAGTT